>JAOXXN010000446.1:110442787-110475236 GCA_026770055.1 Myrmophylax atrothorax | reverse complement strand
GGTGTTCACACTGCTATCACAATTAACATCAATGACAAAGAGGATGAAGAAAGAAAGACCTGCTTTGAGTACACTTAAGTATTTCTGACTCTCCAACCTTGATGAAATCCTTCTCAAGTTTGTGAAAACCCTAGCTGAAGCAATCCGAACAGTCTCTCAGTATGTTTTGAGAATGGGTGGAGGTGGATCAAGTTCTGGAAGACTGGAAAAGGGAAAAAACAAGACAACTTAAAAAATAAGTCAAAAGGGAGGGTTATAGAATGATGGGCCAATTCCTTTTGTGGGAACATACTAGATAAAAAAATCCAACTGTAGTTTTGCAGGGCACCAAAAAGAACACCAGATGAGTAAGTAGTAAATTTGTTGGCAGTATGCAGTGAGTGTTAACTCATTTGTCAGGATTAAATTCTATCAGATCAATCAAAAATCTTTTTACAAGAAGTAACATGCCTTAAGGGTATAGACATCACATAGCTAGGCTTTTATCAGAGGTCTCACATTACATGAGCAAGTTGGGGTTATTTTAAAGTGGGGACAAAACTGTCTGGGGGTGCCACATTCAGAGTAGTTGCCAACACTTTGCTGTCAAACTGCTGAGATGAATTGAGGATCTATCTTAGGCTTAGTAAGCCCAATGTTTTCATTATAATCCAATACCAGGTCATTAGAATATGCTTGTTAAATCCCCAAATGAAATGAATCTGAAAGAGGCAGCAAACAGATTGAAAGATAAGAATTAATTCAAAATGATCACAACAGTTTAGAGAAATAGTCTTGAAAACAACATAGAATTTAATTAAAATAAAGACATGGTTTTGCACTTAGCCAGGGAGAGTTGAGAAAATTGTTGAGAAAATACAGTAAGAAAAACAGAAATAAGATAGAGTCTTGAAAAAAAATATATGTATGTTACACTGGGTCACAAAATGAATGTAATTTGAGAGTATTATGCTGTTTGTATTTGTTTGTGTTGCAAGGTTTTGATAGGAGAAATGGGGAGAGGAACCTGTGGGGAGCCCCCACTGGAGGAGGCTCCTGGCAGGACCAGTGACCCCATGGAGAGAGGAGCCCACACTGGAGCAGGTTTGCTGGCGGGACTTGTGACCCTGTTGGGAACCCATGCTGGAGCAGGCTGTTGCTGGAGGAACTGCAGCCTGTGGGAGGGAACTGTACCAGAGCAGTTTTTGCAGAACTGTAACCTGTGGTACGGACTCATGTTGGAGAAGTTTATGGAGGACTGCCTCTCATGGGAGCAGGGTAAGAGTGTTAGGAGTCCTCACCCTGAGGAGCAAGGAGCTTCAGAGACAACATATGATGAACTGACCACAGCTACTGTCCCCATCACCTTATGATGCTGGGAGGGAAAAGGTAGAGGAATGGGGAGTGAAGTTGAGCCTGGGAAGGAGGAATTGGTGGGAGGAAGATGTTTTAAGATTTGGTTTTATTTCTCATTACCCTTTTGTGATATGACTGTTAATAAATTGAACTAATTTCCCCAAGTGGAGTCTGTTTTGCCCATGACAGTCACAGGTGAGTGATCCTTCCCTGCCTTTATCTAGACCCATGAGCCTTTCATTACATTTCCTCTCCCTTCTCCAGCTGAGAAGAGGAGTGACAGAGTGACTTTTAGGGGCACCTGGCACCCAGCCAGGGTCAACCCACCACACTGCTGCACAGAGGTCAAACGTCACACTGGGATTTATAAACAGCAGCAGTAGTACATAAATTTTGTAATGTAATTCTTCTTCACAACATTGTTATAGTTTTTGAGATGTGAACCAGCTGGAGGGAGTATAGAGGAAGGCTCTGAGTAAAGACTTGTGATCTACAAAGAATGGGGTGTTTGGTCCCTGTAAAAGATATAAAATAGAAAGGAGAGACTATATCAGTATATGAATATATAAAACAGCTGCAAAAAGAGTGTTTCCTATAGACATGAAGAGTAAGGCAAAAAATGAAACTCAAGCTGCCAACAAAAATGTTTATTTAAAATTTTAGGAATGGTTTTTGTCATGATAGGAATTGGTAGGCATTGTGGTTGCTTAAGAATGTTCTACAATGCTCATCACTAGAACTACTAAAGAACAGGTTCAGCAAGCAGGGGTAAGATAATTCAGGAATATGACAGCTACAGTAGTTCCTTGTTATAGGAGGAAAGGTCAACTAGATAATCCCTTCAAGTGCCTTCCAACCTTTCTATGTTTGTGCAGTTTTGTTGTCTATCTAGACTTCACACCGGGAGAAAAGATATAACAGGAAGCTGCCTCCCTTTGTTCTTATCTGCACCATCCCCTCTCCTCTGCAGATCTATGGCAGGTCCAGACAGCATAAGAACAGTTGCAGTGACTCCTCTTTAATAGCGATGAGTAGTATTTCTAAACAATAACAGTAATTAAAAATACGTGTTTCACATATATATAGACAACACCAAGCTGGGTGTGAGTGTTGATCTCTTGGAGGGGGAAAAGGCAAAGGGATCTGGACAGGCTGGATCGATGGGCCAAGGCCAACTGTGTGAGGTTCAATAACTCGAAGTGCCAGATCCTGCACTTGGGTTATAACAACTCCTGCAGCACCACAGGTTGGGGGCAGAGTGGCTGGAAAGCTGCATGGTGGAAAAGGACCTGGGGGTGCTGGTCAACAGTGGCTGAACAGGAGCCAGAGTATGCCCAGGTGGCCAAGAGCACCTGGCCTGTGTCAGCAATAGTGTGGCAGCAGGACCAGGGCAGTGACCATCCCCCTGTACCTGGCACTGTTGAGGCTTCACCTCAAGTCTTTTGTCCAGTTCTGGGCCCCTCAATTCAGGAAGGACATTGAGGTGCCGGAGCAAGTCCAGAGAAGAGCAACTGAGCTGGGGGAGGATCTGGAGCACAGGTCTGATGAGGAGCAGCTGAGGGAACTGGGGAGTGCTTAGTATGGAGAAAACGAGGCTCTGCAGACACGTTTTTGCTCTTCACAACTCCCTGAATGGAGGTTGCAGCCAGGTGTGACTCTTCTCCCAAGTTACAAGCTGTAGGAGGAGAGGAAGTAGCCTCAGTTGTGCCACAGAAGGGTTAGATTGGGCATTAGGAAAAATTTGCTAAAGGGGTTTTTGAGCATTGAAACAGGCTGCCTGGGGAAGTGCCAGAATCACCATACCTAGAGGTATTAAAAGATGTGTCAATGTGGCACTTACAGACATGGTTTAGTGGTAGATTTGGCAGTGCTGGGTTAATGGTTAAACTTGATAATCTTAAAGGCCTTTTCCAACCTAAACAAGCTGATGATTCTACATGGTCAATGGTCAATGAAGCAACCCATTTGCTTGCACACCTATATATGTATTCTGACTCTCCCAAAGGTTGAATAACTGTGGAAATGACTATGAACTTCAAACACTTGGGAATTCTGCAGATTAGATTCTTCTGCAGAAACATTTAATGGTTTTTAAAAGGATAAATTATTTTTATTAAAATGTTGCTTACATTCAAATCAGAGATGGCATTTTAAAAAGTCAATGTACAATGAAATGCCAAAAAATATCTGTTAGACTTCTTGTCATTTGTGGTCATGTTACCCCTCCTGTTTTTGTAAAAACAGGAAGATATTAAGCTCATGTGACTGCTGTCAATATAAGAACTCCTGTTTCCTAGTGATCTTCAAAGCAAAAATACTAGGAATAAACATGAGGACTGTGTTATATCATAAAGAGCCATGATTCTTGCTTTAGCACAGTTTTTAAGAAAAACAAGCAAACTGCAAACAAAGACCATGTCAGCCTTTCTTCCTGATATCTGTACAGTGTTTTGGTGGATCTTTCTTTTGATGCTGCAATAGTAAATAACTGATTTTGCTTATGCTTAGAAGACTTCAAAGCTTCCTGATGCTTTCAATTTTATTAAAATGTTCCACAGCCAGGTTTCTTCAATATGTTTTCTGAATTTCACTGGCAATAGTGCTCACTATCCGTGCTTTGGAATGTTGGTGGTTTTTTTTAAAAAAATTTGGTTGTTTTACCATAGGAATGCCATTAACATCAAGATAAGCTATCTGAGAGCAAACACTGACTCCTGCCAGGTGTTGCTATTGTTCTGAAATAATTACTGCAGGTCCACTGCAGGAGCACTGGTGGCCACAAGGATTCTCCAAAGGTGAGCTTTTGGCAGCTGGGTAATAAACTATGTTCCAAATTAGTCCCTATTTAGATATGTGGTGGAGAGGCTGAAATGGTCTTGTTATTTCTCTTTGATGATGTGTATGACGACCAGATACAGCTGAATTCTTTGCATGTAGCAGATTGAAGAGACTTTTGCCTAGCTAGGGTTGGGATCTACATTTAGGATTTGCCATTTGTTTTCCCCAGTGGACGGTGGAGCACAGTGAACATACGTGTCTATTTCTCCATGTGGAACCACAAAGCGTTCCCAGCAGTGGCTGGGAAATGAGTTAAGAGATGAGAGGCTCCATGATGGGACCGAACCTAAAGAAGGACCACTAGGTTTCTCAGAAATCTTCTGCTGTTGTCTGCTATTTCCTTCACTGCTGATGCCACAGATTTCTGGGTAATGAAAGACATCATCTGGCATAATTCTGAAGTATTTTCATAGGAATGGTTCCCATATGTTGGTTTGCAAGAGTGAATTCTCAGAACTGTTTTAGCTACCACACTTGTTTTATAATTAATGCTTACTAATTCAAGCAGGCCAAGGGTTCAGAGACAGTTTTATAAGTGCTTATGCTTTACAAGGAATGTCTTTCCTTTTCCAGCTGTTGCTGAAAGTTTAAAATTATGTGAATGTGCTTACTAGGACAGGCCAAATCCGCAGAGATTTTATGTGGCTTTGGACTAGCAGTTTATCATTTTGGACATTCTTTTATGGATGAACCAGAGTTCCCAGGTTATGACCTATTGTTTCAATTTGGACCCATCCCTAAATTTTATTCTTGCTTCTATTTTTATTCTCTCATTAAGGGACAGACTATCTGAAAAAAGTGACAAGTTCAGACAACAATCCTCAAATAATAACCTGTTCTCCCTTTCTTCCAAGCTTCTTTTTATGAAATGTGGTATGACTCTGAAAGTCTGCAAAGGTTTTTGTGATCAGAAGAACTATTAGGATTCCACATCAGCTCCAGTGTTCAACTCTATCTACAAGACTCTTGTTGTGGTGATGTCCACACTGCCCTTCTGCTGCGTTTATCATTCATAAGATCTCAAAAAAAAGAGTATCTCAGATAGTCCACAGATGTGTTACTGGTACATGCTATCATGTGATTCTTTAACCTGTTTTTTGTTCTTCACATCTCAGGAATAAGAAGATATTTGTTCAAATGTAAAGGTAATTTATTTAAAATGGCTAAAAGAAAGGAATGACCAAGCAACCCAGTGTTCCAGTGTGGAAATCCTGAAATATTAAAAGATAGAGAACAAGAACATCTAGAATACAAGCTCACACTACCAAAATTTCTAAGAGGAAACATAAAAGTTCATGGTTAATGGTTTAAGGCTGACCCTAACTCCAAGGGATTAGGCTGAGATCTTTGTGGAAGCAGATTGTTTTTGTCTTTTCTTAAAGCTTGCTCTGAAACATCTTGTCATGGTCATGAATAGAGACAGGATATTGTAACAGATCAACATGAGCTGAGGCGACTTTGGGTAACACAGTCCTTCCTATCACTATGGCTGATCACAAAGAAAGCCCTTTGGTACTTCTACTGCCCCATGTACAATTTTGCTGCAAACTGTCTTCATAGTGAGCAACAAAATATTTATATTTCTCTCTCTGATACTTGCATCTTCTATAAAGGAACTATCTCTAAAATAACCCAAGGTGTTGGTATTTAACATGAAGATGATTAATAGGCACAAATTTACAACTGCAGAAGAAAACTGAGTAAGAGTGAAATGGATTTTTTCAGACACTATCTTTTATATTTTAGAAGGTGTTGTGAACACTGTTGCTGCTGACAGTGATGTGAAAGCATGGAAGACATTGAGCTCTCACCCTGTCTGCTGCTGAGAAAGTACTGGGTGCGGAACTTGGTTCTTTGAGAGCTCCAAGGGCAAAAACCCAAAAGGGTTCTGATCCCCAAACTCCTTGCCTACCTTGTAAATTTTAAAAAAATATTGTGTGAGAAGTCTAAGGGGAAGGTACCTATGGACTCACAGGGGTAAAAGCACCAGCCTGGGTGAGTGCAGGAGACCAGCAGGGTGAGTGCCAGTTTTGTTCAAGCCCTTGCCCCACAGCTTCACTTATCAGAGGTTTCTCCATCTACCAGCATCATCACCTTGTTATCAGCAAAAACACTGCTCTGTCCTCCTCACCAACTGCTTATCATCAGAGGCGGGAGCTGCACATACATATTCCAGTCCTTCCCCCACAGATACTTGTCATTAAATGTGACAAGCTTCTGAAGAAGTATTGTTACTAGTAAATAAAATATGGTTGCTAAGAAACACTATGATTAACATGCTAACAATACAACCTCCTTTGATTGTTTGGGCACCAATTGTCTGCTCCTGTAATCAGTGAGGAAATAATTTTTTGGAGTAGATTTGTCAGGCTGAGAACACTAGGTTTTTGTTTTTGTTTTTGGGTTTTTTTTCGAATTAAATGAGGGTCTGGTGCTTCTATACAAAAAAAAGGGTCTCCAAGCCATAACTCTTCTATTTTATTTTTCTTTTTGGCACATCGTAAGTTTTGTGTTTCTGTTTATGTTAATTTTTCAGCTAGGAAAATAAGGTTAGTGTTAATAATGTATCTGTCAAAATATTCAAATAAAGGAAACTGGAAACTCGGGCTCATTAAATTTTTATGTGTAAATTCTATATATTAATTTTGTTTTTGCTGGTTCTAGTCTCATTTTGAATTTCTCCTTGTCTCAAATTCTTCCAGTTATTAGGGGCTTTTGAAAGGAACTTTTTTAATCTACATCTAGAAATCGCCTGCATTATTATTCCTGTACAGAGAGAGGGAGTTAAGTCTCCTTTTCCATTAGGGGGAGACAGAAAAATGGTGGTGTTTCCTCCTTGTTCAGTAGATTGACTCTGGTGCTAATGGCTGAAGCTTGATGAAAGGAGATGAGCAGACAGAACCCATACTTCTCAGGTCAAAAATTACCCTTCTCACCTCCTGTAGCTGGATGTGTAACCGCACTTGCATATGTTGTAACAGATGGCATTTCACTGTCGATTGCCTGAAAATGACACCTTCCTACCCAATGTTCCTGCCTGCTGTGTGTATCCAGTCATGTCTGCTTACTACAGTGTTCAAAAATAGTTGTATTGCCTATTAGTCTTGTAGAGCCAACTGAGAGGTGATGGGTGGCATCTCTTTTCTGCTAATGCAAATTGTATTCCAACCACAAGGCACCTGTGCTAGCACATGGAAAACAATGGTTCTGCACAGGTATTTATGTAGGCACAGCCTGCAAACAGCAAAGATGCCTGCTGGAGTCCAGTTCAGCCTGGATGTCCACTATAGTGGTGATGGATACAAAGATAAAAATCCCTGTTCTGAGACCTTATAGTAAATGTTACTTTCCAGAAATTCAGAAAAATAAGCTTACTATACTTTTATTTCTATGTGGGGATGGACTAAAGTGTAAGTTTTGCAACACAACATCTGTGTGTTCACTGCTCCTGAGTAATAAACACAGATGATGATGCCACAAGTGAGAGAAGGACACTTTGGCTTAGCTGTACTTGTAAAAAATAAATTTAAACACATAGATGTATACCTACTGATTGCAAAGCACTGTGACTTTCAGAAAGAGCTGAATGCCCTAGAAGATAAGTAGAAGAATAAAGAAAATAGGTGACCTGTAATCTGTTGAACTTCACAAAGAAAGGTAGCGGTTTTGCTGTTAAACACACAGACACAAATTCAAACTTCCCCTTCCACACAGGGCAAACAGTTTACATCTACCCAGTGTAACATTACAATTATCAGTGTAACATGTTTCTGGATCCCATTGGACAGCTGGCTGAATCTCTGAGGTACGATATTTGAAGGCAGTCATTATCTAGGCACATACCACCCGTATAGTGATGATGCTGAGTAATGTGGGTAATTCTGGTTATCCTCTAGCACACAAATATTGACAGTAGAGAAGACGGTATTCATGGTTTGACAGAATTCAAGGCCAGAAGGGTGGCCTATGAATGTCTCATCTAAATCCTTCCTCAGACCAGAGATGTAATTTCTCTGAAAAGCAGAATTATACCACCTGTTTCAGAAAGCTATCTAAACCCACCTTAACAACCGAGACTAATTGTGAGATGGCACCTCTCCTCATAAAATTTCATTTTTTGTGTAGTCTCTTTTTTCAAGGTTGTTTTCTAACTCCAGCTTCCAGACATTATGTCTAATTATGATTTTGTCAGCGTGTTTGAAAACCATACTCCTGAATGGGGTTTTCATATGCAAGGTTCTATAGGCACAGGGTAAGTCAGATTCCAACCTTCTCTGGTAAATTAAGTTGAGCTCTTTAAGCCTCATATATTTATATTTGGTTTTGAGTCTCTGGCCTGGGCTTATTTGTTTTTTTATACTCCCTCTGTGATTTTCATGTTCTCCTGGAAGATCCCAGGCCAGACCCAAGTTTCTTATTGTAGTGGCAGTTTTAGAACAGCAGTAACAGTGCCCTACTTCTACTTGCTAATCACCTTTTATGTAGACAAAGATCATATTAGCCATTTAGCCAAAGCACTACGTTGAGAACTTATTTTGGGATGATTATCTCCAAAATGAATCTCAAGTCCTTTTCTGAATGACTGCTTTCCAAAAAAGAGTCTTGCTGTATCTGTAATTTGTATTCCTGCTCCCCAGATGCATTGTTCTGCATTTGGGTGTTAAATTAATTTTGATGGAATTTAACTGTTTTAGCAGACACTTCAGTTAGTTCTGCAGCAGAGCCTCATCTTTGTTACTTACTACCCTGCTAAGCTTTGCTCATATCCTCTTTCTAGTTCATTGCTCCTTATATATAGAGAGCAATGGCTATTTGGGAGAACCTTGCAGAAGCACCTGTGCTTGCGCATTTCTTAATTGCTACTTTCTGAACACTGTGAGATATTTTAATTGTATCTAACATACAAACTGTTAATTCTGAACAATTCAAGATTGTTTTTAAACCACAGTGTTTTGTGGCACTAAGTCAAATGCCTCATTAAAAATGAAGAACACTGTGCCAACACATTCACCTTTATCAGTAGGGCCTATAATCCTATCATAAAAAACCAATACCTTTGTTCTGACAAGATTTAATGTCTACAAAATTGTGTTGACTGGCATAAATTTTATGTTTAGCCACTATTTGTTGACAGAACATTTAACAGTTCCATTATTTTTTTGTGGAATGCATATCAGAAAAATTTTTCAATGATTCTTAGGTTATGTCTTTTACCCTTATTAAACACTGGAATTATTTTGGCAGTTTTACAAGACACTTAAGTATCCCAGCTTTCTAAGATCTGTTTAAAATTAAACTAAAAGCATTTTTCAGCCCTTTCAAAAAATGTTTGGATCTAAGTTATGTGTTAAATTTTTTTTATCAGATGTTATCTTATGCTATTATTTTGATAGAGATGAAGTTTAGATGGAAAGGGTATATAGCACTTGTTTGTTTTAGATATCAAGACATATTTATGAAAAATGTTTTGCTTTTCTTTATCACTGTTGTGAATTCTTCCATCTACATCTCCTGAAAGAAAACTGACAGCTGACTTAATGACACCTTTCTTCCTAATACACATGAACACTAATCTTCATTTCCCAAGGCCCTAGCTTTGCCTAACATTAAATCTATTCTAACTTTCTCAGGAGTCATCTATATTTTTAGTTGTTCACCAGTCATTTATTTCCCGTTTACTCATGTTGCATATAATTTATTGTTCTTTCAAATCTCATTTTAATACACTGGCATTCTTGTAAGAAACTTTCTTGACTGGTAGAATCACTTTAAAGAACCAGGAATGGGGTTCCTCTCTCCTTTTAGATTTATGAGAATTAAACACCTAAATTTCAGCTAACCACTCTAAATTTTTTTACAGGGAGAAATAAGTACTTCTAGGGGGTGATTCAATTGATTTATCTTAAACATCTCTTTTAGGATGGGATGAACTGCCTAATGGAACTGCATTTTTCTCCCCTGAGGTACCTGGGTTAGACTTAATGCCACTGAGTTTTAGGTATCTGTGTTACGGTGTATAACTCCCACCTTTTGCTTTTAGTAACCAACAGAACCAGTTGTCCAGAAAACACCCCTTAAGTTAAAATCACCCATCGCAAATCAGGCTCTCTTTCTACATCCTCAGGAGAGGAGTTTAGGGAGGCTGGGTGAAAATACATGCCTATCAGTAATTTTTCTCTGCTAATCCATAATCATTCAAGGTTCTGTGACTCTGACTCATAACAATGAATGACAGCCACCTCCACCTCTTCCCTAGATGTTACTGAGCCTTCCAAAACGGGCAAAGAAACAGTTTTTTAACTATGAAACATTGATTCTTTATAAGAACAGATCTATGAGACTGGTCGGAATATGTCAGTACTTTCACCATGTTTGCTGTTGAAACTTGTCTGTGCTGTCCATCTGGTTTAAGCAGAGTAGAAAATGATGCTGAGATGAATCACTGGAGCTTCAGGTCCTTTCAGCCTGTTGTTTTCAGCATTTGAGAGAGATGATATTTCCAGTTGTGGCACTGTCCCATATGCAATGGTATCAAAATGGCAGCCTTGTTTCTTTGTCCCCGCATATCATTTCTCTCTGCCTCTCTGTCAAATCTATACAAGCACCTTACGGCCAGGTAGAAAACATTTATAGATCCTAGTAGTATTCCAGCTGGCCCCGCTTTTTCCTTCAGTAGTGCTACTTTTAGTTACCTATCACTTCTTATCTTTTGGCCCAAGGGTCTTGGGGTGTGCATTGGGGAGTATTTTGCAGGAGGTCATGGATGGTCTCTGCTCTGTGCTTGGCTGTAGCTGCAGGCAGTTTTGCAGCCACGGTAGAGATTGGAGTGTTCTCAAGCTGATGAGACCTGCAGGGATGAAGGGGACATTCTCTCAGGCTCAACTGGGGGATAAAAATGTCTTCTGGCTCCCAAATCTGAGCTGACTCAGGGCGTGAGTACACTGAGATGGCTTCTGTCAGGAAAATACTGTGTAGACCCAGCCCATAGATAATGAAGGGAGCAATGAATCCTTGATATTTGATTCTCTCGTAGATTTGATATTATTTTTTTCAATTGAACAAACAAGCAGGAAATAGAGCAACAGTTTTGACCATCTTTCTAACAAGGGTTTCTTTTTAAAGTTGCTCAATTTTGATTTCCTTTTTGTCAGTTAACCCAGGATCCTGCCCGCTCTATACCAATTACACAACTTAGGTGCTAATAGTTCAACCGGTTGCTGTGTTTATCTCTCAAAGCACCTCTGACTTTCTTGGGTTTTCCTTCCCTGTTGCCTCTGTAGCCAGACCTCTTGGGAAATTTTATTCTTCTATATATTTTACCAGTTTTACTTCTTTAGGCCTCTGGGATGACTTTTGGATCCCTGAATATGAAGTCATGCAAGCATAACCATTCTGAAATCCTTGATTCTCAGAAATTTCGATCCACTTGGGGCAAATGGTCTTGAAAGAAAATAGACACATGGATTTTGTAAGGATTAATAATTAAATTCAACTTTAAAAAATCACTGTCTATTTTGAATACTGTCCACCAATTTATGAAAGTTGTTTTCCCCACACACCTGTCAGGCACTGGGTGTGATTCTTGGACCTTTCCCATGCAGGGCCAGGAGTAGGACTTGGATGATTCTCGTGGGTCCCTTCCAACTTAGGTTATTCTATGGTTCTATGATATAGTTACTTTTCTTATCATAGAACTCTTTTGAAACTGGATCCAGGCACTGGTTCAGAATCTGTCAGGTGTTGATTTGTTCCATCAGAAAAGATGTTCCTCCATTGCATTTTTCTGTGTCCTGATGGCTCCTTAATCTCTGTTTCCCTTGTTCTTGACTTGTTTTATGTATGATTTTCAGTTGGCTAAGCCCTGGAAGAAATATCAGTCCTCTGGTTTGTTAGTGCATCCAATTATAATTTCCACAATGGACATGGTCTTTCCCAAGTAAGCTGATAGTTATTAGTCAGATAATAATCAATACTGAGGTCTGATGGCCAAGAGAACCATAACTGGTCAATGTATTGACTTTCCTGGAAAAACAACAGAATGCTTTGCCTCCATTTCATTGATGCTGACCTGTAGCATGTCTTAAAAACACATTTGTCACACATGTCAAGTTTGGCTTTTCATTCTTGTGGATCCTTGATCATCCAAGGACATGGTCTAGGTATTTCACATTTCAGCCTGGAACTCCACAGTCTCCTCAAGTACAGTTTCCTAATGGTTGGATAGAAATACGGGTAACCTTCACCCTTCTCCAGGAGGACATGATTTGTTAAAAAAGTAAGTAAGATTTAACAAATGTTAACAAAAGTTCAATGTGTTGCATTCCATTTCTTCCCGTCTGATTCTTCACAGACTTTAATGTAATCTCCCATACCCTCTATAGTTACATTTTGACCCAGAAGGCCTGCCTTATGCATTCAACATCACCCTCTAATTTTTAGTAGCTTAGAATATTTTCCTTTTCTTCAGTCAGAAAGTGGAAACTAATAATTCTTCCAAATCCAATAACTAATCCCTCAAAACATTTTCTCACAATTGAAAGTAGAGGCTAGGCAATATGCAGAATAAACACAGTAGAATTCCTCTCCCCCCACCTCCTCCTCTGGAGGGATTTGTTTTCAGCAAGTCATGAGCTACCAAATATAAATGGTTATTTGCTACATAATGAAAGGGAAGACTAAGATATCTCTTTAGCTCAGTAGAGTCTTTAGAGCACAGTGCCTGATTATTAAATACCACAGTGCTGGTAGGATGATGTTAAAGTCACTTTGTGATTCTGTCCCCAGTGATGGTGCTATTGCTGAGGGTCCCTCTGAATACTTACTTGTATTATGTCCCTCCTACAGACAGAGAAACAGAAGCATTCCATAAAAGTGGAATTGTGTAGACCTAGAAGAAAACAGGAATGGCCAATGAAAATAGTGAAGTGGAGTTTGTGGCTCACTTAACAAAGTTTGGATCCTCTCATCAGGCAGGAAAGGTGAAGGTGAGGGTGTGAGAGCTCAAAAAGCTGTAGACTGTGACTAAATTGCATGATTTACTCTCAGGACTGAGAGAAAATGGTAATGTGAGCCCTCTGAGGGAAAGAAGCTCTTACATCACTGTGGTAAAAAGAAAATTTTACTGCTTTCCCCTGTCTCTGTCATTGGGGCTGGATCGAAGGATGTAGTTGCACTTGTAATCCCCAGGGACATCGCCCACTTAGAGACACATTGGGAAAGTATTATCATATGGTATGAGCTTTCCTACTCTGACTGAAGACTCTGCAGGAATACGAACTTGAGTCCTGCGGGGAATAATTGTGTATCATTCTCTTTTTTCTTGCCACTTTAGCTGGGAGACCCTGGAATATCTGCCCTTCTTCTTAAAGAGGAGGCTTCCACCCACAGTTGCTATACTTGTCCCCGTAGGTAAAAATTTACACAATGGTTCATAAATTATTCTCCAGTCACCCTTCAATACTGTGGCTCTGTAGTAGGCTGTCCCTTCCCTTCCCCCACCCTGCCATGAGGTAGGAAGCTTGGGTCAGATGGGAGCTGAAAACTTTGAACAAAATTAACACTTCCAATTGAGAGCTGGCTTTAACGTCTTTGATGTTGGATTTCCTTGTCCTGCCTATCATTGCTTCTGCCACTGGAGGTCAATGCCATGCACTGTTTTGAATAGCTTACCACCTAATAGGGTTTGTGTTCACCTATACAGAACCATCTCTTCTTTTGCTGCAAGTGCACCTACAGTGTGATTGGCACCATGTTGTAAATAATTAGTGAAAGTAATGATATAAATCCCAGTGGTAATCTCGTCCTATTTAGGATACAACTACAATCTGAACTTCAATAACACCTTTGACATAATCAAACATCCCAGAGCCCTTTACAAAGCCATAAATTACTCACCTGTAAAGTAATGACTGCAGGGAATTACAGCAGGCAATGAGACCATTGATCGGTGCTGGTACAAAATGAAGGAGAGGGCATACAACAGAGGCCACTCCAGAACTCTTTTTCTTTGGAAATTTCCATAGTACCTTTAATTTCTGCTTGTATCTCTTCCTTTAACCACAGATGAGACACAAGAGGAGGAAGACCACGTTGCTCTGACAGTCAAGGACTCCTTCATCCATGCTGATCTGTCAATCCCGCCTAAAAGTGATGGGGTTTTAAGCAGGACACAAATGCATGGTTTTATAGCCTGCAGGGAAAACTGCTCTTTAGCCAGTGATGCAAATAAACAAGTAAGTCACTTCCTTAAATTTGCATGGACCATTTCTGAAAGCAGGGTTTTACTGCTGCTTTTAAACAAAAAATAGCAGTGATTGCTTTGGACACCTTAGGTGATATGCTGCACGCAAAATCAGGGCTGCCTCACCTCCTACCTCCTCCTAAGCTATCCTCTCTATGACTCAGAGTTGCCCTCATATTATTAAGTTAGTTGAAATTTTCTCCTATATCAATTTAATTTAAAATGGGTCCCAGTTCTAGAAACCTTAAGTTATCAAATCCATATATCCATAAGCACTCTGACTGAGAAACCTGGAATTATTTTGGTAGGTAACTTCTTAGTATAAGGAAGAATTGTTAAATCAAGAACTCTCTTATTTACTAGATGATAGTGAAAAATAAGGATTAAATTATCTTTGCAATTAAAAAATACCACTGTGATTAGGAAATGTTTTGTGTTACATAAAAAGTCTCAGAGATTTTTTTTTTAATCTGAGGGAAGACAAAGGGTTCAGACCTTGTATTTGTAACATAAATACATATTTCTTAGCACCACCTGGAGCTCTTGGTTTTTTTTGTGTTCTGGGACGACATGTTTATTATAGTCCTATTCTGGATTCCCAGAGTATTACTGCATTTGTTATTGAGGTGCCAGCTTGACACTAGTGGGACTACCTTACGGATGCCATGGAGTGTGAATTTGTAAAATGCTGCCTCTAAGATAACAAACATTTTGGCAAGATGGGAAAGTTACAATAGCAAATATTTTCCCTGGATCTCAAAGGTACACTGCAGTTTTATAACTTGTGCCTTAGTTTTAAACTGTTTCGTGTTCTTAATTGCTTGTCTTGGGTATTGGACATGATGATGGACTGAAAACCGTAGGGACTTCTCATGGAGAAAGACAGCAGTGCTTGGTCCCAAAGGCTTAATTTTGAAATCCAGCAGAATTGTTGTCCTTGCTCTGTGGATATGACAAATGAAAAAGGGATTCATGCTGAATTTAGAAGGCATGTTTTGATGGCATAGGGCTTCTTTGGAACCACACACAAATAGAATAATTTAACCTCTCATAGTTTAAAAGGTAGCTTTATTTACATTATTTCTTATGGTCTTATCCAAGGAATTGAGCCTGGAGGAACATTTCTACTGGATTCTGTGGGCCATATAGTGGAACCTTGCATGTCTGTAGAGGATGGGGCAAACCTCTCAGGAGCTCCCTGCTGAGCTGTGTACGGTATCTCAAAGTAGGTGCAGAAGTTTGAGGATTTCTGCTGTTTTGCTAGCTATGAATAAGTCCCAGAACTTTGAAATTTCCTGATTCAACAGCTTTGCTACTTCTTCTTTTTTTTTTTTTGAATATTGATAACTTTCTTTTTCTCTGCAGTCTGACATCAACCGAAGGGACAAATATGTAACTGTGTAAATTCTGAGTGACAAGCATAATGAGCCCTTGTCTCCCGAAATCATCCCAGTGAGAGCTTTAGGTTCTAGCTCCTAAAATGTGGTAATTTTCTTTGCAAACAACTTGGTTACATATTGGTGCTGGTTTTGTATTCTACAAGGAGCCATGATGTTGCATTTATTAGCATCTTTCTAATTGTCCTGAGTTAGTATGCATTTGTTATCCTCCATGAGGAGATCTGCCCAATTAGAATAATACCAAAGAATGATTATTGCTGTGTTTCATATTTAAACAAAGAAGCTCAACATCTTTTAATACTTCAGTGAAAGTGGTTTAGAAATTATTAAATCCAATGAAATAAGAATGATATAAATATTTTTAACTAATGGGAAAGGAGATAGCTATTGAAACTAGAAAAAAAAAGATTGCTTTGGTACATGAGAAAACAGATTTAAATTGCTGTGTAGTATAACAGTTCCAGTTTTGTCAGATGAAAAATGATTGTTTCACTATTGCCTTGTCTACTTTTGGTTTTTTCCACCTGTTCTATCCAACTCTATGTTTAGAAAGTAGTCTCTCTGGGGCAGGGAATTACATTTTTTTATTAAATATGTGGCAGGCATCCAGCACAGAAGGGTCTCGATTCCAGGCTCTGTGGTTTTGTATTAGTGCAATACAAGTGATAAATATAGCCCTGTACCAATCAATCAGCAACACTAGAAAAGTATGATATATTATCAACTCATATTTTTATTTTGAATCTAAAGTAGACGATAATAAAATGCAAAATTGTGATATGGAGAACAGCTGTTTAGGCAAAATGATATATTAAAAATCAGCAAATCACTACACATTGCTGTGAATATGCTGTATTGGAACAATGAATGCTTGTATCTGTTTCTAAACTTTCACCACCTATCTAAATTAGCTCTGATATAGGTGGAGACCATGTTCATCTCCAATGAACAAGCATTTCTGAGCATGAGTGGGTGAAAAAAGCTCATTACCTTCTAAGCCAGTCAGGGAGATGTCTGGTCATTTCAGTTTCCTAAGGATTAGAAAGTTCAGGAAATAAGTTGTACTTGGCAGATGTCATGTTCTTGGATGGGTTAGACCTCATTCTTAGAGCATTGACCATAAGTAACTTATGTGTCATGAAAGAAAGGATACTGAAAAGAAAACAAGGGAGCAAAGTAGTCAACACAAGACTGAACAGCATGCTGTTGTCAAAAAGAGTAGTACGACCCCTTTAGCATAATTAGTGAAACACTGATTGGGAGTGGTGATGGAGACTTGAACTAGAAGGAACACTGTGTGCAGCAGACACATATCTGTTTATAAAAGTATACTGAAAACCAAAACCAGAATAGACTCAGAAAAATGAGGTGAAAAAGCAGCTGATCTAGTTCATGAAATGGACCACACTGCACAAATCTAGCAATGCAAAGAGAATGCCTGATATAAAAGAGTCAATGATTCTTAAAAAAATAAAAAATGAAAAAAAAAGATGTAGCAGTTCTTGACTGAAAAAAAAATTTTGGCAAGGATGGGTTCTCTGATCCATTGGCTGTTTTCATGCATTTTTCAGGCATACAATTTGATCAAACAAAGATGCTCGTAGTGCAGGGATAAAGAGCTAATTTTTATGTAAAGTCAGGATACTTGATCAAAATTTTTTTTTTTTTGATATTGAAATCTGTGGTTCTGACAAACCTTTCAGATTTCACTAAAAAAATGGGTTTGAATCCAAAGCTGCAGTTACAAGGTTCTATATCTTCCTAACATTGCCTCAACTAATCAGTTTCTTCCACCCCTACTTTTAATCTTTAAAAATGTTAATTGATCACCATTCTGATAATTTCCAGGCTGTAGATTTTTTTTTCCTTTCCAGTGGACACATAATGAATTAAATGCTCAGGAGGAACAAAATGCAATTATGCAGGTTTTCATTCCTCCATACATGCTAATTAGAATAGATAAACCTTTTGCTAGAGCATTTATAGTATTTGTGGGGATAATGTATCTGGGAGATAAGAAGGGACAATATCTCACAATAACTTAAACATGAAGTATTTTCCATAATGCATCTATAGGGAATGGTTCAGTTATCAGATGCTGAGGCAGCAGTGTATTTATGAAACATTATTGTAAAAACACATATAGCAATGGCAGACTGCAAATCATAGCAAGTCACTCAAGTAATGTTATAACTCCTGATGGAAAGCTACCAGTACATTGTGGGTCTGAATTGTGACGCTACTTGTAGCTGCACAACCAGCTCCTGCTAGGTCATTACAAAACTTGTCTGGAAATTTTATGCTAGGTCTAAGAGGAAGGAATGGGAATGAAGTGTCAGAAATTATGATCATCTTTCACAGTTTTGAATCTGTGATAAATCTCTTTCTGTAGTTAGAGGATTGCCTTTATGGTAAGGATTAAAAAGGAGAAGGAGGGGAAAGAAAAATCCTTGAGAGCTGATGAAGCTTTATGAAACTTAACTTATACTGTATTTTCTTTTTGATTCAAATCTACTTAAGTTCCTGGGATTGGTGTAGTATCTTTTAATTTAGTCTGACTGTGGAGAGATTGTATTTTATACTGACAGTTTAACTCTTGAATAAAACAAGAGATGTTTCTCTTGGACATTTATCTCTAAATCAATGAGGCTAATTGAGCACATTAGAAAAATGTGAGGAAAATCCCTTCGCAGTATATTGTTTTTATCCATGAAAATACAAAATGCATACACGGTCTTGTTACTTATAAATCCTGAATTGGAGACATTCCACTGAACTGTTTTTCTATTTTAAAGTATAAAACCCCTCCCCCTTTTGAAATCCAAGATTTTTCTCCTGATAAAATAAGAGAGAAAAATACAATGAAGAATGACAAAGGAACAGTGGAGATGTGAGTTAGGAATACAGTAGAGAAAATGACAATAAATGACAGCATTGGAAATTGTACTTACATAGTCTTTAATTAAAGTCATGATGTATGGCAATGACATGCAAAAAGACAAGCCATATTTCCCTTCAATATCTGTAAAAAAGAAAAAAGGATTTTGCTCTTTATAATTCCTTATCTCAACCAGATATTGGCACACTGAGTGTAGTCTTAGGTTGCCCTTTTTTGCCAGATCCTGGTGCACTGTGCCTATTGCAATAATTTGAGCATCCAGTTTTGTCACTCTGTGTTATACAGAGCCTTTCAACTCTGTCCCTATAGCCTTTGAACATGCAAACACTCTGAACTGGAGAACTTGTATTAGCCTTCCAGTACCTGAGGGGGTCCCAGAAAAAAATAATGGAGAGGAAATTTTGATAAATGATAGTGATAGGACAAAGGGGAAATGGCTTTAAACTGACAGATGGTAGGCTTAGATTAGGTATTGGGAAGAAATTCTTTACTGTGAGGGTGGTGAGGCACAGGAACAGATTGCTCAGACAAGTTATGGATGAACCATCCTGGAACTGTTCAACAAGAGGGGGTTGTAATGAGATAATCTTTAAGGTCCCTCCCAACTCAAACAATTCTATAATTCCATTATTCTATGAAAATGCCTTTGTGCTGCATCACAAGTCACACACTGTCCTAGTCAGCTGGAGAGACTGCATGGTATTCCATGCACTTTGAACTGAAAAAAGAAACTCCATAAAGTAATTGTTCAGCTTTCAGACTACTATATCCAATTGCTTGACACCACCAAGAAGAGCCTGCCTCTATTCTCTTGGCAGTCTCCTTTCAGATACTTGTGTATGTTGATGAGGTCCTCTCTCAGTTATCTCTTCTGCAGGCTCAACAGGCCCAGCTCTCTCAGCCTTCCCTCATTTAAGACCCCAAGTGCTGGAGCCACAAGTTCACCCAGGTATTTTACTTTTAAAAACATACAAGTCTTCAAAAGTTTGCCTGCCAAACTTTTGCAGAGCCTTTGATTCTTTAATACCTTGACATCACATAAAGAGAGAATGCTGCACACCTTTCCTCAGGAGATAGCTTTACTGATGAAATATGGGAGGAAAATATGGATCTTGGCAAAAATTTAAATGGGTAACATACAACGAAAGCAAAACATTCCACAAAGAACTGACTTAGCACATGCTAACCAATACAACTTAGCAAAATCCAATGCACCAGTTTTAAGTTATGAAAAATATTATGTAAGAAAAGAGATTAAAAGGTTTAATAAAGAAAAAGATTAAGAGAAAAAACAGAAATGAAGAGAGAGAAAAAATATTAAGAGAAGAATAAGGGGAAAAGTATCTAGCACCAAAGAGAAGTCCAGATTCACATGGTGGAGGCAAGTCCTAGGAAAGAGAGAGAGATGGAGACCATGTACTTCTGTATTTATGTGCTTTGACCTGCATGGTCACCCCTCCCAGGTAGGACTTCAGACTCACTGAGCCCTCTGTGTCTCCAGGCTGGAGTGAGGGGTGGTGTAGCCAGTCAGAGGTGGGGTTACAGGTATCAGAGGGTGAGGATGGACTCCCAGGCTGCCCTTTTGACTGACATCTCTGGGGGGCTGTCCCACGGGGCTGCCCCAAGAGGCTGCCATGTGGGCTTCATGGTCACCCACTGAGCCTGCCATGTGGTCTCTGTGAGCCCTCCTCCACACACATACTTGAGTTGATTCTGAGCCAAGAATAAAATAATCTTCCATGAGATTCGAATCCCATGTCTCACACCTCATAAGAGAGATGCTTCAGTCACCTGATCACCTTTGTTGTCTTCTGCTGAACACTCTCCAGCAGCTCCTTGTCTTTCTTGTACAGAGCCCAGAACTGGACATAGCACTCCAGATGTGACCTCACTAGGCTGGAGTATGTATGTATGGCCAGACTTCGCAAATGAAGATTTGGGAAGGGCTCTCCCCAAGTGGGTGTGCCCTTCCAGCCTGCACAGTGGATTTTTTAGGTGAGGCACAGCCTGCACAGAACTGGCCCCACCGTTTATGTGCTAAGGTCCATTTGCCACAGACGAGCGAGCTTGTACAGTGACAGTGAAGTCCTTGGGACTGTCTACAGCACCCAGTTCTAACTGGGTCTGACCCTGCTTAGCATCCGATATCTGACAGGGTTGGATGTCAGAGAGGCAATTAACTGCCATGGGACGGTCCCTGATGAGACTCAAACTCGTGACCTTGGGATTCGGATTCTGGAGTGCTCTCTGTTACACCACGGGACGGCCAGGATGGAGTAGAGGTGCAGGATCACCTCCCTCAACCTGCTGGCAATGAAGTTCCAGTGTCTATTCAAGTACTCAAGAGGAATGGATCTGGATTCCTGCTTCCTTTCCTTCTCCTCCACCTGCACTCCACTGTAATACTCACTATCATAAATTAGTGTGCTTAAAGTTGGTAGCGGTGTCAAGAAATAATTACATTTCTTTGAGACTGTCTTTCTCACTAAGCGTGATGGAAAAATATGTATCCGAAAATAACTTTGGAGTCAATAAAAGGAAGTGGTAGCAATGGTTAAAGTTCTGGAAAGGTGCTGGAGGGTGACAAGGTATCAAGACTGGATGACATGCTGAAGGAATTTAAAGAAAATGCTGTCAAAATAGACATAATCCTTCATTAAATTAATCAGTCCCAGCTGAAGTGTTTGATGGAGAAAGTATAAGCACCTTTTAAGAAAGTGTTAGAAATTGTTTCAGACTTGCTTCACTATGAAAAGAAAATTTGAATTAGAAATGAAGATTTACTTTGTTTACAGAACCCATTGATTGGTATAAAGTGGTAAAGCTGAAGAAATACGGCTGCCATAAAAGAAAATCACACATCTCTGGCTTCTGAGTATTTGAACTGAATTGTAGGCACATGAAGGCAGTTATTATAACTAATTTGGAATTTCAACAAGCCTTTTATGAAACCTCTTGAAGGAGGCTTTCAAGGAAATGAAGTAGCCCTAATACATTAGAGGTGAATTGCACTTACGTGCCAGAAACTGCTTAAGAGACAGAAAACAAGGGATGAATAATCTTATCCTGGATGAGATGTCTCACCTTGTGGAAGTGCTTCCTGGTGATCCACTCTCTCAAGGGAGCCTTAATGACTGGTTTGGACTACATATTGCATTTTTAGTCAGGCAAAACATTTGGTAAGTTAAACTTCAACCTTACCTTTGGATATAGAGGTTCCTGATTAAAACCACCATATTTTGCATCGTTTGATATATCAGTTATTAATGAACTGGTGAACAGATGAACTGTGTAAAATCATAACACTTGAATGTGATGCAATTATTTCACTGGAGAGAAATGAAGAATTCAATGTTCAGGAGTGTTTGTTTAGGTATTACAAATGTAAATTAAATTTCAAATCCAATTGAAAAAAGAGAATAATTTGAAGTAATTATGAGTTAAAAATAAACTCTAACTCCCTAAACAAATAAACCTTCTGTCATTTTTGTAACTCTGTGATTCACATTGAGTCTTGGAACAAACTTGTTACCGTGGTTTCTCTATGTGCTTATCAGACTTCCATCACCTCACAAAACCCCAGTTACTCTGTTGCTATACTTCTCTCCACCTCCTCTTTCAAAGCAAGATACTTTTTCCTCCTCTCCCCACTCAGCATATTGTTGCCTTGCACCTCCCCTTGTCACGGGAGCTGAGTTACTGCAGTGAGCTGTGGAACAAACTAAAGGTGAGGTGGGTAGGTTGGCCAAACACCATGTAAAGGAGCCAAGAGGTGGTGGAACAGCTGTATCTGAAGGCTGTTGCTGGGCTTTTTCTCCTTCCTCATTCTCCTCCTCTCACCGTTCACTGCAAAGGAGACATGAGAGCAGCAAATAGCTGAATGCTGAAATGAGAGGGAGAGGGGAAAGCTCTGCTGCAAAGTCCTGCACACCGTGTGGGGAGATCTGTTGAGAGGAGAGGTAGACAAAGCAAAGTATCACGTGTTGTGTATGGTAAGGACTAGGATATAAAATAATTCAGAAGATTATTTCATGACGTTGAGTAAATCATGATTTCCCTCATCTTGGATACTGTGGCCTCCTGGTTATATTAGTGAAAATAAAACACAGCAGTCAGAAAACAGGATTGAAAAAAGTTATGTCAGAAGTATATAAATCAATGAATGTTTTAAGAAAAATAAAGAAGGCCCTCTTTTTTTTTTTTCCTTTTCTTCATAACAACTCTAGAACACTCACATTTCATATGATGGACATTTATAAAGGCTCACAGCTTTTGTATAGCTGACAACCCTTATAATAGCTTTCTGGAGTACTCAATATTTGTTTATTTTATTAGCAGTATGTTTGGATTGTAAAACTTTGCATTGTAAATGAAGAGAAAAAGTAGCAAACTTAAATTACCACAGCACAGGTTAATTGTTGTGAGCAGGCAGTACTGGTGTTAACCTGTTCCTACAATAACTCGAAATACTTTATGCTGATCTTCTCTTTCATTAGTTCTCCAGTCAAACACGAAGAGAATTAGATATGTCATTTATGCCAATTTGATTATTTTAGAAGTGAAGATTTTTCCTGTTCATTAACAAATATTTCAATTTGCTAATTTGTTTTTCTGTTGCATTTCATTTCTCTTTCAGGTAAGAGGTCATTTTATCTATCCTCAGACATTTTCCACTGGAAATGGAAAGACAGGACAATCACTGTGAGTATTTACAGCGGTTTCATTATATGTTGGTAGAATATTTCGATTAAATTATACTGCCTTTGAAGGCTAAAATCCTTTAATGCTAGTATTTTCTTCTGAAGTCAGGGATGAGTAGCTATTTCAGAAACATAAAAAATTAAGCTTTGTGATTGTGATGTAAGCTTCTACACATATGCCATTTCTCCCCAATTAATGCTGAAGGTGCTTGTATTTCAGTAAGGACACAGTAACAAGTAAGAAACAGAGCAGCTCATTAGGTAATGTTGGGATGGAAAGCCTCTAGCTACTCATGTTAAAAGAAATATAAACAGCTAGAGATTTCCCAGGTCTAGTAAAGCAGTGGCATTTATATGAATAAAGGCACCTTTGCTAACAACATACCTGAAATATAAACTGCATCTGAAAGAACTCTTTGAAAAACAGAGACTCCTGGAAGGAAGTTTAAGTGATTTAAGCTTTCCACAACCTACATGAAGGCATAAAAAATAATAAAAAAAGAAAAAGAGAAGAAGAAGAACCTTCAACCTTCTTGCATTATGGCAGACTAGCACAAAAGAAGGAAAAAAAAATTTTGCATAGCTTGCTTAAAATGTTCCTGAAATAGATGAAAAGCCAAAACCCAGACATTTGAACAGACATAGGCAAATACTGAAAAAATGATTAGCAAACACATTGGTGAATTTCAAACAATGGTGAATTACCTTTTGTTGGTAACTTTTGTAGCTGAACTTTTAATTCTTTAACAATTGTATGAATTGAAGCTCACAGATGTTTATGAAAAGCAAATTTTAGATCAAGAATCAAGATTTACTTAGGCTCTGAGATAGCAGACCACTTAAATATATGCTTAACTTGGAGTCTGTGGAAACATTTGCATACTTACAGTTAAATCTGTTCTCATGTATTTTGCTGTATTGTGTCTAGAATCAGAAAATCATACCAGGTTAATGGTTAAACAAATCACATGGTGGGAGAAAGCAGGTTGTAAAGTTTAAGTCAGCAATCCTTCTGGTACGTAACCAGTTACAGTCCAAATACTATATAACACTTTTAATTATTCCTGCATTAAGCTATTTAAAAAAATATATTCATTGGCATGTGTCATTTGTGTGGTGGGTGATGTTCTTGAATATAAAATTACTGCCAACAGTTCATTCCTTATTCTTAGCCTTACATACGGTTAGGTAGAAAATTCTGGGGCAGATATAAGACACTGCACTAAAATATAGACACTGAGTAAAGCTAATGTGAGCAAGAGTTATGTGTATTTTGATCAAGTCTGATGAAACATCTCTAAGCAGTAAATTATTTAATAAAACCTTTAAGGTACCAGTGACTGCAGTGGAGAAGCTGAAATTGTCCTAAGGGTTGAACGAGCAATGGAAAGTTTCCTCATCAAATCAAACCGTGTTTTCCAAAATGTACCTCATAGGCACAGAAGAAAATGCTTTCTGCATTCAGAACTAATAATCTTGAATATGCCATTTGTCTATTTTTTTAATGAACCTAAAGTCTAATCAGCCTGAAGACAAACAAATATTCAGATTTTTAAAAATAATATTTTATGTATACAGAAAATATTCAGTGTTGTCATAATATTCAAATTCCTTGTGCTAAGTCTTTCTAAACTGTTTTAATGTAATGGTTTTGGTAGTTGTTTTGTTGTTTAAAGCATATAGCTTTATTTTTCCTAAAGGCCAATGTAATACATTCATAGGCAGTGCAGAGTAAAGGAAAAGAAGCCAGTGTTTTTCTCACCAACTTGGCAATGAAAAATGTTCCAGTGCTAGTGAAATGACACCTTTTGAAACTTTAATATAAAATCTTGAGTAACTTCTTATCCCTTGGTGTTTTCTGTAGGAAGTATGTTTGGCATCTTTCAGAGCTCAATATCAAGGACTCAGATTTCTGTATTTCAATCTTATCTTGGGAACTTACCTTGGTTGTTGGCTTCTCTATATTTATCATATTCCTTCCCTGAACACTTTCAATTAGGTCATGAAGTAGTGCTAGACAAATTCTGTTTTTCTCATTTTGGAAAATTACGGAGCAAACAAGAGCAACAAACCATAGTCAGTGATCCTTTCCATCCTTCTTAGAATAAATCAATTGTAGGAACTTGGATCTGCATAAATTCTTAAGACAGTGAGCTTACATTTTTCAGAGGCTTTAGATACAACATTCACCACACCCAACTTTACACACTGACAGTGAATTGTCCCCCTTGACTCCCTTTATAGTCAATCTCTTGAGTATGAAATAGTTGCTTTCAGGCTCATTTAATGTATATTTAGGAAGAATAATATTCTAGGATAATGTGTATCTGCACCTCTTTGATAATAAAAACAGCAGTGGTTGAAATGTAAACCTCTGCACTGCACTTACCTACCTTGGGTCACAAGGATTGCACCTGGTTGTTTAACTTTCAAGTGAATACTCAAGCCCCCTGGAGTATTATGCAATTTTACATAGCAAAACATGAAATGTGTTTTGGGAACTACTGCATTATTGCATTTATTTTATAGTTTCCAGTGTTTTCTTCTGCTTTCAACAGTGAACTCACATCATTTAAAGAACCATCCTGAAAAGGACACTCAAAATTTAACTCGGTTCCCAAATATGTCTACCTAGTGCCATTTGCAATGTCCTAGATTTAATGGGGCACCTGCACAGAATCAAGTACATACAAGACCCAGAAATACATGACTGGCCTGGCAGCTGAAGGCCAGACAGGATACCCTAGAAATCCTCAAGTTATCTCAAATTTCCATGTATGGGCAATTGGAGTCAACAAATGAAAAAAGTCAGGCTCAGAGCATGAGTGTATAAGGAGGTACTACCTCCAAGAGTTAAAACCAAATGGGACATATAATAGAGGGGTGAATTTCAATTATTTAAATTAAAAACTAGAGATGGCAATTTAAAACCGCCTTATGAACTTTGTCCAACTACCACAGCAGGGATTCTCTTCATCAGGATGAGCAAATGCAACCATGAGCCGTTCACATTGTTTAGTGATGCTGAGTCCTCAGGTATTAAGATGGATCTACCAACAGCAAGCACCCAGGAAAGGCTAAGAAGGTGTTAAACTGTGTTGCCTCCTCTAAAGTTTTACAGATCTGTTGGGCTGGACTCAAGTTGCAGCCCCATGCCTACACAGCTGCATGATTACTCTCCATCTCCTCTGCTTGCACAGTGTGGAGGTTTTCTCTCCCTCTGGTATTTGATTATCTTTCTTAAGTATGTTTTCACAGATGTGCCACAGATTTCACAAGGGGCTGATCTGTGTCCTGCAGTGGGTCCGTAGTGGAGCTGATGGACCCAACTCTGTGCAGCACTGGGCAGTCCCTTGGCTCTTCTCACAGAGGCCACCCCTCATAATTTTGACAGACAAACCCAGTACAGCAGAGCTTGAAATAAGTATTTCCTCTTAGAATCATAGAACAGTTTGGGTTGGAAGGGACCTTTAAAGGTCATCTAGTCCAACCTCCCTGCAGTGATCAGGGACATCTTCAACTAGAGCACGTTGCTCAGAACCTCACCCAACCTGACCTTAAATGTTTCAAAGGATGGAGCATCTACCACTTCTCTGGGAAAGCTA
Source organism: Myrmophylax atrothorax (assembly GCA_026770055.1). Lineage (NCBI taxonomy): Eukaryota > Metazoa > Chordata > Aves > Passeriformes > Thamnophilidae > Myrmophylax > Myrmophylax atrothorax. The sequence goes on along the minus strand of JAOXXN010000446.1, from coordinate 110,448,219 downwards.
GTCCAGAGTTCTACTACACTTATTGTAAAACCCCTTTACTTTGTATCTAATCTAAATCTACCCTCTTTTAGTTTAAAATCATTACCCCTTGTTCTGTCCTGCTAAAAAGTTTGTCCCCATCTATTTTACAGGCCCCCTATCAATACTGAAAGGTGAGATCCTGGAGTATCTCAGTTACTTTTGTTGTCCCTGTCATCTCTCAATTTTTCTGTTATCCTTCAGACATTTCCAGCTTCAACATTTTTCCTCTTGGAAGTGTTCCTCATTCTTAGTTGCTACATCCAGGCACACAGCAGACTTTTCTTCACAGGCACAGACTTTTATTGGTGCACAATACTGCCTGCTGAAATAAACAAATGAAAACAAATGCCATCATCACATTCTTTATGGTTTTCCAGGGAAAATATGTGTACAGAAAAAAGAACCCAACAAAACATAATCTCTTATAACTCTTTGGAAAAAAATGGATTCTGACTTTCCTTATAGCCTGAGTCAAAATATTATCTTTTGAACGTCTGGTGTACTAGGGTCACCCTGCTGAATCCTCCTGATTTCCCATGTGTTTTAGTGACAGCCAAAATGCTGTAAGCACTTGTATTAGCTGTCTGTGGCAAGGTTTTGGTAGAGGAGATTGTGGTAATTTGGGCTTTAGTTTTAGCTAGGCCTCAAATTAGCAGGCTCAGAGAATCTACATAGATTAGGAGAGACAGGTATCACCTGACTTCAGTAACCAAGTATTTCATACCAGATGACGCAAACCTGAGATATGAGTACAGAAGTAGGAGGTGTTCACTCAGTTCCATCATGGCTGAAGTACAGGTAGGGCATGCAGCTGCTGTCTTGCTGGAGTAGGCCCTGCTGCTGCTGCTGCTACTTGCATTTGGTTTGAATTCAAGGAAGTAGAAACATTTTGTTCTTATCCTTTCTGTTTCTTGCTGGGTGTCTTTTAGAGTGCTTACGGATCTAGAGTAATAGACTTTGTATTAACTGGGGAGTGGGAAGGTATTTCTTGTTATATCTAACTTGTGTGTGTTATATTGTAGGTTTCTCCTAATTTTCTCTTTTCTGTATAAATACATATAGTTAGTTTAAGTATAAACCTAGTTTGAAGGGTTTTTTTTCCCTTTCCTCCCTTTTCTCGGAAGGAGGAGGGAAGCTCTGGCTCTGTACTAGGGCAGTTGGCAGTTTGCCAGCTCAACCCAAGACAGGGAGGCTGCAGGGTTGGGCTTCATGAGAAGAGACATGAGGCTGCCCCATGTTGAACAGAGCCAGTTCCAGACAGGTCCAGAATAGACTCACTGCAGGCTGAAGCAGAGCTTCCTAATACATTACCATGTATTTTGGTATTGCTGCTTATACCCATAATATATCCATGACATAGATGAAGCTTCAGTAGTATCAAAGCAGAACCAGACCCAATTTTTCCGGTTAAAATGGCATTTCAAAATAAATAAGATCAGCAAGTGAAAAACTACAAAAAGTTAATTGAAACTGCTTTCCTTTGGAAATTGCCACATCAGCTAAAAACTGGCAGAAGGCCCATTAAGTGAGATAATTATAGATGGGATTGTATATTCAGTTGGAAGATGGAAGGTATGAAGATGCTTTAGGGCTATGAGCTTCAGGCTGATAGATCAGGCAGAGGTGATATTGCCAGTGTCACTAAGGGTACAGAACAAACATCATGGAAATACTGAAAAAACAGACATGTGGTAAGAAACTACAGAAGGAGATTCAGAGGCACAGCTTTGAGTCCTTTTGGGGAATACAATGGAAAATACAAAATTAAGGAAGAAGAAATTTTGCTGTGTGGCAGGAAGTCTATGTGACAATGACAACTCTAAAAAGATTGAGTAGTTCCCTACAAGAAGACATGGAAGCTCCTATGCAAGACAATAGAATAAACTGGTAATTAATCTGAAATTGGTAGGCAACTAGGCTGGACGAGCTGATTTCTTTGCAATAAGCATGTTGAAGCCTACATATCCCCTCTCACTTAAAGGAACCTCCGGGTTAACAGGTTTTGGTCCCAAGAAGGTGCTTGCTGGACTAGAATTATAAAGCAATAACATTATGAAACCCTTGATGAAAAAGAAATCTGGGGAAGTTCTGAAAACAGATTCATCCTACTCTTTTAGTTTTCTGTTTTTGACATACTTTCTGTATAAAACAAGGTTATAAATCAAAGAATAATTTGATAAATTGAGTGCAATGAAGTACAAGCATATCTAAAACCTATTACAGGTAAAACAAGGACAGCTGCACGAGGTTTCTCACCCAAGTAGTAATATAAAGCCCATCACAGTCCCTTTGGGGATTTCACACTTAGAAAATAAAATGTGTAGTTTATTCCTGATGAAGACAGTTTCTCTTATAACGAGCCCTCAGACTGCTGTGTTAATTAGAATACCAGGGCTATCATAGGCTTAACTCTGAAGTTGAATTTCCCATTTTGTTTATTCTTTCAAATTTTTTCATTCCACATGTGACCAGACCATCCGAATCCCAGGCGCTCTTCCCCAAATGCCCATCTAAGATTTACTTTACAGTCTCACACTGAGTGTCACAAAGCTCTCTCTTCCACTGGGGCTGGTGTTGACTGCCTAGTCCGCAGTGTTGGTATCTTTTAATATTGTGAGATAACACAGCAATACTCTGTTTACCTTGCATCAGCTCTGAAGTTGTTTCAGTATATACAGAAGTCTCTATGTCAGAGAATTTATTCCAAATATAATGCCTTTTTTGCAAAATTTCCTGAACTATGCAACTCTGTCTTGTAGAACAGATGCAGGAGAACTGTTGATCAAGAAATCTGGAATATCCCCTCTAGTTTTCCAAGCATGTCCCTTGAGGTTTTCTGGCCACATTAAAGAGACAAAGAATTCCTTTCAAATGCCTATATCCAGAAGAAGCTTGCAAATTCAAACTGGAATTGCAGTAATGTACTTGCAGGCATCCTCTAGATAATGTGAGATTATTACAGATGTCATCCCTGAAATGCAGTTAAATGCCCGATCCCGTCAGATCTTGGAAGCTCTAAGCAGAGTCAGCCCTGGTTAGTACTTGGATGGGACACCTCCTGGCAATACCGGGGGCTGTAGGTTCTAGTCCTGAGGACTTCACTGTAACTGTCCAAGCTTGCTCGGCCGTGGCCGACAAACCTTAGGAATTAAAGGGTGGGGCCAGTTTTGTGCACGCTGTGCCTCACTTAAAAAATCCACTGTGCAGGCTGGAAGGACACACCCATGTGGGTAGAGCCCTTCCAAAATATTTGTTCGCAAAGCCTGGCCGTATGTACACCCCTGAAATGCCTACCTACCACTCATTTACACACCACCTCTATTCAGCTGCCTGCATACACCGTCAGAGTACAGTATATGCATGCTCCATTTCCAGTACAGTATTTGAATTTTTGGCTTGCATGGCATTTGTTATCAATATGCTTTGCCACAGCTGTCAGATTAGTCAGCGCTGTTTTTTTTCCCCCTGTTTTATCTGAGCTGGCTTTATTCCCAGATTCCAGATAAAAGTGATAGCATTTTGCTTGACCATCCCTTTCCAAGCGTTAAACACTGTGTCTTCAGGCTTGAATGCTCTAATGGTGTGTTAAAACTGTCCAATTTTCACAGCCTGTCCTCCCCTCTGCCCACACATGCGTACACAGGGCAAGCCACAGGAATACATTGCTGAGGTGAAGTCAATGTGTGGAGCCTCTAACTGGGAGTATGTTTAGCTGCAAGTGGTTGGAAAGTACAGAGTAGTCAGTAGGGTTAAAATAAATACACTGTAGACACCATAGAATCTGGCTACTGATGCAAATTGAAAACAATTCTTTTTTTTTAAGATTTTCCCTTAAAGCAATAGTCAGGCACTGACCTCATGCATTTTTGTGCCTGAACATTTTACTGACACTCAAATGAAACAGAAACTCCATCTTCTGGGAAGTTTCATCAGCTGGGTGTTTTTGAGAGAGTGCTTGCATCATTTGGTCTCTGACCCATTTAGGTCTCTGTTTGTTTAGTGCAGCAAACCTGGTATGTAGGACTATCTAGGAGAAAAAAAGAGACATCTGCAGATCACTTCAAAATGCAGTGCATTTCTGTTCCTTTCATGCTGAACTGCAAAACTGCATCTCTCTGCATTTGGATTGTTTTAACTTTCATTCTGTTGATGCCACCTATGGTCAGATATATAAATGGTCCGGTTTAGGCAATATTTAAATCCTTTACTCAATTTAGCTGTTAAAACTTAAGTTACTCTGCTGTTCTACTTGCCTGGATCAAAAATTAGAGAAGTTTTCACTATGCATGTCTTTGAGCAGTTAAAACTATAATGTCAGAGGGTTGCTCCCTCTCACCTCAATAATGAGAGCACATTCTAATGCAATTTTACCTTTAGATTTTTCTTAAACCAGGAGTTCTACATTTCTATGAATCCATTCCTGAGACAGAAGTCAAGGTGTCTGGTACAGCACCACTATTTGGAAGATGTTTCTTACCTTTGTGACACCTTGCCACGTGAAACATGGGAAAAAGATTATGATCTTTTTGGGCCCTCACTCAAAGAGATATCGACAAACTGGAAAGTATTTAGTGAAGGATCATTAAGATTGTTGGGAGACTGAGTCACATGACACGTGAAATGAGGCTGATTAAGTTGGCTTGTGTAACCTGGGGAAGAGAAATCTGAAGGGAATGGTAAGGATCTAATTTCTGTCTTCCACAATCTGCGGGGAAGATGGAGTCATGCTCCTTTCAGGAGACTTCTTTCAAAGGACAAGTAGCACAGGATGGATGATGCAACCACAGATAATTTGATTTATGTAGAGTAAAATTTACATAAGGACAGGCAAATATTGGAGCAGGATGCCCAAAGATGCTGTGAATCTCTGCCCTCAGAGATGTTCAATAGTCAACTGCTGGAAGTACTCTTCTGCAGACTCTAATTTTGCCCTGTTTTATACTGGAGGTTGGATCAGAAGATCCCCAGACACCCTCTTCAAATCAAATTATTCTTTAAGTGTATAATTCTATCAAAATTATCTACAGTGCAATAGCAGTCAAAATATCTGTGGCAGATCCTCTAATCCGGAAAGGCAGTGTAGAAGCACATTAGCATTTCGTGCTTGTTTTCCTTTTCTTTGGAATTCCCCAGAGCACTGTCATTTGCTACTTGTCGCATTAGAACAAAACAGTGCATCTTTTGGCACGTGTAACATTTTATAAACAAAGGAACTAAGTTGTTTGGATTCAGAGGAAAGCCAGAGGGACACTAACACAACCATGCAAAACAGTTACAGGAGTCAAACTTCCGAAGGAGCTTCTTAATTTCAGCTCAGTTACATATTTCAGTGAACATTATGAAAACAAGCGCTGATTATTGAAAATCCAAAATGTAATCGGAAGATTTATTTTTTTTCAAGATTCCATCCA
>JAOXXN010000446.1:110409373-110442294 GCA_026770055.1 Myrmophylax atrothorax | reverse complement strand
TTTTTCCCCGGCCTACACACAGAATCTATCCTTAGCATAACTACTTCTACTATTCATATTAAAGTCATTTATTTCCTTATTTACAACAATGCCACTCTTAGTAGATCATAAGCTGTAACATCTAACCTTTTTTTTTCCCTCACTGTTGAAAATTGATGACAAAGGGTGCAGTTTAAGTGTTTATTCTTGATCACATAGTAAATAGTGGTCAAGCACCTGAATATCAGTTTCTGTGAATGCATCTCTTTTGTTACAGTAATGATGCTACATTCATTACAGCTAAGCTGTGTTGGAGTTGACATGGCACAAAGTCTTTTCTGACACCAGCAGACCACAGCTACCTCACTCTTGTCTTCTGGCTATGAGGTCCACCGCCATTGTGTTTTTCCTTCTGTAATGCTTTTTAAAACACCACTGCTTCTTCCCTCTATCACTACCTGTGCCTTTCTTCCCCAGTTTTGTTACACTAGTCAAGCATGAGAGATGGGAAGAGATGAAGGAGTGAACTATTTATGTCTTGTCTTCACTGACTGGCTTAAATTAACAGGTTTGGAATCTGAAGTCTTGCAAATATGAGGCTTTAAAAATTCCCCTGGGAAATTCAGGAAAGTCCATAGAGGTTTAGCTGAATCTTAAGATTAATAGCCTACATATTTTTTTTTAACTAAGCTGTTTATTGTCTGGAACTTAGGGAGGAAAGAAAAGAAGAATAAGACAGGGAGAAAAGTTTTTTTTGGTAGGTGTAAGTACTTTATATGTGTGTATGTATCTAAGCAAACATATTAAACCTCCACCTTTCCACTGACACAGACAGGTTGGTCTGTATTTTAATATGTTACCTCAGTATACAATATCAATGTCACTGTACGACTGCCATAACTAGAAATACACTTTTACAATGAACTGCATTAAGATACACTTCTCTGGAAGTTCATATTTTGTAATATTAGACTCCATACCTGAACTGTTCTGTACAAATCCTTCTTCTTTTTTTTTTTTTTTGTGTAGAGCAAAAATCAATTTTAATGCTAAATTTGCTTTTGATATGGTCCAATAACAATGCAAAATGGATGAAGTCTAATAAAATAACAGAAAGTTAAGTGCAAGTCGGAATTCTTGCCTTCACTATCATTTTACCTGGATTTGATAAATGACATTGCCTGCATCATAGTATGAGTTGTCATAGTTTCTAAGATCTTGTCTAGTGGAAAAGTTAATGCATTTTTTTTTCTCCCCTGAATTTCTCAGCGTGGTAATTACTATGTATTTTTTAATTTAATTTAATTTTTTTCTTTGAGATGAGAAGTTTAAGTTGTTCTGTCAGGATGTCCTTTGATGCCAGGTGCATGTCAAATTTGTGGACACACACTTCAGTTAGAGACTCTATTCATACTTTTCACATTAACAAATGAATCATCTAGAAACCATATTATCAAATTTTCTTTGACAGCTCCAAATTCATTTACTTGACATTAGCAGGTTTTTTTTTTTCTAAAAAGCTTGCATGAGAATTTCCTTTAATCTACTCATTTGCTGTGAAAGAAGAATGTGAATGTAAAGAATTTGAACTTGCTGACTTTTCATTAATTTTTTTCTGTCTCTCACTTCTTGCTATACAATTTGCAAAAGGTGTTTTAGCTCTGTAATAGCATTTGGATTCTAGAATTTATCGTTTTTTTTGGATGCTCCTAAAGATTAAATATACAAATTAAAACATATTAATGGGAACATTCTGTGTTATAAGATTGTTTTTCTTTTTTCTAAAATTTTGGGTTTTTTTCTAAATAAAGTTTCATTAAGAAAATAATGTTAACTGTGTTTTCATTTAGAGGAAATAATGTTGACTAACCTTGTAAAGATAATGGGGAAAATGAGCTAGAAGAAGTGTGGGTGACAGAAAGTGAAGGTATGAACAGCTTTTGGGTGGGATACTAATCCTCTTCAGAGTAGCTCTTATGGTGCTGTGATAAACCTTTTGGATTTGTGACTAAAACCACATTAATTATGCACCAATGTTTTCCCTATTGCTGAATTGTTCTTACATAACATCAAGGTCTTTTTTTCTCAGGCTGCCCTGCTAAGGACAGCTCTGAGTGCACAGGGAGCTGGCAGGGAACAGAGCCAGGACAGCTGACCCCAACTAAACCAAGGGAGATCCCAAACTCTTGGATGTCAAACTCTGCATATAAAGCTGAGGGGAGGAAGAAGGAAGGGGGGAACATTCAGAGTGGTGGTGTTTGTCTTCCCAAGTCACTGATACGTGTGGTGGAGCCCTGCTATCCTGGGGATGGCTGAACACCTGCCTGCCTGTGGGAACTGGGGAATTAATTCCTTGTGTAGCTTTGCTCTCACACAGGCTGCTTTTGCTTCTTCTATCCAACAGTATTTTTCTCAGCCCACAAGTTAGGTTGCATTGTCATCTTGGTGGAGGTTCACATTCTCAGAGCCAAATTGGTTACTAGACTTCTTTATTCTTATCTCACATAAGACAGAATATAATAATATCAAGATTTTTGGGGGGATTCTTCTGTAATGGTTGTGACCTACTTCCTCAAACTTGCTGGAAGCACTTCATCTTGAGGACTTGGACAATGCCCTTCATTTCCCCTGTTCCCCCCTGTAGATTTGCAGTTCTTCAGGCTTATGGTCTTTTTGTTCTCAAGGTTTTGCATATGACTTGGTGTCCTTAGAACCATTTATTGCACGTAACCTGATACATTCAGACTCCACTTCCACCAATGCCCTGCAGAAGTACAAATAGCTAGGATAAGAGTAATTGTAACCTGCTGAGGGAAAACTGAGTTGGAGATATATGAGAGTCCCTTGGTAGCTGCAATTACAACTCGACAATACTTCTGCTGAGGGTAGAGCCACCTGACACCTCTGTTTCTCCAGGGTATAAATTCTTTAATTGCATACATGACTAGAAGTGGGAATTAAACTACATAAATGTGAGATAGTTGGAGAGTGTAACAGGAAAACTTGCACATATCGCATATTTTTTGCTCAGAAACTGTATCCCTTTCCTTCTTCAAACCGAGCCACCATACTCATTTCATGTGGGACTGGTCTTCTGAGTATGTTTGTATTGTGTTTAATTGTTTTTTTCTGTGTGTTTCTTTTGCACCAATGTCTCTGCCTGCATTTGTTCTTGTGAAAGCTACTTCATCTGCTCATGTTGAACAAAAACTTTAGTATTGTAAGGAAATTAATTACTATTCTAATCAGTTTTCTGGTGTCTATCTGATCCCTTCGGAGTCATGTATACTTCCAAGATAGCCTCTTTTTCTCTACTATAAGCCAATCTTCCCTCATAACTTATGCACTCAGACCCTTAATCATTTTGCATGGCCTTTGCTGCGCTTTTTCATTATCAGCAATGTCCTTCCTATAATAAGTAGAGTTGATTCAGCTGATACTCATTAGATATGCTGTCTCCTACAAATGTTCCTGCAATATTCAGAGGGATTTCAGGGAATGTGGTGTGGGGAGATGAAAGTGAGGGAGACAGCCATCTAATCTTCCAAACTAAAGTGTCATTTGGTTTGTAATGACTTCGAATATCAATTTACATAGTTGTGAATCAGCTGTAATGCTTGGTTGTATACTGTGCTGGCTTCATGTATAATCATGTCCCTTTCTAACACTCTTCTCAACATAACCTTATAGAGGGAAGAAAATTCTGCTTTTGCTTGATACAGTGGTGTGAGTCAATGGAGCCCCTTTAGTCTCTCCAAACAGATTCCAGTTCACTGTTAGAAGATGGATGGGGCACTGATATCAGCCTCTGCAGATGCTGACTTGTTTCTCTGCCCATGGATGGGCTTGATCTTTAACTAAATGACATCTCAATTTGCCAGTGATTTTCTTTAGCAGTAAGATCAACAGTAACAATATGAGGTCAGATTATGGCCTTTGTAATTCTGATGACTTTAAAAGAGCTGTGCGACAGGTAAATTCAAAGGGAATTTGGATAAGGAGAGCAGAAATACACAATATTCCTAATGTACTCTCATTACTGCCCTATTTAACAGAAAAAGACACTGATTATATACACAATGTAAATCCCAAGGCCTTTTCTACTTCTGCCAAACACTGTAGGGAGGGATTTACTGCATTATCCATTATCACGTCCAAGTCTATTCTTGGTTTGTATTGTGCTTCATTTTAGGCTATGGTCTCTGCGGACTGTTTTGATCCTCCCTTCTCTCATTACTTTATGCTTCTCAATGCTGAACTGCATAAGCCAATTATCAGACCATAAACCTCATCTGTCCAAAACATTTTGAATGCGTATGCTCTGTGCCTTTGTGGCTGCTGCCCTCCTACTATTTTCTGCCATTATCAAACAAAGGCATATTTTAAATATTGTCATACACGCCCCTCAGCCCCTTTCAAAGTCATTCTTAATTAGATAATGACTAATTAGAGGTTTGTAAAGTACTCTGAAAAAACAAAGTGCTATAGAAGTGCAAAGTATTATTATTAATATGCATCATCATCAGTGTTATTAATACTAAGCTTTGCTGCAGCAACCCTGACACCAATGTTCGCCCCCCTAAATTGTCTGCTCTTTTCAGAACAAACCATTTCCTCTTTACAAGGCAGCTTTTAATCCAATTCAGTGTATTTACCCTTTGCAATGTGCTCCCTGACTTACTGAAGAAATCCCTCTGTACTGTCTTGTGGCACCAGGAGCAGTTGTGAAGTGCAGACGGATTCTATCATCCTTTTCCCATGCATTAACAATTCAGTAACGTGTTCAAAGAATTCAAGCCATATTGGCACACATGCTTTTCTTTTTAAGAATCCATGTAGTATCACCCTTACTGGGGGTGTTGCACTATATTGTGAGTACCCCTGTTGTGCAAAAAAAAATGCAGAGAACAAGACTGCTGACCTCGTCAGATGAAGCTCGGCAGGAATGCAGAAGATTGGCTTGGTTAGTTTCAGATGCTGAATTAAAAGAGAGAAAAGAGGGAAGGCACATTTAAAAGGAACAAGGCATTTTTCCATGATAATACCCTGTTCCACTCGAAGACATTGCCTACCTAAAAGTTTACACAGGTGCTGACTTTTAAAAAGAAAATTATCTAAAAGGCAATAAAATAGTCCTAAGCCTGCAGCTATCTAAACTGCAAATAGCCTTTTCTGCTGAAAATTATGCTTTCAGTTAACACAATACATGCAAATACACTCACTTGGCAGTCTCTGCTCATCTACATCTGTTAGAACAGTGTGAGATCTACTTGCCTGTTGGTCAGAGCCTTGCTCCAACATACAGGTTCCAGGCAATTAAAAGTTTACATGGGCAGACTTGAAAACACTATGGAAAAATTCGCTTTTCTTCAGGAAGTCCTTTCACTGTGCCAACTGAACAACATTGGAAACATATGCCAGCTACAGTCAATTACACTAGCTTATACTAATAAGACATGCAGAAGGAAAGACAGGCAGAGAGTCCATAGCTCTTACTAGCTGCCAAAAAGAAAAGCTGTATTGCCCTAGGTGCTGCAAAGCCCATAAGGACCACATTGGGGTATAAGATTTCGAGCCAGGTGGAAGGAAGAAACATTGAAAAGGTTAATAAAAGAAATTAAAATTTGGAACTTGACTCAAGAAATAGACAACAATCTACAAGCCCAGTGCTCTATGGTAGTCAGTAACAGCCCTATAGTACAGGGGAGTAAAAAACAAGTTCTCTAGTCAACAACATTTATATCTAGGAAAAGATGCTGAATGGGACTGTGCATAGTGCAGTTATAGCTTTGCCTAGCAGGTTAGCCATCTGACTCCTAGTCCACAGTCTAAGCTGAGACAAAAATCAATAGGGAAAAAAACCCCTGTAGCTATATGATCCAAAGCCAATAAAGCTAGATACGTTTTCTGGAATGAAAGTTGTTTTGCTTTTATGCTGCTAACCTTCCTAAGGCTAAATATGTAATCCGTGATTCGATTGCTTTCTAAGTTCCTTTTGTTTGTTCTAGTACATGTCAGTCTCTGCAAAACTGAGTCTTTGTTCCCTGTATTTAATAGTCACTTTAACACTAGATGGCCTTTCTGCAAGTCCGGGGTTGGGCATCAGCTTGAGTTGTACAACCTCAATGTATGTACAACTTACATATTGGAGCCCTAGATAACAAAATAGTCAACTGCTAAAAGTACTCTAATTGTTTATAACAACCATTGCTCTTGTCAAATGAAAAGTAAAGGTAAAGGTCTTGCAACCCACTGCTAAGACAGCCTCCTGGAGCAATGTGAAGGGTCATACATATACAAATTTATCATAGAGTCTTTATAAATCAGGTTCCCTGTATCTACAGCTTTATTTATTTCATTTTGTAGGTTCTATTCCCCTCTGTATCTACACAAGTGAAATCTACTACTACCCCGCCTGGCCTTTTTTTTTGAGCCCTTTTCATCATCTGCTTAAGCAATCCTTTCCCATTTTACTTGAACATGCCCAGGTAACCAATGGCACATTCTCAAGGTAGCTGTAGTTTACCTTCTGAAACAAGGCTAAGTTCAGGGATGACTCCAGTTCTAGAGGGAATGGAACGGGATGAGCGAGAACGTTAGCATCACACGGAGAACTAGCAGTCTAGAAGAGGGTGTTTCATTCGTTCCTCATTGAATTTACTATTTATACCCTACAGCTATTTGGGCACCATCCAGAGACCAGAGGGAACTTGGGGCCGATTCTTCAGCAATGTAGGTACAGCAAATGGACCTCAAAGCGGAGAAGTGTCCTTGGCCCTATTTTGTTTGGCGTTTTCAATATAGCCTAGGAATGCATCATGCTTTGTTAAAATTGCACAGTCTTCAAGCTCCTTTTGAAATTTTGGCATCTATTTACAAGAATGCAATGAAAGTCAAATTAATAGAGTAACCGAGCACTGCAGACATCCCTTGTGAGACAGTAGGGTCGATTGCTATCGGAATTTTATCTTTTGGTAAAATGTTTTCAGGTCTTATTTTTCTCTCCTAGTAAGTGTGGATGGCAAGCACAGCAGCGCCAAGCCAGTTTGATAGGTCTATGTCACAAAGGAGGCACAATGTACTTACATAACATCTCTCAGAAGGCATTTCTGTGATTACCCCCAAGCTTGAAGAAATGCACATGAGACAACTTCAGGTGAAAGATATGTTTAGAAGCATGATAGAAGGTCCCAACAGTCTTTATTCTGGGGTGTTTTTCAAGATGTGAATGATGAGATCTTGTTGTGTGAGTGTGTACTTCAGCCCAACGTTTTATGATGACATTGGTGGAAACAGATTTGTTGTTTTAGGAAAAAAGTTCAGTAAATGTGCTACAGAGTTCTTGTGCATTTGTGTAGCTCTTGCAGATTTTGCTGCCTCTCCCTAAACTTGCAGAGACAGGTATATGGCAACTCAGACTGAGTGTGAAAGGTGCTATATAAGAGAAAACTTCAAGGTCCTGTGCAAGGTAATGAACTGTTTTCTGTTTTCTAGTAACAACTAAATAGTCTTCTCTTGTTACTATTCTCTTCAAAAAAACCAACAATGAAATAACATGTAATGTTCTTTTTTTTCCTGTATGCTACCTTTTTCTTAGCCCTCCCTTGTGTTTTTCACCACCCTCTCCCACCTCCAAGTCCACCACAATATTTTCCACTGAGACCAAAACAAGTAGAAAACATAAAAGTCACTGCTGCTTAAAAGTGTCTGAAACTATAGAAGAGTTGTGTTGCAAACCATCAGAGTGATATTTTCATAACAGAAAAATAAGTGTTGCATGTCCTAGTAGCATGAGGTCATGTGGAAATATCTGTTGATGCAAAGTCTGCAGGGGACAAGTGGTAAATTCTGAAGGGAAGAGGAGTCAGACTTGGTGCACTTTTGCTCTTATTGCCTACAAATAAATTCCCTCTCTCATGTGTTTGTCTCTGATCAATGCTTGCACGCTATTTGGGAGAGGGCTGGCTGACAAAAGTGTGATGAGAGTTAAATGCTCTGGACAATCAAACACTAGTGCTGAAGCTTAGACTATTTTTCTGTCTTCAAGAATTTATAGTAGTAGTAAAAGTAACAATGGTATCTGTTTTAATATTAGGCATAGCAATAGAAATTATTCTGAGCTTTGGGAATTATTGACTTTGGGATACTTTTACAATAATGCCCTTGAATTTAGACCAGCATTTTGAAACTTCAAGCTGGAAATTACTAATCCACATTTATCTGCTTACATAATCAAAGCTTATGTGCTTGGATCTGTACCTCTGTGTTTGGGCAAATGTTAAGGTCAGTGTAAGTTATTGAACACAGTTTCTTTAAAAACATTGCACTTCCTTTATTTGAATAAAGTGAATTTAAGAAGTCATGATTAATTCTTTTTTCTTTTTTGTTTTTTTTCTGAATCATATTCAATAGTTGCTCTTCAATTATTTCTTTCAGTCATTAAAGAAAACATTGCTAAATATAAAAATACATGAAAAATAATAAACCCTGGGATCACAGCTGGTGTTTCTGAGTTAAATAATATAACTGGATTCAATAGACATTAAGTATGTAGTATAGATATGATGTGATGTCTCTTGAAGGAAAAAGGTTTCCTGCTGCCTGCTTTCAATTTCGGGCTAAGCTGAGTGAAAAAAAATCTCCTTTATCACTGACTAAGTGCATGCATATAGATAGATCTTGTGGCATAGGCAATTTATAATAACGTGGTCCTCACAGTAAATTGATTGCCAAAACTGTTAAATGACCATAATATGTTAAATATTTTTGCTTGGATGCAATTTTAGTGTTTATAAATATCTGAACTCTGGTGTCACTTTAGTGTCTACATTGCATATTTTAATTTATTTTCTAATTTGAAAGGTATGAAGTTCTTCTCTTTGTTAAATCATAGAGATGTTTGTAAAGAAATAGATATAATGTCAAAAATCTCATATTATAGTTCTTTGTCTTAGAAGCAAATATAAAATATAGATTTGTCTGACACGTTTGACCCATTGTGATTGTTACCCAAATAATAATAATAACATTAATTAAAAAACCAAAAACCACATGAAATTTGTGCATAAAATAATAATAATTTTGGTAATGGTTTCAAGCAAGTCATGCATTCCCCAGTATTTCTCAAAAAACCAAAAAATAACATTTTTGTAACCAATTTAATGAAAAAAAGAGTAAATTTAAAATAATGCTGATATAAAAAAAATGTAGTTCCCTGCATTTTTGTTATCCAGTTTAATATTATGAATATTTCCCTTCTTGAGCTACCAGTGACTGGGATTTTACACGGTACTGGATAAGCTAGTTTACTGTTTCTCATTCTGTGGCAAAATCACTTTCATAAACAGATCTTATTGTATAGATAAGAAGAACATATACTTTTATAGACAAAAAGGGTACAATCTGACTGCTCTGTCTGAATGGGATAACAGAATTTCAGATAATGGGATTAACTTCATCTCACTTAACTTGTTCCATCCAGAAATTAAATGTCTATTCAGAGGTAATTGTGTAGCCTCTCTGTTGCCATTGGAGCCAGAGAGGAAGAAGAAGGAACCTGCAGGTAGTTAAAATTTGTTTGGATAAAAGCACTTCTTGAAAATTTTTAGTTAAACTGAGTAAACGATATCAGAGTAATTTCTGAGGCATTCAAATAAGATGGCATTTGGTTCTGCTGAAGGAGAACATAGTGGTCTCCAGAGAAGCTGCTGTTGATGTTTCTTGTGGACTGGTTTTCAGATTAAGTTTATTCAATATTTTAACTAATATTGTCTGTGAAAAAATGTATAGGTTTTTAAAAATAGAATGATGGCAAAAAAGAGATGCTGTAATACAGAGGAAGATAAAAATCTCAGAAAGAGTTGGATTACCTTGAGACATTTAGTGTACTAGAAATGATCTGACTATAAGTCTACAATGTAAATTAAAGTTATAAGTCTACTGTAAGTTGTATCAAGAATTTTTGTTTTGAAAACTAGAGGCCCATCAGCGAGAATAAGTAAAGGAAGATCCTGGGAGCACATTATTTCAGAATGCCTAAATGAGCATGAATGTGGGATGGACCCATCAAAACATTAAATGCATGGATCACGAAAAACATTTCCAAATATTACAAAGAAGTATATTGACATCAGAAACTACCATAATGACTCTCCATCTGGAATTTTACTCAGTCATATAGCTGTTCAAAATAAATATTACATCCACATATGAAAGAAACTGAAGCCCAAAGTTGCTTAAAAGACAAATAAGTTCTCATGAGGCCTAGATAAGTTTAATCTGAATATTAGCAGATAGATTTTAACCACCAGAGGTATTAAGTTCTGAAGTAGCCTTCCCATAGGAACAATGAGAAGAAAAATGGTAAATAATTTCATAATGGAATTTATTACATTTTTAATGAGATTCTATGACATGGTCACCTGAACAGGCAGATTCTTCAAAAATTAAAAGGTCTCTTCCACTTCCATATATTTATGCCCCTAGATCCTTGTTGTAAGCTGAGTTATGCTTCATTAGAAGAAGTGGCAATATTTTAAATGTTGTAGTCTACTTTTCCCATGCAGGAAGGATACATTGGAGATTTCTCTCTTGGGTCTGTTTGAGAAAGAGACTGAGCTCAGCATGGTTAAAAATAGGTGTTTTGTCAGATAGGTCATCTGTGACTTCTGTGGAAAAAAGCACTCTAAGGAAAAAAAGTAATTGGGAAGAAACATTTTGATTTAGGAAAAAAGCCCAGAGGTGTGAGTTACATAGTGGATTAAGCCAAATTTCTCTTCTTTTCTACTCAGTTTGTATTCACTTTTTTAGCATGCTTGGTATGATAGTTTTTGAATTAAATTTTCAAAAACCAAATTTGAAAGGGAAGAGGTTTTCCACCACCTACAGTCTCCTCTTGAAAAGTGTGGTAGGAAAGTTGAGGGGACTTGTTCCCACTGCTGGAAGATTGGAAATTTATTCTGATACAAATCTTGGATAGATTTTATCTAAAATAAAAATAAAGAAATATTGTTTGTAATCAAACATAAAGGACCAAGCCCTTATCCTCAGTAACATAATTGTTGAGGGTTTTCTGCATGTGAAAAGAAAGAAAACAGTATTTCTTGCAAGTATTTTCTTCTATGAGAGTTTCAACTAGCCAGAAGTTCCACAAGGCAATTGCATAAATAAACAACTGCGTTTTAAAATAGGGCTTAAGTAATTCAATTGAGCCATGGGAAATCCAGTACAAGTTTTGTGCTAATGAGGAAGTGTCATAAATATTCACATTTTCTTACCATTAGCCTTGTAATTTACTACCTACAGGTATGGCTGTAGATGAAGAATCTTACACTTAAACCTTCACTACAGAATAATGAAGAAGAAAAGAAAGAAAATTAGCTCACCCAGCTACAATTTTAGTGAGCAGCCACTAGCAACAACTGTGCAGGAGCATCATTGATCTTGGGCTGACAGACCAAAAAAGTCAGAAACAGAGTGATATAAAATGTAGAGCAGTGAAAATATACAGCGAATGGCATCGCCAGCAGGATACGCAGTGACTGTGATAGGAACTCTGGGGATGTCTATTTGTTATTTGTATACGATATCATGGGAACAGAGTTCACAGAAATTAAATTTACTAAGACCAGAAAAATTATTCTATTTCTGCATCTGTACTGCTGAGGTCGGCAACTGAAATAATATTTTTGTCTTGACCCTCTGCAGTCTGCAAATGGTTTATGAATGGGAATTATACAGACTCCCTGTTTTGCATGAGCATTCACTCCCTTTGTTTGTACACACAAAAAATGGTGATGGACTATCATTATCCAAATTGATAGCAGCTGTGCTTACTAAAAAAATGCTTTCCTCAAATCTGTTGACATGTCAGTGGTAATATAAAAAAATAAAATATGTCATATGGTACACTGAAACTCCTGAATTACTTGTCATGACCCATTTAAATGTGTACTGCATTCAATCCAAGAAATCTTCTGTTAAATTAATATATTTTCTAGGCCCTTTAGTACAGATTCTACTATCCTCAGGGGATGTATTTTGAAGATATCCTTAAAAATCTAAATATTTAACTTCCTCTTACATTTGCATAATTTAATAGGAAGTTTTATTTTAGGTATTTTTTTTTTCTTTCCCAAATTTCAAGTTGTCTACCATTTTGCTGCTTGAAACTAACGTACTGTCATATTAACTCATCAGGGACCATCTCATGAGCTCCCTCAGTAGTACCAGGTGACTGGAAATTTTTTAACAGTGTATTTTGGAGGAGGAAACAAATAAGCTCTCCTTGCATTCAAAAGGGACTGAAACCCATGTGAGTAAGGTATTGGGTTGGGTCCTAGCTAATAAGCCTTGCTGAGTAGCTGGGTGTACAAAATGCTGCTCACTTGTGTGTCCTGCCAGGCTAATCACACTCAAAAAAAAAAAAGCACACAGCACTGCTTGGAGGTATCAGCAATGAGGATTTTATTTACTACAGGTTCCTATGCATCTTTGAGATTTTAATTTTGAAGCTTGCAATCATGGTCTGTTAAAGTGAATGCCTATCTTACTTAATGGGTACCACCTTGGGTTTCTGATGAGATACAGATATGGCCAGAGGCAAAAAGCAAATGGGGGAGAGGGCTTTTGGGGTCGCATTGCAATCTTAAAGAAAGTATAATATTCCTTGAAGTTCAAAAAATGTATTTTCTGAAGAAACATGTAGGTACTGCACAGGGAAAGCTCTTTTTGGGTGTCATTTGATGGCATGTCTGGTTTGATTGCACAGTGCCTACAGACAGTGAGTAGAATTCAGACCTTTTCCTAATGATGCTACAGAAAGACAGTGGATGTGTGTCCCTGCTTGGTGCAGCTTACAGTCCTGGCTGAAGGGACAGGGAGATGAAATAACTTACTGTTGTTCAGGACCTGAGCCAGAGTTAATTCTAGTCTTCCAAACCTCAGTGCAGTGACTTGTCTAGTACACCACCTTGCCTCCTGTTCCCACCAACCCCCAAAATAAAACATACAAAACTGAGTGATGTAAACAAGATAGGTTCTAAAATGAGGAGATAAGAGAGAGGCAAAAGCCATTGGAAACTTCAGTTCAAAAGAGGAAACACAGTAGAAATACATCAGGTCACAAGAAGCAACAGAAAGAAAAGGGAAAGATATTTGAAGAGAGCAAATAATGTGCGTGTTTCCTATCCTGAGAACAAAATACCTGTCTGCTCACTGTACCCTCTCAGAGGTTTAAAACCTCAGGTAATGGAAGGCACCGTTAAGGCAATTTCACTGACTGCATCACGATGGACTGGCCTAATCCTCCCTTCACAGACCTGGAAACTCCCTGCTCCAGGACCAAAATCAGATGAAGTCACTCGCTACCTGATTTCTATGGCAACAGAAGGCACTTCAGTCTCTCATCTGCTTGTCCTGCTTCTCCCGTTTTTCCTGGGAACTGAGACTCCTGGCTGTGGATTTATGCTTCAGCTGATGCCAACATCACTTTCAATGTGTGCTGGTATTGGCTGGGATAGAGTTAATTTTCTTCATAGTAGCTCATATGGGGCTATGTTTTGGATTTGCAGGAAAAAAATGAGAAGTGACTCTCTTAGAAAGAATGATATGAAAAATTCAGGGGAATGACATTTTCTTTCACTTAGTAATTGAAAAAAGACAGGAGATGTTTTTGAAGAAAGGGGGATAGAGGCAGAGGCTACCTATTTTTGTCAAGACAATGTAGAATGCAAAGATATATGGAGAAAGTATAATTGTCAGTCACTTTCCCATGAAGGATATTTTATGCAGTAATAAATGAGACAAACAGGCACTGAATAGGGCTTTATGGGAAGCAGTTTTGGCTCAGTTGTACCTCTGCCTCTCAGGGTGTCTCCCATTAGTCACTCGGCTGATGAATTTGCTCAGCAGTGGTGGCAGTTTCAGGAAAAGAAGAAACAGCTCTCAGAAGACTCAGCAGTTTAGTTTAAATACATTTCCCCTCCCACGCCTGCTCCACGCTGAGCTCCTGTCTCTCTCTCTGCAGCTGTTGCCTGTTTCACGAGTACCCTCTCCATGTTAATCACCCCCATCCATCCCTGGAGGCAGCAGAGCCAACCAGCACCATCATTTCATAGCTATGTCATGGGAAGCTATCAAAGTTTTAGAGCCTGCAAAGTTTTCTGAACCAAGAAGAAACTCAGATTTTTGTACAGGATTCAGAAGTATTCAGTGATTTCTTGGGATTCAGAAGTTCTGAGTTCATGCCACAGAGTGTGATATCTCCCTTGAGGTTTTGGTTGCTCTCTGGTGTGGTTGGCATGGTTAGCTGGTAGATGGAGCCTCATCCACGTGAGCTGGTTCTGCTTGAGCTAACTAGAGACTGCTAATGCTGAGGAAAATGGTGCAGAAAAACTCAAGCTGTCCTTGCCCAGATCTTGTACCTGAAATCTGTGTAGCTGCAGTGTATGGTGCTTTTCTCAGGTAAAGCAACCTGATCATGAATTCTAGTTTGGCTTGAGCTGACAACAGTTTGAGAATCTCTCCACTGCTTTCCCTAATTTGTTATAGACACTGCTTCCCTGTACTTAAAGTAGAGATAATGTTACTTGCAAAACATGCTGAGATGTGTGCTGGGATGTAAATTTGAGGGAATATTGCAATTCCTTTAATGGCTTCCTTTCAAACTCTGAAGCAGGGCCATGTGAATTGTGTTGTTAGCTGAATTGGGAGATTTAAGTCAATTTTTGTAACTGAAAAACACTAATCCCTCACACTACAATATATATTTTCCCATTTACCCTTTACAATTCATTTGATGAAGTAAGCTATTGAATAATAATTGTTGTAGTGAAGGACAGTGTATTTGCCCACTCCTAGAGATTTCTGAAATATTAATGCATGGAGTTATTGCTGCAGCTGTCTCAGATGTGCCTACTCTGTTTATGGCATGTTCTGGTTGCTCTAATTAAACCCATTTTCATTTAGTCACTGAAAAAAAAAATCAAAATTACTTTTTGCACCAGGTTGGTCATTTAATTGGGATGGGGAGAATGAGGAAGCAGAGGAAGAGCAAGTGAATTATCCACAGCAGGAGACTGAGAATAAACACTTTTTGCTTAGGCAATCGTTGATATCAGTCACAGTCTTGAAATTAGCCTTTACTGTTACTCACAGAATTTTGGTCACAAGCTGGTAGTGGGATCTGAAGATGCTGTAGGAGTTACACAGCTGAGGTAAGATGAAGCAATTTCTTTGAGGATAGTGGCTTCCACTGGGACTTGGATAGCTAATGGGATTGAAGAGTTTTCCCTAGAGGCCATCAGTTGTGACTGAACACATTAAAATAAGGGAGCAGTTCAGTGGCTTATGTAGAATGAGATGGTAGCATGAGTCCAACTATTCAGTTCACAGGCATCTCCATCTACATGCTAATACTGGAGATTTAGGTTTAGTGTGCCATGAAAACAATTCACAGTGCAGAGCAACCACCTATTGCAAGACTCCAGCCTTCTAATTCCAGCTTCAGGGAGGATCTTATTTTTACACAATTGGCTCTATTTGTATAAAAATATTTATATATTAAAAAAGAAGAGGCAAAAAACTATGGATCTTTCCCAGAAAATGATTCCTACATTGTGTTGTAGCTTTGCCTTCCCTTAAGTTGTTCCAGAGAATCCCAAGCTCTACCATTCCAGGTAAAATGGTTTCAAGAGATGGGGCTGAGAGACACTTTGTGTCCTGGCCATTATGGTACATGACATGACTACAGAAACTCCTGAAAACCAGAATCACAAGAGCCATCACAACCACTTTCAATTCCAGGTGCAATTGTACTTAAGGGGAAAAACTCTAATGTCTTTAAGTGAGAAAAATAGTCTTCTGTAGGATGGAGGGATAAAAAGGGATTATTACAATTCTGTCTAGAATTTTGTGGAAAGGATGTAATTAGTAATATGTGCTTTAAAATGTACCTAATGATAAGTGTACATTTCTGTATGGGTTTAGCTGGAGTTTGGAAATGTGAAATCACCTCATTTGTGAAATGCCTCCTTCACAGCACAGATAAATGCTCAGGGAAAATATCTTCTGCTGAACCTGCTGTGCAGATACATGAACCTCACTCATTTGCTTTGTTAAAATAACAATGTCATCATAGGCATGATTATTTAAGACTACAATCAATTAAAGTTTTGTAAGAAAGATAATATTGTTTATTAGGAGAAACTTTCAAGCTAAATGTAAGTTGAGGAATCACTGTTATGAATATGTAATGTTCAGTAGTTATTATACCTCCTTTTCCTGCTCCACAGGTACCAACTCTTTCTCTCTCAATGATTTTAAGTGGTTAATAAAATTAAATTAAACAGTTGTTCTCTACCTGTATTAAGCTGGAAAGCAGGTGTCTCTGGTTCAAAACTGGAGAAGTATACTTAAAAATACATGCTTGTTTTTTTCCAACTGTTGCAGTTAGTTGATAAATTTAACACACCAACAAAAGCACGCTCTTCTTGCAAACCATACCTAATTTTTTTCTTTCTTTTCCTTTTTCCTTTTTTTTTTTTTTTTTTCCCACTAAACTGCTCACATGCACTACTTTAAAAAGAATAAAAATGCATTTTACTGCAATCAGATTAAGGTCGAAAGCAGCTTCACACTTACTTCATTGACAGAATCATCTTTCTGACTCTGACCCTCTAGAGGCAAACTATTTCTGAAATGTATTGTGTTTACAGGGCTTTTGGAGAAGAGATGAGACCTACAGTGTAACTGCAATTTCATTGGAACATGCAACTGTCATGTAATGCAGCAAACAAATTATGAAGCATATTAGAGGCAAGGCTCTGAGATCTTTTTAAAGTCCAAATACTACTTGGTTTTTTTTTGCTGTTGTTGCTTTTTTTTATGCTTTCTAGGTGATTGTCAGTGGAGCAAAATGGTTTAGCAAGTTGTAGAAACACTGAATTTTACATGATGTCAACAGAGACGCAGTTCCCTTATTATTAACGCTCTCTCTCTACTTTCAAATCATTGATTAAAAACTCATCCCTTTGATCTACCAGCTACAATATCAGTATCTCACACCCAGTCTGAGTCTGTGTGTGTGTGTATATATACATATATATATATGTTTGTATGTATACACACACATTTATAAAACCTGTGGATTGATGAGTTTTTGGGATATGTCTCTAATGAGGGGGATATATTACTCCTTTAAAGCCTGTCTAGTATTCTGCACTGAAGCAAGAGTTGTATTTTAGTTCAGTGCTTACAACAAACCAAACCAATATATTTTAATGTTTGCATTGACCTGAATTGATTATGTGGGAAAAGAAACATCGAAAAAGTGAGAATTGCTCCATTCCTTGCTTGTTTGAATAAATACAGTAAATAGAAATGGGGAGATAGAGAATACCCCAATCTCAATTTAGACTTGCATATAATCATGAAGGTGATAAATGAGAAAGCTCATTGATTCAGGTTGGGAGAGAGCTTAAATGAGTGCCTTAATAGTGTAGTAGAGCATACAAAGACTTATCTGGTCCCTACTGGCCTTGCGAAAGCTATCTAAAGCCTATGGCTAATCTGACCTGAAAAAGCAAAGCATTTAGAGAATATTAAAATTAATGATATTGACATTTTCAGAAAACAATGCCTGTTTTCAGTTGAGTTGGAACCATTTACTAAATTAATCTTTAGTTTCATCATAGTCCAAAACTGCATTTTTATGACTAATCTATCCAAACTACTGCCCAGACATTTTTTCAAGTGTAAGGAAGAAACATTTTTCCTTAACTCAGTCTAGCTCTTTTGATTACTCATGTTATTCATGCCCTCTTACTCACCAATGATCCAAATCAGGGATTTGGGGATGTGTAATTCTAGGCAATGTGCACGAGAAAGGTGACATCTTCCCCAAAAGACATGGTTTTATCTGAGTTGAGGAACGAGATGGATAGAACAGAGAGATAAGGGATAAGAAAGCAACAAAATGTGATTAGCATTAGTGTAGTAAGCAGTGATTAAAGCACAGGAGGTTTTTCCACATGTCAGAACATATTCTAGCAGAGGTGACTTTTAAAGACCTCAGCACAATTACTCTGTAGATGTCCCACAGCTCTGCTCAAAGACAAGGCTGTGACTCTAATGTCCACATTCCCTGGCTATGACTAAGCCAGATTTGTTACCTCTCCAGCTGCAGGGATGGAGAGAGGAGAGGGCCTTTTCCAGGGCAGTGGGTCATGCCAGTGGATTGGGAGTGAGGGTTGCTCTTGGAACTTCCCACAGTGTGTGGGGCTGGCAAGAGTACAGGGAGAAAATGGAGAGGGGAGCTCAGTGTGCTTCTCCCTGTTCCTGAGACCACTGTTAAAAGTGTGGTACCTCATCAATCACTGGCCTCGACAGAATAGAAATTATGCAATTTTTATGGTCTGTATTAGCTCCAAAGCACCACATAGGTGTAGGATGTGATTATAAAATCACACTATAAATGTATGTTCCTAGATGTTAGACTTTTTTTTTTGCATAACCGTGCAAAACTATATTTCTCAACATAAAAGTTTTATTTGTTTTTAAATTACATCCATAGGAAACAGGCTTGTTTCCAGCTTCATGAAGGGAGAGGAATGGTATAGAAAGAAGAGAATACTTGAGTGAAATACTATGATTCTAGAGTGCTTGTTGCTGAACTATTATTTTGTGGTTTTGGCCACTGAAGTATAAGAATTTTGTAATACTTCAAAACAAGGATCAGGAAACCAATTCTATTACTATTAAGAAATGAACTATGATATGAATGCAGGATAAAAACCCCATAAACCTACAGTAGCTGAGGATTAGGGAGAGTGAGGGGAAAGTTTAAAGTCTAAAATGTACAGACTATGTCAAGCCAAGTTAAAATTTTCAGTCATGCAGAGAAAACAAAGCAAAGGAAGTAAAAATGGAAATTAAAAATGGAAAAAACCCACCAACATTTGGAGGAGATGTAAGGGAACACTTTTTATTCAAATGTGTGAAGTGGCCTACCAGGCAACACTGTTGAGCTTAAACACTTGGGCTATTCAAGACACTACAAGGTAGTGTCTCAGAGGGATCATGGTATTGAAAATGTAATGAGGCATAACTTATCCCCAGAGATCTCTGATCTTATATTATATATGAAAGCTATTCTTGCAAAACAGTGTCTGAGCCTGTGTGCAGCCTTGCAGAGGTATGCAAAGGCAAATCCACACTCTCTGTGTTCATTTTTTTAACACTGCTTATTTGTATCCTCAGACTTTCTCTGCCAGCTCTGCAGGGAAATTTTATGCAGATTTTGTCTCTGGCGCAGCCTCATGTACAGTTTTGGCAGGAGGTCCAATAGGTTAAGAAGAATAGATGAAATCTTAAAAGGGAAGGTTCTGGCAGTGCACATCTACATCTTTCTGATCATGAAGCTGCTGGGGTTGGAGACAGGAATTTGTGCAAAGAAAAATTCTGATCTGTTTAAACGTAAAGAAGGGTCAGAGATATCATGGTAAAACACCGTTCTTGTTAATGTGGCCACCCGTGATTTTGTTGCTGATTTTCCTTATGTTCTGATATTGTGAAAGGGGTGTAACCTGTTTAGCTTTTTTGCTCTCTCCTCTTTGTTTTTTTTTTTTGTTTTAGTTTTTTGGGGGTGTGTTTTTGTTTGTTTGTTTTGTTTTGTTGGGGTTTGTTCAAGTTGGCTTTTTTTCCCTCTTAGATCTGGAGGATGTGGAGTTGACTGAGCTAGTACAGGAGGGGACAATTTTCCATGTATTGAGGAAGGTTAAGTTGGAGGCAGGGAGTGAGACGAGGCAGAGGAAGGGCAGAGGGAGAAAGTGAGAAGGGGGTCTGAGGACACAACATAATTTTATCCAGGATCCGGGAAAACAGAGGGCTCTGCCTCCTGATGTTACTCTGTTCTGCTGGTAAAAAACAGGGCAGGGAGATGCAAGTTGTTCTGTCTGTGAGCTCAGCTACATGTAGGGTAGCAGCCCACTGCTCTGTATTAAATTGAAAGGAGATCTGTGCGCTGGTGTTTCATTTATCTGTGGACTGCAGCACTGCCCCCCAAAATGCAGAAAGCCTGCTGGTAGAGATCATATCCAAACCTCAGGCAGCAATGTGGGCTGCCTTTTCTTCAACAATTTCTACACTTCTAAGACTCAGTGGGTTTCTTGTAAACATCTTTTATGGACAGTGGAGGAAAGGCACCACTTTACTATCTGTGTTTAGTTATAGCCCAGATTTAGGAGTGCCATTAATCTCCACTGCTCCACAAGAGAGGCCAAAGAGTGCTCAGTCCTTTTGATGTCCCTGCTGGCAAAGGTGGACGTGTTTGGTCCTGTATGTGGGGACTTGCAGTCTGGACCTTTCTCTCTTGATGGGTTTTTAACCCACAATTTCTAATTTCCAGCACAGTGTCTTTACCACTACATTGCAGACCAGCCTTGAGGGAAACATTTTCTGTCTCCTCTAATGTAAGAGTGATTCAGACTCAGATCAATGGTCCATTAAGCTGTTTTTCTTATTTGCAACATAACCCTGTAGTGACTGCTCAGGGATGACCATAGGAACTCAACACCTCTGTGAAGCAGTGCATTTCCCAATATATCACCTACCGGCACAGCAAATGTGTGCGGTGGTTTCTGAAGTGGAATTTTCTTTCAGACCATTGGACTTGTTAATTTCACAAATCTATGTAAAAAAGAACGTATTTGTAATAATTGCTTCTCAACCTCATCTTGTGACAAAGAGGATAATGTTTATTTGCATGCCATGTATAAAAAAGAAATTTTTTTTGCTTAAATTTGTTGCTAGTCATTTCACTGATACCTCTGTAATTTGTATGTAACCCTTTTCACCCACCCAAAAACTGTCTCATTTCTTACCTACATCTAAGTCAGCTCAGTCTCTTCTTGTGAAAGAAGCAGATCATACTTGTAATTGCTTTTTTTTTTCCTTTTTCTGTATCTTTTCAAGCCCTGATGTAATCTTTTTAGTTGGGTGGCTGAAACTGTGCACAGAATTCGAGCTGCAAGCACAGTGTACATTTGCATAGAAACATAAAAATGATTTCTGTTTTGTTCTCTTTTCTTTTCTCAATAATTCCTACCATTCTATTGCATTTTTGACTGCTGCTGAGCACTGAGTTGATGTTTTCAGAGAACTATCCACAGTAACTCTAAGATCTCTTTCCTGAGTGGTAATGGCTTATTTACAGCCCATCACTGTGTATGTATAGTTAGGGCTATTTTTTCCTATGGGCACTTATCAACATTGAATTTCATCTTCCATTTTACTGCCTATTCACTCAGTGCCACGAGCTCCTTCTGCAAGTCCTCGCAGTCAGCTTTATATTTAAGTATCCTGCATAATTTTGTACCATCTCCAGTCTTTCTTACCTCCTTATTTACCTCCTTTTCCAGATCATTTTTTAACATGCTGAAAAGACAGAATCTCTGGTAAACTTTCTCCATTGTGAGGACCAACTACTTATGCCTACCTTTTGTTTCTTGTCTTATGCGGCATATTAATTTATAAGAGGACCTTTCCTCTTATCCAGACAGCTCAGTTTCTCTAAGAGGCTTTTGTGAAGGATCATGCTAATGGCTTTTGGAAATCGAAGAGTGCTGCACAGATTGGATCATTGTTTTCTGTGTACTTTTAGGCATGCACAAAGAACTCCTTCTGAAGAAGAGCTTCTCTACACAGAAATTACACTGACATTTCCCAGGCATGTCATATTTATCACTGTCATGATTTTTGTTTTTCTTTTTTAGTTCTTCCAAAACTCCAGGATACTTGTTACTTGTCAGGTGTACACCTGATCACTCTCAAACCTCTGTTAAAGACTGCTAGAAGATTTGACATCTCCTGTTTCTCTACTATGGAGAATAAGGGATAGGATAGAACTGCTACTAGTTCAGCAATCTCACGCTGAGGACTATAGTAAATGGTTAATTTTCAATTTATTAGTTGTGTGGATTTTTTTTTTTCTGAAACATCTGTCATTGTCCAATGATTGATAGTTCTTTAGACTTATTTCCCATACAGACCTTCTGACCTTGTGCTTCCTGAATGGTATTTGATGCACTTTGATCACTCTCTGGTAATCACTAGTAAACGTCCCACTTCTGACATGTCTTATGATTAGCTTCTATGACTTTAACAAGTTGTTCTTCAAAATCTTTTCTGCCTGTGTTATTACAATTCTATATTCACCTTCCTAAGGCTTATATACTTTTCTATTTTTCTTAAGTAGATACAAATCCAGTTTTTCTGAGGGATTTTGACTTCCAATAAACTCCTTTCCTTTTTATTCGTACAGAGGTTTTTTTCTGATCCCTTTGGAGTTGGATTTTTTGTTTGTTTATCTTGAGCTTCTAGTATATTGTTTTTAAATACTCCCTACTGCCACTTGCAAACAATTTATGTTGTTACATACTTGTGATATTTTTCCAACTAATTCTGTTTGTTTTTGTAATTTCCCTTTAAAAGTAAATGTAACTGTTGCAGATTTTTCTCTTCTCTTTTTTTCACTACTTTTTTGATTGATTTTTATTACTGACTGATTTTTTTTTTTCCCATAGTCTTATTTTGAAGCAGGTCCTGAAAACACATGGGAATGCTTAGTGTCATCTGGTTTCTGGCTCCAGAAAGCTGTTGTTTATGATTATTGCAAATTTAGTCTTATAGTAACATGGGAGTTTTGAGTTGTTTTTCTATGGAGTTTTGTTTGTTTATTTGTTTGGGGTTGGTTTTATTTTCATTTTGGTTTGGTTTATGTTTGTTGGTTTTTTTGTTTGGTTGGTTTTTTAGTCTCCTCACTGTCCTTTTGTAATCTATTGGTCTTTGTTATCAATCTAGTGCAGCTCTGGCAATCTCCTTAACTGAGGAGGGAAATTCTGTCCCGTGATTTCTGGGGTGTGGTTTGATCTTCCTAACTTATTTTCCTTTTGATCTTGTTAACTTATTTACTCTTTGGCTGTACACATGTCCCCTCCACTACCTGCACATTTTTCATTTCTGTCCTGCAAGCCATGAGCTGTCTTTACCATCAACACAAAACCCCCACTGTTTGTCTGATACCCATTCAAAAAACCTTCAGCTTGACCACTTGGGCATCCACCACTCTCTTGTGGCTTCTGGCACTTCTGTGTTTTACTTGTATGTTTTTCTTCTTTCTCCTTCGCTTTTGATGTATTAATTCATTGTACTTCCATCATTAACATGCAAAGAGTATTTTTAGTTGGCCTCTACCAAATATTGAACTCCCAGTGTGTCTAAATCTTCCTGGTCTTGATGACTATCTCAGTTCTTGAGCAATCAAGAATACAAGAGTAGTGAGGCTAGAAGGACTAAAACTAAAAGGCAGGCTTGGAGCTTTGTTCAGGTTTTCCAGAATGCTGACATTAGACCACTCCCAGGAAAAGTGAACCCCAAATCCTTTCTTCTAAGGCTCCAGTCAGACAATAAAAGTTTTAAGTATTGCATTGCCTACTGCCTGGGATTTTGCTCTTGCTTGTAAAATTATACAGAATCTCGCTGTCAGAAACAGTAACCTGAAATTTAAGTTTCCCTTTTTTTAACTGTGACCCACTATTTCTTTTGAATTTCTCTGGTAACATAGGAAGTAATTTCTTTCACATCTAACGGGAATGCAAAAATCTTTCAAACATTTGCAGGTGGTTTCATGGCCCCTAGTCATCCCTCTGCATGCTACACATATTTTTTTAATCCTAAGGCACAGGTTGTGGCACAAAGATGAAAACTCACAAGAGCGCTAGGGTATATGTTTTTTTCCCTTTTCCTTTTTTTTACTTATTTTTTTCTTTTTCTTTTTTTTTCTGCACAACTTCAGCTAGTTTCATTTGCATTGGCATATATGCATCCACAGGCAGAACTTGCCCCCGTGAATATGAAGGAAGCTCTGGGCCAAAAGAAGCTTTTAGTCACACCAGTGGGACCTTATTGAATTCAGTTTTACCTTCAGGTGGTGGCCTATTGTGCGTGCTGGATGAAAAGACACAGCTCAGACAGTTCTTAGAGATATTCTGCTCTGTTCAGGGCAAAGTGCCACAAAAGCTAAATCCCAGACAACCCCTTAAATTGCCCATCTGGAACAGGTGTTTGCAATCATATAAATGAATTTTTTTTTTTTTTTTTTTTTTAGACCTAGAGTCAGCCCTCTACTAAAATGTCTGGCACCCACTTGAAACCCAAGCAAACAGCAAACAGCTGGATAACCAACTTTAAAATAAATGAGGAAGGGAAGAGATGGAGGGAAGGAAGGAAAACAGTGCTGAGAAATTAACTAAAAAGCCTTTCAAAGATACAAAGAGGGAAAAATATCCTGCTCAGACTAATTAGAAAATTCTTGTTAATACCATTGATATTTCTAACTTTTCTACAAATTTATAACTTGTCCATGGCTACAGATCTGGTCAGGTACTAGGTCTAGGTTTCCA
Organism: Myrmophylax atrothorax; assembly: GCA_026770055.1. NCBI lineage: Eukaryota > Metazoa > Chordata > Aves > Passeriformes > Thamnophilidae > Myrmophylax > Myrmophylax atrothorax. The sequence goes on along the minus strand of JAOXXN010000446.1, from coordinate 110,417,857 downwards.
AGGGATTCCTGAAGGGAAAACTGGAAGCAGGAAAGAAAAAAGGAAAGAGGTGAGAAACAAATAATGTCATTAAAGGTTGAATAGAAAGAGAAGACAGTTTCCTGAAGAAGTGTGGACACAGTCACAATCTGTACATAATGACAGACTAGATCTGGTACACTCAGGATTCATAGGTCTCAATGCTTTATTTCAGTTTTGAGAGTACATTTCATATGATTTCTGTTTTGCAAGTTCACATCTAGAGAAGAAAAAATGGATTGAGGTGGGTTTTTCTTTTTTTTTTTTCCCTTCTTTTTTTTTCTTTCTTTTTTTTTTTTAAAGCTTTAAAGTATTCACCAAATTGAAAAGATTGAGGACTGGTAGTCTAGGAACATGTCAACAGATACCACTGCATTTAGAGACTCATCTCAGCTACCTTTAAACTAGTTAATCCTGGTTGGGGTAATGCAGTTGTGATAACACTTGATAGTAGGCAGGATCACGTTGAAGTGTTTACCTGGATGTCAGTCAGGCTTTGCAGCCTGAGTCCGGCTTGGTGCTGCCTCACTGCCCTGGTAGTAGTACTTAGCTTTAGAGCTATTATGGTTTGATCTGTCTATGCTAGATTGTAATGTAGATGTAACTACAATAGCCAAGCTCTTAAAATGTCTTTAATCACTAGGATAAATTACTGAATCTCTCCCTTTTAGCCTTTATATGTTTTGCTGTAATGTTGTACTACTAAAATAGTTCTACTTTGAAAATTTTAAGGCAATGTCCAGCTGAATTGAAAATGTTTACTCCCATCTCTTCATACCATAGTTTATACAGAGTATTCTCTTCCTTTTTGTACCATCTTGACTACTGTATGAACAAGATCAGTCTGTTCACTGTGGTCCACAACTCCCATAACATGTTAAAGTGTTGTGCAGATTTCTCATGATTTTCCCTGTTACTTGTATTAAACTTTACATTAAAATTACTTCAACATGGTCCCTTAGCAATATTTCCAATATTTTTTTCGCAACTGAAATGAGACAGAGGACTTGTCCCCCGAATCTTTCCTTGATTCTTTCTTAAATCTGGGAATAGCTTTAGTACCCTTTAAGTCCTTGGGTACCACTGCACTCCTTAGTGGCCTGTCAAAAACCTTTGCTGAAGGCTTTCTTATTTCCTTTGTTACTTCCTTCAGGATTCTGGGACACAATTCATCTGAGCCTGGTGCTTTGTCAAATGTAACAGCCCTAATTGCCTTATTATCTTCTCCAGTGCAACAGCAAAGCCTTTTAACATTTTACTTCCCCCTCCAGGAGAATGTCTCTCAGTCATGGTGATGCTACTTTCCTATTTTTTAAAATTTTTCTCCCCACCTCCTCGCAATGAATAATGAGGTAGGAATTCATTTAGGCCTGCAGCAGAATCAAACTCATCTGTCACTAACTTTCCACTTATGCTCTTCAATGTCTCTACTGTTTCACTGCCTTTTGTTGAATTCTGAATATGTATTTAGAATCACAGAATCATAGATGTAAGGAATGGAATAGAGCTATTAGGTCATCCAGTTCATTGCCCTGCAACTGGAGAATTGTTCTATGAAATATATTTCTCACTTTTTTGTTCAATCGGTTTTTTAACACCACAAATGTTTCCTTTGGAATCACTTTAATGTCTCTCAAAAGCAGGAAGTTTTCCCTAATGGTTAGCTGTTTTCTCTTACTTAATGATAAGAATCTTGTCTAAATTAAATGCTTATTTCACTTCCATTTTTTTCTCTGTTCATCTTTTGTTCCATGTTTTTCAGTTTTTCCGACATAAATGACCCTCCTCATTTGGGGACACATTTTAACCTTACTTCACACTTCCTTTCTGAAGCTTGAATTTCTCATAGACTCATAATGAAACAAAGATGATAGTGATTTACAAGATCCTGTAATAGATGGAAATTGTTTCTTGAGTGGTGTGCCATTTCCAGCCCATGTGAAGGCACCATGAGTGCATTTAGAATATCCTGCACTATAGGTATTCTCTTCCTACAGTCAGCATGAACCACAGTGAACACAGTCTGCTCCATCAGTCCTGAGCCAGCCAAAGTGCTTTACATCCCATTCCAATCCTTTTCCCCAAACCCTGAACAGTAAGGTTATGTGGATGTCAGTTAGCATAGATTTGGCGTTTATCTCTTCCAGTATCATGGCTCTGGTGCCCAGCAACAGGCAGATACCCAACGCAGTGCAGTACAGAGCTCACCTGTGACCCAGAAGGAAATTGCTTTCTTTCTGCAAAGGGGCTGAACACAAACTACCCTAGATAATCACAACTGGACTCGTGACTCTGTTACAGCACCTTCTTTATGAGTGAGTTGACTGGCTCAGATTTCCCAGTATCTGAGGCTGCCAGGCACAGGCTTCTGGCACAGAGACTACCAAGTGTAATACCTGACACAAACAGTCATAATTTGCTACCTACACACCACCTCTTCACTGCAAATGGAATAATGGGATGTCTAAACCACTTCCTTGAGTCTGAATGTGGTAGCATAGAAATCTATAATAGGGCTGGGACTGCACCCTCAAATCTCTTTGGCCTATCTTTGTCTAGCTCAGATTTGAGTTATTTAAAGGTCAACACAATATTCTAGATTCCAGTTATTAGATCCATATTGGCAGCTTTCTGCAGGCCATGAGATTTTGCTAGTTTATCTTTAGTTTCTTTGCTATTACATATAATTTATTACTCTACTGAACCTTATTCCTTTTTACATTTCATAACTTTTTCAGGCTTTTCCCCATTTATCTTTTGTTCTTTGATATTTTCAGGTGTTCAGCATGGTTCAGCAAGGTTTTAATTTTCCTCATCAAGCTGTGAACCTCTTCCTTTTTCTTCCCAGACAGCTTAATACAGTTTGACATTTCCTCACATTTCCAACAGTCTGTAGCTGCTTCTACATGTAGTCACTGTGATTGGAAATGACTGCATATGATTATTGTTAGACATAATGTTGTGGTTATTCTGCTGCTGGGCATTGCTTTGAACAAATGGGACCCCCAAAGAAAACACATTCTGCTCACAAATATTTTGTTCCTAAAAAAAAAGGCGAAATCATGAGCCAAGTAAGCTTACCATGGTGCAAAAATGCAAAAATACTGAGCTGTTAAAAAGCAGGCAGCCAGGATTACAAATATCTTTAAAAGCATTAGAGAGTAAACCTAGTATACTTTTAAAGCAGAAAATTATGAAAAGTATATATTTTGCATTTTATTTTGCATATTTTCCCCTATGCCTGTCCCAGGACTTTAATCATTTTCCTTAGGACATATCCCAGTCTGACCTGTATGTAAGGAAATACATTATATGCATCCTCATAGTATCTGCATTGCCTCTTACACAAAAACAAAGCGTGTTACCTGCAGCACACATTTCTCATTTGTATTTCTATATGTGGTAGGAAAGAAATTTGGGTAAGGTATAACCCAACACCAAACATGTTTGCAATTTCCAAAATTATTTGCATATTTCCTATAGTCAATTCTAGTATAAAAGGTGGTGGGTTTTTTTCTGAAAAAAATAAAAACGTGGGAAGAAAGTATTGCCTTGTTATGGCCAAGAATTTTGCAACTTAACTATGCACTTAATGTAGAAACAACTGTTTTTTAAAAAAACTTGAAGCCTCTGAGCTTCAGCATTCCCTGGCTCATGTCAAAAATACATAGTAAAATCTGTTTCTTGCTCACCTTTTCCATATTTTTTGTGTATTTGTACACCTCTGCAATGTATCTCCACAACCATGTGCTAATATTTCTGGGTAAAAAGCATTTTTTAATAGATCAGGAATCTTAGAGGCAGGGAAGGGTTTAAGTATAACCGAACTGTGTTTGAACAAGGGGATGTGCTGGATGGTCAGACTCCTTACCCGCATGACAGCTGGGCTGAGCTGCTCTGGGATAGCTTTTACACTACCTGGGCAGTGGTGTCTGAGTGCAGACAGTGCTATGAAGTCAGGGATTACAGTTACTTTGTGCCAATCAAATAGCACAAAGAAGCTGAGTTAACCTACTTCTGACTGGAATCAGAGACAACTTAAAAAACCTGTGAAAGTCAGTTCCCTTCTGAAATCTGTGAGCTTAATTTACACTGGTGGGATATGTGGGGGAATTGATGAGAACACACAGGTGCAGATGCTTGGTGCTGAGAAAAGGTATTATCCTTGAAAGGTTTTGGCAGGGATTTGAGAGTAGAGAGAGGGTGTTTGGTGTATGAGTAGTGCAAAACGAAAAGACAAAATGAGGTTTGTCAAGAGGAGGAGTTACCAAAAGGGGGTTCCCAGCTATAAGAAGCCTTTTGTTTAATAGAGGCCCCATATTTATCATGATTTCAGAAGAATCTGCCCAAAGAGGAAAGGCACTTCATGAAGACAAAGTGATGAGGCAAACCCAAGATACTCTTTTAGAAATTTAATATCCATTTTGCTTGGTGGTTTCTGTTAAAAATGGAGATAAGCACACACAGCTGCAGATAAAAAAAAAAAGACTTGAAGCTAGACATGCTTAGTCTGTGCTGTGCCAGACTATTTACTGGAGAAGCTGCCAATGCTGTGAGTAAAATACATCCACTTTGCACATACTAGTCTATTTAAGATCAAACCCATTTAACATCCTCTGCAACAGGGACTCAATGCACCTGCACAAGGTTTGGCTTTATCAGAACTATTTAGCCCATTTCAGCTAAGAAGGTGGGAAAAACCCTGAGTCCTTGTGTTCAGACCCATTGCTTTTTATTATGGATATGCTGCCAATTAGCATTGCCCTCATCAGTATCAAAATTAACCAGGTAGTGCTAAAATGATGGAGTTGAAAAAATAATTGGAATTTACCTTCTATTTTCCTGTAAGTGAAACCGAAGACAAAAAATCATCATCCCAAAACTTTCAGTGTAACTTGGCAAAGATTAAGCTACATTTATTTTCAGAAAGCACTTCCTCTATTAAAAAACCCCCCACAACAAACCAAACAAAACCACAACAAACCAAAAAACCTACCTTCCCCCCAAAACCAGACAGATGAAAGCTAATCCAAATATAGCTATTTAGCTCCAGTTTCCAAACACTGAATCCAAAGGAACTCAAATTTAATCTGAGAGTGCCCTTATGCCAAATTCAAATCCTTTTCTCCCCTCTACATTTGACAATTTCTGTTCTAAACGTCTTTAAGTGTTCTCTCACAGCAAATTCTTGCCACAATGGCAGCTGTTGAGCAAATAAACTCAAAAATAAAATTGTTGTCATTGTGAAATAAGATATATTTAATTAAATAAAATAGAGAAGTACTATTACAAGAACATAAAACTGTAAGGCACAAGATAAAACAAAATTACTACATGGCTGCTCAGTTCAATCTAATCCTTGAAGATAAAGACAGAGCCAGAAAATTGCATGTATTGTGAAATCAACATAAGCCCCAAGCAAATATTAACTAGGGATATATAAACTGATTTATTATAAATACATGTGTGAATGCTAGGATTAGTTAAGGAAATGCAAACCGAGACACAATAAGGCATAAAATATTCCAGTATTTCTCTAAAATACTTGGAAGTGTACACAAAAATTGTGCAGTGCCCTGAACATAATTTTCATTTACCTGATTTGTTACACTGTGGATGGTAAATGATGGAATAGAGGGGGAAATGGTGCATTTGCAGCAATTTTTGATAGTACTTAGTTTGTAGTGTTTCCTCATATATTAAATAATAGGGTAGGATTATTAAAAACAACAATTCTTCTTTCCTTTCTATTTTTTTATATAGTTCTACTCACTAAATTATTGGGAGTCCATAATAGACACTGAATACTGTATGAGATACTTCTCAGTATCAGAGAACTCATACTTCTGCATGGTATGGACAGAAGACTATCTCAAGCATTTTTACTTCATTTTACTTGACAAGCCTGCAGTAATATGCATAAACAGGAGAGAGATAAGGACAATTTCTGTCCATGATAATAACGGTTGCATACTGCAAATATTTATATGTGCTTACTTTAAGCTTATGTTTTACCTTTTGGGAAGGTAAAGATGCAAAAATCCTTAAGGCCTGACCCATCTCAGCCACAAAATTCTGCCAGTGTTTTGCTTGCATTATACTGACTTGCAAGGCAGATTAATGCCTGTTAGACTGACCTTACTGTATCTACAGTGAGTGAGAATTTTATGTAGTTTGTAGTAGATCTTTCCTGCCCTTATTTGTTTATTTTTGTGACAGTCTTTTTGCAGAAGGATAAAAATCATAAATTGAGAGCTTTGATGGTGTATCTTGGTATCTCATTTCATATTACATAAGAATGTCCCAAACTATTTTGAAAGACCACATCATTGTTTGTGAAGTCAAGCCTCCAGAAGTGATTGCCACAGGCCATACACTGTGCAATGACCAGAGATCAAACAGCCATGATCTGGGCACTGTCCATTCTCTGCCTTGAGCAGAGCAAAGGTTACACAGTGTACCAGAGAGCAGGAGGGAAAGAGGCAAGCAGGCATCATGCTTTACATATCTGCTTTATGTCAGGGCTGGACCCTGCAGACTTTCTCTGCTTCCTGAGTGGAACCAATAAGAAAACCAGCTTTTCATTGCTTGTCCTCCCAATCTCCATCCCTCCCTTTTTAACTCTGCTGTCCTGGACCCTCAGCTGTGTACAGCACTGATCTCTTAAATTACATTTTGCCTATGAGCTGTGCTAGGGAACTATTTTTGCCACTTTGTCAGTGGAATTTGGCAATGGGCAATGTGTTACCCTGACAGCCAGCCTGAGACAGTATTCAAGCCAGGTTTTTGATGTGGACAACCGAATTGTGACTTTCAGGTGCACAGCAGTAACTGCATGTCCCTGGCTAGCAGACCTGTCAGACTGCTCCTAAACTTAGAAAGTCTTGTTGCCGTTTGTGTTTTTCATTTATTCTTTTTCTTGTTCCAATTGCACAGCTTTCAACATTATTTTCTAGGTAAGGACTCTTTCTTTAGGAGTCTTAGTCTTCAGCCTCTCTTCTTTTCACACTAGCTCTTGATCCAAATGACTCTGATCCCTCCAGACAAGCCAATCCCCAAACCGCTTTTCCTTCATCAAATTCTGGCCTGTCTCTTTTCTACAACGATGTTCAATGCTGATCTTCCTACATGATCACTCTTGTCCAGCAATTGTCTTCTTTCCTCCTTATTTCACCTTCCTTTCATGGCTGGTCCATCCTGTCATCTCTTTCTTTAACCTCCATCCTCCCCTTCCTGGTTTGAAAACAGATCTTTGAGCACTCACAGAAGCCCTTGCTAGGAGGCCAGTTGAAAGTGGACTAAGGTAGTCATGTTTTCTGTTCTTTTCAATTCTATTCAGCTTTATGCAACATCCAGAGGGAAAAGTATGATCTCCTGGAGACCTGAGAGTATTTAGCCATTTCATGACATTAAGGTGTCTATGATATGGAAAACTGGAAAAAGAGCAAGAGCAATCACCAAAGAGTGAATACAGTCTTTTTCTGTTAAAATTACAGAAATCCTTTATGTTGATATGAAAAATGGGTTATTTATTTATTTATTTATTTATTTATTTATTTATTTATTTATTTTAAAAAATTTAGTTTTGACATCTACTTTGGTCAAATTCAGGCAGGTTTTCCACAGAAGTGTCAAGATACACGTCAGACATGAGAGACAGTCCTTCCCTGTTTAAATTCTTTTTCTTCATCCCAAAGGATGATAAGCATTTCAAAGAAGAGTTGCCATTTTTATGTTAGTAGAAGCTATATGTATTTATGCTAGTCTCATTCTCACTATTAATTTAAATTTGAATTAAAATTATTATATATGTAGAATAGCATAGATGATGTCATGACAGCTGATATTTATGTAGATTTGAAAACAGAATTTTAATGTGAAATTTTCAGTAATTTTACTTTTAATGCTGGTGTGGTGTGGATTTTATGTACTTATTTTTCTGAATTTGTTTATGATAGGTGAATTCCACTTTCTACACGCAACAGATGCTGTCAATCTCTGCTTAGCATGTCCTGAATATGATCCATGAGGTTAGTCTGAAAGTTCTTTCTGCAGCACAAAACCAGATACAGCTCTTCAGCCTTTCCTCTGGAGACTTGGATTCACCCTGGTTTCACCTATGCATGATTTGCTGCTCCAGGGCAGTAACAGGAAAAAAAAACAAAAAAGAAAAGGAAAAAAAGGAAGTAACACCAGATGGAAAATGAGAACACTAAGTGAATGGATACTGATCTTTTGCCTGACAACATTTTCATTTCTTTTGACTGCTACTCCAAAATCCTGATATCCCCATGCAGTAAGCTGTTAACATTTTTTGGATTCTCAAGTTCACTCACACTGACTCGTATTTCTTTCCTTTTCCTCTTTCTCTCATTCCAACAGATAACTTACACTTCCTGGATTTCTTACAAGGCCCCTAAATCTTTTCCCTGTCAGTTCACAGCATGAGTTTTTTATTCAGCTTTG
>JAOXXN010000446.1:110398180-110408634 GCA_026770055.1 Myrmophylax atrothorax | reverse complement strand
TTTTTATTCAGCTTTGCTCTGTGAGGCATCCCTTTTCCATTGTTATGCTTGTTATGATGAAGATAAGGCAGAATAATCTACTAACAAAAGTTAGAACTAATAGGCATCTTTTAGTTCAATTTTTAAAAACAAAACAGAAGTAACTGAAGAACAACAAATACCTAGGAAACTTCACAACTGGGAGAAGAAAATGAAGCTTCTATTGTTTCATTCATCTAGGAGGTTATTATATCTGCAGCTTTGATGTTACAGGAAGATTACCTGGGTTGTTTTGTCCCAATTACTGAGAGCAAAGTTGAAGAACTTCAATGATGCATTAAGTCTACCAACTTTGATGTTATGCTGAACATCCCTGACTCAAATCTGAGTTGTCAGAATTGGCTTAGAATAACTGGATGCACATCAAAATACTCGGAATATAAACAGTGCAACATCAAAGTATATATTTTGATGTTACTTTCAAGAGCAAGTAAAACAACAGTTTGCAATGTTGATCATCTGGTTACCACTGAATTTTGTGGCAAATTGCAGAAGCCATCCCTTTGCTTCTCTCTCAGGTATTAAGCTAGATTGGTACAACCAATCATACCTTCCGGAATACTACCAGGTAACTGTGAAGTATACTCTGAAGACAGGTTACAGGAAGGGAGTTGGGCATTGGGACACAGATACTGAGATGTCTAAAATTTGGATTTCCAGTTGCAGGAATGGAAATTATAATACTCGGTTTAGTCCAACACTCAGTTGAATGGAGAAGCAAGGCCTTTAATTTTCATTCATAGCAACTGGAACAGGGAGGTGTGGAATTGAATTTCTTAATTTCTTCCTCTGTTTGCTAGGGTATGAAACCTGCATCTAGAACGTAGAAAGTTTTCCAGCACCTGTGTCATCATTACCTTGGATGACATCAAGACTTCGTGTGCCTGTACAGTTGCATGTTGTTGCTGTTAAATTATTGCATGCTGTGGAATATTCAATAACTTCTGATTGACCTTCTGATTGCAATCAACTGTAGAATCCAAAACTCTGACTGAGTAAAAAAAGAAATAACTCTCTGTTTTCTTTCCTTGAGCAACCTGTTATGCCAGAACCAATGTTCCAACTTTCATACACACATACTGCTTAATGTCAGCCTTCAGTGTGATTTTTATTTTCTTTTTAACTTTAGGTATTTACTGTGAATTGATTCAGTACAACTTGCACCAATGAATATAAATCTTGAAAAATCTTTAGAAAATTCAAACTTTAACTCTCATAGTCTGGTAAATATTTTCTGAAGTCGAATTTTGAAGATATGATGCTTAAGGAAATGATTTAGTGACGGACTTGGCAGTGCTGGGTTAATGCTTGGACATGATGATTTTAGGTGCCTTTTCCAACCTAAATGATTCTATGATCCAGTCCTTAAGCAAGCTAAGATGCCCCATTTTAACAAAAAGCTGAAAAATGGTAGAATTAATGAAAAAAATTGTAAAAGTTTAGTGCCTTGTGCTCATAAAATTATATTTTGCATCAAAAATAGTTTCACTTTTTGGAACCTTGGCTTATAACCTTTAAGACATGTATGTACTCAAAAGCAGGTTGAGTACAGCTGAGGAGGATTTGTATTGTGTGGTGGACTCCTAAGTTCTCGTGCTAAATGGAAGAAAATCATGAGGACCTTAAAATGACATTATAATAAGTCTTATATAGCATTTTCATTTTCATTCAAATTCTTTCAAATAACTAGCATTTCTCTGAGACTGGGTATTTAGAATTACAAAGACTGGCATATAGATTAAAGTGGTTTAGTCTAGTATACTGTTTCTGGTATTGGGCTATATCAGCTTCTTGAGAGAAGCACAGAGGGAATCTTCTACAAAATTATTGAAATTTTATCTCTATGCATTTTTATTGTATTTAGCCTGCTCAGTTGGAATTTAGCTTTTGAGCTAAAGCATAAGGATTTTGAAAATCTTGCAAATATTTTAAAAATAAGGAATTCTTATAAATGCCTTCAGCTGCTTTTCTTTCAAAGCTCTCTGAAGTGCCGCTGAAGGTCTTTTTGCTCTGCTTGTCTGGACTTTTCCTCTGTTTGCTGCATCTAAAAGTAGTTGACACAGATTTGATGGGTTTGCTGCATCAAACCAATGCTGTTGTCATTGGCTCTTTCCCATGATTTATTTAGGAAGGAATATAATCACATAGTGAAAAAATTAGTTATATTTAACCTTATAATTTTGTGTCTCAGTGTTAATAAGCTTGTTATATCTTACTGTGGTTTTACTCACCCTTCTCCACTCTGCTCCATCTACAATTCAGCCTCTAAGATTAGAATGGAAGAGTAATCTAATTTTTTAATTATAGAATCATAGAATGGATTGGGTTGCAAAGGACCCTTAAAGATTGTTAAATTCCACCACTCCCTACCACGAGCAGGGGCACCTGCCACTAAACCAGGTTTCTCAAGGCTCTATCCAACCTGGTCTTCAGCACTTCCAGGCCTGGGGCAGCCACAGCTCCTCTCGGCAACCTGTGCCAATGCCTCACCACTCTCACTGCAAAGCATTTATTCCCAATATCCAATTTAACCTACGTTTTTTTCAGTTTAAAACCATTACCCATGTCCTGTCATTATATGCCTTTATAAAAAGTCCCTCTCCAGGTTTTTTGCAGCCCTCTTCAGATACTGAAAGCCTTCAATCAGTTCTCCCCAGAGCATTCTCTTCGCCAGGCTGAACAGTGCCAATTTTCTCAGCCTTTCCTGAAAAGTCCTCAGGAAGTCATCTAACCCAGCCTCCTGTTCAAAACATGGCTTCAGTGTTATTTATATCTGGTTTCTCGGCCTGCATCCAGCTGAGGGTTGAACATCTTCAAGGACGGAGATCCCATAGCAGTGACTGACCACTCCCACTTTGGAATTTTAAAAATAAAAGTTTATTATATTCACTCTTTGGCCTAACTCCCTCTCTCTCATACACATGCCAGCTCTTTGGTGGAAATTAATGTGGCCTAAATTCTATCTCTGTCCCCATTCACAGCATTTCCTATTGTCTGGCTGCAGACCTTCAGAGGCACACTGTCAATAGGGAACAGCAGGGGCCGGGCCTTGGTTGGAATGTAGGGCACCTGAATCTAGACTTTTGACTCTGTCACACACAGCTGCAACTTTCTACCTTCCTGCTAAATACCAAGCACTTTGTCTCCTGTCACATAAATCAGCCAGAGCCAGATTTTTCTATTCTAGCTGGGTTTGTGTGCCTTACTCCTCACTGGGTGCCTTCCAGGAGTACATTAATCAATATGACTCAGAGCTGTCTGGTGTTTTTGTTGTTTTAGTCAGCTACTCCTCAAAGGCTACTGCCTGGCCACCTTACAAGGAGCACTGCTTTTCTCAGCCTTTTCCAGATGTAGGAAGCAGGGAGCACTGGGAAAGAGTATGAAGTTGGTTTGGGAGAGATGAGACTTTTTTATTTGAGGGAGACATGACACTTTTTTTGATTTGCAAAATCTCTTTCTTTTGATCTAATGTTGTCATTTTCAGTGTCAGCTTCTGGTTTTGCGTTATCTGCTAGAATGTCAGATCATTGTGATGGAAGCCATATATTGAGAGAGATAGATACACATATGCAGAAGTAAAGGCATTTAATTAGGACCAGTAGAAAACTAATATTGTGGTAATATTTAAAAATGGTAAGTGGGACAACCCAGGTAATTATAGTCCTGTCAAGCTGACATCGATCCTTGATGAAATAAGGGAACATCTGATATAGGGCTCAGTTAGTAAAGAGCTGAAGGATGGAATTAATGCCAATCAACATGAGTTTATGGAAAATAGTTCCTGTCAAACTAACCTGGGTTTTTTTTCCAGATTGCAAGCTATTTTTTAAAGTAATAGTATTGATGTACTATACCCTGCAAGCTATTTGACTTGATAGTGCATAACACTTTCATTAAGAAACTAGAAAGACATAAAATGCACATGACACACATTGAATGGATTGTAACCTTTTCTTATTGATGGATGATAAGATCTAATTGCAAATACACTGTCATCCTATGGTAGAATTTTTCAGAATATTTGTTCCTCAGTCATATGCAATTTAACACTTTTTCAGCATCTATGAAGAAGTACAAGATTACCACTGATGAAGTTTACAGATGATCAAAGCAGAATTTACTGGTGTGGGCCATAGTTCACTTTTCCAGTGAGTCTGTGAATGTTTGATGAGGGAACACAAATCCCATATAAGACCAACTGCAAAGTCCTACAGCTAAGAAGAAAGAGTTTACAGTAATACTATTTTTGTATGTTTTAACGGTCAAAGGCTTTAGAGAAAGAAGAAGGTAGAAATATCCTTTACTAGGTCAAAGAATGCAGTTAAAAATGTGGACTATCTTCCAGACTATGTGTGTGTATTTACTTCTCCATCTATATCATCCAGTTGAATAAAGAAATTTGATTTTATTTAAACCTTTCCTTACAAAGAATGCTGGCCAGACAAGGTTGAAGATTATCTTGGAGCACATTATCCTTGAAAAGGCCAGAAGGTTAATCAGTTGTTAATCTGTGGTTAATTAATCCATCACAGTCTGGTTAAGTGAGTTAATCTAATTCTCAAGTATATGAGCAAGGGATCCATGTGATGCCATTCCACCAGTTAATTGTTATTGGGTTTAAAAATAAGTTGTAAATTTAGGGAGAAATAAGGTACAGCAACCCTTTTTTGGTTGAAAAACCCAGCTGGGGCTAGGATGACAATACTTTAGTCAAGACTGGTGGATTTTCTAAAGCAGATCCCTGAGAAACTAAACAGAAACTCACTTGGGGCAGTTATGGACTTTTCTTACAACACACCTGCTCATAAACCCTTAGCTGTCATGAAATCCCAGTATCTCAAACGGTTTCCCATCTTTTTCCAGGAGGTAGTGCTAGAGCTAAAACTGGCATTAAGTTTTATTCCTTCTTGTTTTACCCACTCTCCTAAATCATTGTACTAGGATTTCCATCAAAACCATTCCTGAGTAGCACATTTTCCCATTTCCTCCCCAAAAGTACATGCTCTTTGGTAGTCTCTATCAGAGTATTTTGGCTCCTCTTCAGTACATCCCTTCATCTTTAGCCAAAGGTTTTACCTCTAGCACCTGAAACCCTTCACAGGCATCTTGTAACCTGACATGCCATGACTCTTGAAGCACAAACTGGTGTTTATGCAGCTTGAAAATGAAGTAAATCAGAATAAATTGCAATATCTGATTGTAATAGACTACCATGTGTGCCCCAATGTAACAAACTTTGAAGAAACATTTTAAAAAAAATTCTCCATTTAAAGACCTGAATGAATCAATTGACTACAGGATATTTCTATTACTTAGGCATTTTATCAATGTTTCTCTTAGGACTTGTCTGCAGTTGCAAGTTAATTCAAGTGAAGGGGGTTTGTGAATTTAAAATGAAATAACTACTCCTGAATAAATTCACATACCCTTCTGCTTGAAAACAATGATCTACTCTTATTTAGTATATCCATCTGGAAAGTTTCCTCTTTTCTTTCTGAAAAAATTTGAGAAGACATTTCAACACCTGTGGTGTTTTCCAGGAATAAAATAGTTTTTACTTCGTAAGTAAAAAGGACTTTTCTTTCTTCAAAGTCCAAACTTAAGCAGGACCTGCTCTGGGCCTGTCCCTCCTCACTTCCACCTTGTTTGCCAGTCCCACTGAAGGTTAGTTCACAGCTGCTGTTCTTTTTTTCAAGTGAATTTCTCTTACAGTAAACAGCAAGTGCTTCAAGAGATACCTTTCAACTATACTCTAACAAGTTCCTTTTTAGCTTCTCTAGAAGTGGTTGCTATTAAGATCCAGGGAGCTTCTGCTTTTCCATCTAGGACATGCCGTCTAGGCATTCATAAGTATGTTTCCCTTAGGAGCATTTCCCAGTCTTCTGTTACACTGAATTTTCATGTTCTTCAAGACCTCCTTTTATGGGGAAGTTTCTGTAGACTAGTGGATAGTAGTCCCCTCACTTGTGTATCTGAATTTCCTCTGACTTAATTTATTCTCATACTCATCATTTTCTACCCTTCTTTGGGGCTAATTTGCTTTTGAAGTTTATGGACTGGAGTTCTCTTTTGCTGCATATGGACTAGCTTTGAGCTCAAAATTTTTCTTGTTATGATTGCCCCATGGAACAATTTTTCAACATGAAGTACAGAACATCAGTGTGTGTCAGATATCAAGCTTTCATAACTAAAAGAAATATTGTATAAATTGTGTCTAAGTATTATAATTGTGCCCAAAGGCCAAAGTGATAAGAAACAGACTGGTGTTGTGTAAATGGATAGATAATAATTGCTTGTGTCCCAGAGGTCTTGCAATCCAAGAATTTTTTTGTCTTTTAACTTAATTGGAAATAATTAATATTTATCACTTTTAACATCAAAATCCCAGAATGGGATCTGTTTTCTCCACCCCACTTCCCATTCCATATTCCTGTCTGCTTATTCAGTCCACCTGAGAAATAGTAGATAGAAATACTGCTTTAATCAGCCATTTTAGGGCACACTAAAGAATACTCCTGACTGGGAATGGTAATGACTATCAGATTCAAATATCTATTACCTGCTACAGAGCAATGAGGCTGATGAAGTTTGTGCAGGTACTGCAGATGTGTTTGAGATTATCCAGGTTCAATTGAGTGAAAGTAGCTATGGTTGATTTGCCCACTTAAGCAAAGAAGCAATTTTGCTTTTCCTGTGCTTAAGGGCTCTTTAAAACTCAATTAACACACATATTTTGGGTTGAATTAAAAGTAATAATTTTAGTAATGTAATTTCTTCTGTATCCATCCAATATTATGGGAGTTATAATGATGACAACAACTTTAACAACTCTCTCTGGAAAGAATTTTTTTCTGATATCCAAGTTAAATTTCTCTTGGCAGAGCTTAAGTCCGTGCCCCCTTGTCCTATTGCTGAGTGCCTGGGAGAAGAGATCAACCCCCACCTGGCTAGAACTTCCCTTCAGGTAGTTATAGACAGTGATGAGGTCACTCTAAACCTCCTCTTCTCCAGACTAAACAACCCCAGCTCCCTCAGCCTCTCCCCATAGGACTTATGCTTCACCAGCTTTGTTGCTCTTCTCTGTGTGTTACATCCTTTCCTCCCTTCCTCTCTTGTCAATTTAAGATCTGTACAGCAGTGTGTGTCTTAACTGTGTTTTTCCTGAAACTAGCCTCAGAGGCTAAGTCTACATTTACCTGAACTGCAGTGTCCCAAGAGCACTCTCAAGTCATGTCTGACAAGCTGTCATCAACTATCAAAAATGGGGTGGGACGTTTCTGTTTTAATCCAGTAACCTTACCATGATAGACAACAAGAAAAATTACTTGAATAATGAATACCTTTGCTAAACACTCTTGTAATGAAGGGATGGAGAAACTGGGAATACAGATTTCAGAGGTAAGTCGAAAAGGAAAGACCTGAGACTGATTCAGATCTATAGCATCTTATATATCTTGCTGGCAAATGTCTGGTCCAGCAAGGAGCTATATACAGTGCCCTGGTTACCACTGCACTCCAGAGGTCTCTAATTTTGAGCCAAGGATGACCATATATAATATAACAAAATGCAAAATTATCCTTTTTTACATTTTTAACAAGCAAAGCTTTCAAAGATCAGCTGAATTTAACCAACTCAATAAAATTAATGCAAAAATTTAAAAAGATAGACGTCTATTGCATATACTCGCAGAAGATGCATTGTTTTTCTCTTACATTATTATAAAGTTCAAACATTTTCATTAAAATACACAGCTTTGTATATTCTGGATTAAAAGAACTCTGCATGTTTAGGGAGACACTGAATTTTTTTTCTTTTAAAAAGGCATTTCCATAAACTAGTATCTTATATTCAAATACCAGATTCATTCTCAGAAGCACTAAAATTGTTGAGCAGAGAATTAGTGACACAATACTTCAGTGGGAAAACTCCAATTGGGCCATTTTGCAGGTGTCTGCAGCAAAAAGCCAGGAAGAGTTGGGGCACTGTAACAGTCAACTCTCTATATTGCTTTGCAGCTTTTCCTTCTTTTCTGCCAGGAAAGACTGTCCAGGATTACTGAGCTCAGTACAAGTTAACACACTGCTCACATTCACAGTAGCATCTGTCAAATCACTGGATAAACAGACAGCTGGTTCCTACCACCACACTATTGCAAAGAACTGGTCAGAGGGTGATATATTTATTGGACCTCTTAGGATCCCTCCTGTTTGAAGATGTCAGCTGTGACTGGACTCAGAATCCACTTCTGGTAATACAACATACAGAGAATAGACAGGCATTTTTAAGGTTACAGCTGGACTAAACACATCCCCCATTACATACACATGATAGGATTTCTTTGCTGGAAAAGACTGTGCCATAGCAGACAATACCCTTCTTGATTTGCCATTAATGCAAAACAAACAAATTATGTCCAGAACGTTGATAGCCCATGGACAATGAAAGCAAAAAACAAGCTTGATTCTGCAGCAATCAGATAAGGAAAAAAGGGGTAGCAAACAGCTCAGAGGTGGAAATATTTTATATCATCACAGCTATCTGTTAAACAAATTAGTTATCTGAATGCCCTCTGCACATATTGTTTCTGACATGATGCACATAGGATGACTTTTTGGAAAGTGCAGAAAAGCACTGTGTGTGATTGATATTTAAAGGAAGGGGGTTGAGGACTTGGGAAAAATAGCTCTGTGGATGTGCCAAACAAATAGTAATTTAGTATATATTTGATTGGGGAATAGGACCCTGGAAATTACATCAGCTTTTTTCAGTCTTAGGTAAATGGATAATCACAGACATGAGTCTCCATATTACACAAATCCACTGTCAGCAAAAATAAGGTATGCTAACAGAAGTCTGCATGACTCCATACTGAGGAGCACACCAGGATGCTCTGTTGCTCATGATTTGAAACTGTATTTCAGAGCCTTTCAGAAGAGGTGTGACAGAATAAATGTGGTTTTCAAGTGACAACAATGGGCAACTAGTTTTGATTTTAGACATTAAAGATGAGACAGAATTTTTCAGAGTTGTAAAAGACAGCAGTTGCTACATGATCCCACTACTCCAAAGTCCTCAGTCAAGTGAGATTTTAGGGAATGTTGACTTTAACATGCTATTTTTAACAGAGCAAGGACAGAGAACCCAAATGTACTGCAGAAGCCATATCAAGAAATTTGTTGTTATCTGTGTGAAGTACAGCATTCAAAGTAAAACACAAAGTATGGGGTAGAAAAGATTCATTCTGCTTGGTGAATGCTTCAAGTCACTTTTCAGATGTGTGCTTTTATAGCTGATATGTCCATATCTCTGTTTCTTAAACTACATCATCAAACATAATCAAAACAAAAATCCAAAACAAAAAAAAAAAAAAAGAAAGAAACAAAGATATTTAATTGTCAAGATGGAGATTATTAGCTGCAACTGCACCAGGAATGTTGAAAAACATTGCTTCCACTGCTTCAGTACCACTTCAGGTGTGGTGAACCTGCTATGAAAAGGACTGTGTTCTCTCCAAATGCTTGGGATCAAGGAGCCCTAATATTTCCTTGCAGCATCTCACTTTAAAAATCCTTAGAATTTATGTTTATAAATGCAACTTCTGCAGAGGTCCTGGGTTTACTTCCAGGCAAAAGATATGCAGTAGCAGGCCCTGCAAGAGCACTCACTGGTACCTTTGCTGTCCTGGCATGGGTCATCAGGTCATGTATGACCTTCATGACAGGGACTACAGCAGGGCCAGGGACATTCAACTTATGTACCCACAGACACAACGTCTCACTTGGCTTGTCGGATGTTTGGGAGAGGCCAAAGAGCAGCCAGGTGCTGTATGACCATCAGGAAGACATCATCACCTGCATTGCATAACCAGGATTCAGGACACAGCCACTGAGGGTGGGAAAAGAAACATCAGAGACCTATTTTCTCCCCTCAGAAAAATTCACACTTACTCACAAATCACTCCTTCTGCCTGGGATGAGTGGTGCACAACTTTCACCTGAAGAGGTTTATAGATGACAGATGCCAGACAGCAAATCCTGCAGTATGACCTGTGAATGTTCAGGACCTTTCAGGAGGAGGTGATAAACCTGCCAAAAGGTGGCACAATGTGCAGTGGCTGCGCTGTTGGCTGGCTAAATTAAATTTTAATAGAACTTTTAAAAATAATTTCAGCGTAAACCACAATGTATGTGAGTGAGCCTAAATTAATAAAAAAACTATCTTTCAAGAATGAGGAATAAATGTAATCTGAGATCAATATTTATGAAGCTGTGATTAATTGACTGATGACCAAATGATTACAAACTTCTGTCTGAGGCAGCTACTCAAATGTATTAGCTTTGACAAAAAAAAAATTAAAAAAAAATACAAACTGGGTCAATGAAAAAATGCATTCCTAATCAATTTTTAATAGCAC
>JAOXXN010000446.1:110373083-110386321 GCA_026770055.1 Myrmophylax atrothorax | reverse complement strand
GTTTGAGAAATTTCATATAAGCTTTCACCAGTGTTTACATGAGCTCAGTAACTTCTTGTTTCCTCTTCTGACAGAGATGTGACCAAAAAAGGGAAAGTTTTCCCAGACTGGAGGCACAAGAAACATTATTAGATCTCTTGGGCAAAAAAAGAAACTTAGGCAAATGCTAGGCTAGCCAAATGACACTAGCACTTATAAAAGGGTTAATGCTACGAACAGAATTCATTGCAGAGCCGAAATAAAGGCCCTGTTCAGTAGGGTATATACTTTTCCTTTAAGGATATGAACATTTCTTAAGTGTCAGTGAGACCATTTATATATGGAATCTTAGGTACTTGCTTACACAACTTGGTAAGATGAGTTTTACAGTAATAGCAATATTTAAAAGCTACTGAAAGGGTTAAAGGAACTTGGAGCAGGGAGAGATAGAGAGCAAGAGAAAAAACAAGAAAGAAAGGGAAAAAGAAAGATGGACATAAGAAAGGAAATAGGAAGAAAGGAAAAAGAAAGGGAAAACCTTACATTTCTACATTTTTGATAGAGCCAAATGCTATTTAAGATTCTGTAATGTTTCAAAACCAACTTATTACTTTTGGTATTTTGCCTGTGATCAGAGGTGGAAGTGACAAAATATTATGAGAAAAGGTGTTTTATTGTTAATTTTGGCCATGGACAGAAGCAGAAGTGTGAAAAATCTCACCACCAGAAATCTTTCACATTACATTTCCTTCTAGTTTGAAGTTTCAAGCAGTTAGGATTAGCACTTGATTCTGGATCCTAATCACAATTGAACCTGAACCTTTTCAGGTACTGTTCTCATTAATTAGGAGAGCTGGGTTTGTGTTTACATAATAAATAGCTATTGAGGGCTGCCTCTGAGAGGATATGAGTTCCAATGAACTTCCATTATATCTCTCGTTCAGAAAAGTATGATAAATTAAATGGTGGAACTCAATACTATGAGCTCTGATCAGGGTGAAAATTTTCTTGTTCTAATGAAGGTCTTTTACACTTGAACTGTTTAGGTCCTTTTGCAGTGCTTATGACTGTGATAGCTGAACAATAACCATGATCTCTGTAAATCTTTTCCAGTCATTGACATTCATTAAGAATGAATCTGACAGTTTATATTCTAATAATTATGATGTAGTAAACACTAATTATAAATTTTTCTTATTAAGCAGTCTATGTTATTAATGAGAATAGTAGCTGTGACAAAATTTATGAATTGTCTGCACATTTGCTTTAAAAAAAAGAAAAAAGGATGGGAAGTAACTTACTGGAAGAGGAGGAGCTTTCTAGCATCCATGTTTTTACAACATTACCAGTTGTGAATTTTCATACACCCTCCAGTCTATGTGCCATAGTTCACTGTACGAACTAGTATAATGAAAGAGACATAGTCTGGAAATGCTAGATATATGTTTGAACATATTATCTGTAATGGAAACAAATCTGTAATGATAGAAAGTATCTGAGCAAAAGAAGGTCCCTCTCATACATAACAAGGCTAAAGGAAACAATTAAAAAGACTGTCTTTTTCCACAAGAGAATAATCAAGATTGTAATCTGCTTTTGTAACTAGAGATAATTTCTGAATTAGAAAATGATTGAAATTTGTCTCTCACTTTTAATAAATAATAAACAATGCACATTGCATGCCAAAACAACTGTTCACTAACCTAGACCTGCTTTCCCTGTAAATTCATCAGTTGAAAGATGATCAATCATATTTTGTCATTTTGAGTCAGAATCACTGTTGCCGGTAATCAGCTTTATTGAAGTTAGGGAAGGGATGGTATCCCACAGCCCCTGATGATCCATCTTCTTTTGTAGGCCCTGTAATTATACATAGTCCACTGTGAGATTGGTGGTTTTGCTGTCATCTGCCACTCCTTATCAATATCTTCCCTCCAACAAATATATTTTTCTTCCACTAGGATGATCACTGGGACTAAGTTCAATAGCATATTTTTTGCAGTAGCTAGACCTATGTAGCAGTAAACCCCTGTCTATAAGGTAGTAAAAGATTTATTTACCTTTGAGTCTTTCTACTGACCATAAGCTAAGTGAAAAACTGTCTTCAGAACAATTCAACATTAGATTCATTATGGAGTCATGAAGCCCCAGTGAAGCCTCACAGAAACCTTAAATGATCGTTATGTCTAGATAAAGTTTTGTTTATGTATAATGCATTCTTTTATTTATATATATAAGTGTATGAGAGATGAGATGAGATGAGATCTTCAACTGAGTGGTTGCATGCATGGGAAAATTGATAAAATCACATTAGAGGGACTTTTCTGATATATAAAATCCAAAAAAGAGGTAAGTAAAAGAAAGGATGGCTGCTTGTGGAGGATATAGTCCTCTCTTGGTTTTCAGTCTATGTACAATACTGAAATGTTGATTCAGTTTGAGGGCTCTTTAAAGTTACCATACTGAAAGAAATGGAACATCGCTGAGGGATATTTTTGGACTACAGAGTAAAATAAAAATTCAAGCAGTATTTAGAAGACCACATTTTCAAGCTATGCTGTGTGCTTTGATAGTCGCTTCCACTAAAATCAGGCATTTTCTACTAACATTTTCTTTCAAACCCAAGGCTCTTGGGTGATACTGGAATATTGCGATCCAGGTGCATGACAACACAGCCTGTTGCTGATGGATGCAAATGAGATATCACACAGGAGTCATCACCAATGCAGATATCACTCCAATGTAATATCTAAGACTTCGCCATTAAAATACCACCATCTGAAATTAATGTTTTGAGAGTTATCAGTACCATATTGATTGTTCTTCATCAATGAGGCCTTTGTAATAGAATTGAATCATAAAATTGTTAAGGTTGGAAAAGATCTTTAAGGCCATTTACTCCACAGCATCATGCAATTTAAATTATGTGACAGTTTATCTTCACACCTACAGAGGGCCCCAGAGAATCAACGGCAAATGAGTGAACCCAGTAGTGTCCTATTTCAGCTACTCTGAAACCCATCACAGGAGCCATCAGCCAAAGATCATCTCCACAAAGAGCAGAGAAGCACAATAGTGCATGTCTCAGGGTGAACCAGTTCCAGCAGCTGGATTCAGACGATAGGTTAGAGGGCCCATGTGTCTGCCAGCAACTGGGGAGAGTGGAGTGGATTATAGTGTCAGCACCTGGATATTTATTCATGACAGCATGTGGGAACTAGGAAACATTATACCTCCCAGCCAGTGTGTAGGTGAAGTGAGTGCATGCAACTCTAAGGGTGAGACAATGGGAGAAGCTGGTTATTGGAGGGACCAGGGGAGTCCTGGCCAGCTGGCAGAGACGTAGTCTGCAGGTGGACCGAGAGACATGTAAGTGTGTGTGTGCCTCTGTGCGTGTTTGTGGGTGTGGGTGGGTGTGTGCATATCATCATCATAGCTAGGCTTCGTGAATGAAGATTTGGGAAGGGCTCTACGCACGTGGGTGTGTCCTTCGAGCCTGTGCAGTGGATTTTTTAGGTGAGGCACAGAGTGTGCAAAACTGGCCCCACCCTTTGCTCCTAAGGTTCATCTGCCATGGCTGAGAGAGCTTGGACGGTGACAGTGAGGTCCTCAGGACTAGAACCTACAGCCCCAGGTATTGCCAGGATGTCTCCCATCCAAGTACTAACCGGGGCTGACCCTGCTTAGCTTCCAAGATCAGATGTCAGGGTGGTGTGGCTGTAGTTACAGGTGTGTGCATATGCCTGCATGTGTATGTGCATGGGCAAGTTTTTGTACAGGAGACAACTGGGAGAGCTGGGGATCCGTGACCAACAGAATGGACTGTATTTCTAAGTTACTGGATGGACCCTGAGTGAGTGAGTGTGTGTTGATCGATGCAGGCGTGTCTGTACCTGCAGCTGGTGGGGCTCTGGGACATAAGCACAGCTACCAGACATATTGAATATTTGACATTGCACATGTAGTAGATATGAACACTGTGCAGATATTCCTACAATAGACCTTCATCTTGGTCTACCAGAGAGTGGAGCAGAATGAAGCCATTGGTGCCGAGTGTGTCCCTACATCTTGATGTGGGTGGGCAGATGGATATATGTGTATATATGTGTTGAATAGGTATTTTTGTTTGCATGTGCCTAATGTGAATACAGGCTGAGCTGTGGCACTGGTTTGACCTTGGGGTTAAGCTTGAGCTGTAGCACCCAGATGAGTATCAGAGGAGAGAATGGCTTTCCTATGAGAGCACCTTAAACACAGGTTGGCATAAGAATAATGTGACTTGGAAATCTGCCTTTATATGTTGGTTATTATTGGTGTATCTTATTCTGTTATATTATTCTGACAGTGACAGGAATGGGGTTTCTTTTGTAAACAAGGGAGTTTGATCTTCATTTTTGGTTATTTTCTCAAGCTGAGGAGAGTTGTTGCACGATGAGTGAAATGCTACAGATGTGAATGGGTAGACTTACAGGAAAATAATGAAGCCAGACATATGGACTTCATATTCTTTAAGGTATTTTTTTTTCTGAATGTGGTGTGCTTGCTCATTCTTTTTTATTTTTATGGAAAAAGTATTTTACTATAGAACATTCTGCAAAATTGTGTATCTCTTCTCCCATGAAAATCCATGAACACCACAAGACTTGTGTTTTTGATACGATTCTAGAAAGTGTGATAAGACTGGAGAAGCTGAGTTGATGGCAGTCATTTCGAATACAAGGCACTGACCTACTGTGGTTGCAGTTCCTTTATGTTCTCTTACTCTGTAGTTTATGCAAGACAATTCAAGGCTTCTTATCTCTCAAGAAGATTATTTACCTTGAGTACTTAATTTTAAAACTATGGCAAGAATAATTATCTTGAAAAGTGGATACTCCTGTGTAAGGTGGTTTTTTTGTGTCAAATGTCTCAGCAATTTTCTGGAGTACTCACCAGAAAGGTTTAACAAGATCATTTGTAATGACACCTTTCAAGGGTATGTCTTCAAATGAAATCAGATGTTGAAAGCCATGACCTAAATTTTTAATATGGATATGTGTCTGATAAAGTGACTGACATAGAATTAGCTAAAGCCATCCGTGTTTAAGGATATCAAAGAAATGACTCTATTAGCAGAAGATCTTGTAAGCATTCCTTTAGAATGGGGAAAGAACAGACAATTTCAGTGGGGGGTACAGGCAAAGTAATCCCCTTCCTTCAGATACTGTTCTGGTTGTGAGAATCAGTTTCTCCAGTTTCAGCACAAGTACAAAAGAGTGAGTGTCATGATGTTTTGTGTTGCCCTAGATGATCTAAAGATGTGAAGGTACTAAACAGCTCTTTTGAGTGTTGAACATCTGAACATTGTAAAAGGAGAAATTCAGAGCAGTATCTTTCCCCCTTATTTCTGGAGCTCATAAAATTGTTCTGAAGAAGAAATATATACTTTATAATAGACTAGATAGTGATAAGCAGAAAGTTTTTGAAGAAAATAACCTGTTTGGAAGAAAGCCTTAGATAACTCCCAAAGGTTTTTGTGGACCATCTTCTCCCACACAAATAGAATACTGTGTCAAGCGTGCAACATATTTTCAAAATAAAGCATAATCACTTCTAGAGAATGCACTTCCTGTCTCTCTGTTAACCAAGGATTGTCTTCCTTCTTTATTTTGCATATAACCTCCTCACCTCCTTACACCTTATATTTGAACAGAAACATAAGCTGATAGGTTTCTTGAACTATGTTTTGTAAGCACATCCTCTGAGGCCACTGCATGGACATGCTGAGGTGGTAATCTGGGTAGAAGATGACTTTTTCTATTCTGCTAGCACATTTCTGGTGGGAGTAGTCACCTGTTCTGTCTTATCTGACACAGTGGCCTGAGTCATGAACTGATCATGCTTGCTACTGGGCACTTGCTATCTCTTAGGATTTCTTGTATTATTACAAGATACCACAAGTTTCCACACTGTGTTCCAGCCTACATACACATCAGATTTTCCCTAAGTCCTTTTTGACATGAATTAATCCACTTCCTTATGAAAATAAGTAATTCTTTGTTCTCAAGCAGCTGCCATTTAACAGAGTGTCTCAATATGTGCTCTGTAGATTGTTGTCAGTTTGTAAGACCTGAGATAGAGTCTGAAAAATGGCATTAGAAACCTACATTTTTGCTCCATATAGAAGTATTCCTGCACAACTGGGTGAGCAAGCAAACAAAAAGACAAACAAAATAATAATTAAAAAAACTCCCAGAAAATACAAACAAGGATTCAGAAACTAGTCAACTAAAAATTAGACTAAGAGAAAACCATAAAAGATGATGTATGAATATTTTTTAATAATACGTGATGTTGCAGTTTGGGAAAGAAAAAGGAGAAGCACTAATTGGGATGATAATGAGTATAGTAAGACATGTCATGTGGATTCATGCAAGAAAAAAAGAATGATTTTCTACACTTGATCTGTGGCTTCCTGAGTCTGTGGCTTTTCTCAGAGGTCTTAAAAGCAAGTCTTCAGTCAGTTACATTCCCTGGCCCAGAGATTACACACTGAGCTATACCTACTCATGCAATGGCTCCAAAACCATCAATTTGTATTACTTATCCTGTTCTGTCATCCTGTTTGCAGTTGTCTTTTGTTGCAGGTTTGTTTTTTTTTTTTTAAATTTGTAGTGATCACTGCCTACCTCACCAGCTTCTGTACAAACCATCAATACAAAATATCTGCCAGTGTGTAGCATAACCCACTGAAAAATGAGCTGTTCCTACAAGGATCTCAGGTGTATTTTGTTTATTTCAATAACTATCACACAAATTTTCCTTCCACTATGTGAGAACAGTTCTGCCCTGTGGGCTGTTCTCTCATTTTAATCCGATAACGCTGTGTGTGTGCTATTGCTGCTCCATCTGCAGTGCTCCTGCCTCACACAACTGGCTTGAATAAGGGCAGGGGGGTCTACCAGGGAGAAAGCCAGAAAGAGAATTAAGACACAACATGTTTGTTTTCCTTCTCATTGGTCTGATTTTTATCTTAAGTTCTTTGGTGAACAATTTCTCTTCCTTCCTCTTAGCTGTAATTTCCTCTACATTTCTCCAGTGATGCTCACCACCCTGGGCTTGTGGAGTTCATTCAAACTGGAAAGCTGATTTTTCTTTCTTTCCTTCTTTTTTTTTCTTTTTTTTTTTTTTTTTTTGTGAGAGAGCTTGCTTGCCAAGTCTTCCCAATTTCTCAGAGCTCTGTATGCAGCTAAAGTAATTACAGGATTAAAATCATTAATTATATGCATAGGAAAATCCCTCTTCTTACAGAGGGAGCTCTGGAAAAGGGAGAGGTATTTAAATGTCACTGATGTAATTTCTGTATATAACTGTGTGTGTGTGTGTACATCTCTAGAACAGGTTGCACAGAGAAGTTGTGGATGCCCTATCCCTGAAAGTGTTCAAAGACAGGTTGGATGGGCCTTTAAGCAGCATGGTCTAGTGGAAAGTGTCCCTGCCCATGACTGCAGGGTTGGAACCTGATGAGCTTTAAGGTCTATTCCAACCCAATGAATCTGTGTTTCTACGATTTATAACATATATATGCACTTTTGTCTGGGTATGTCTTGTGTATATGTACACTATTGTAGCTGCTGTTACGAAGTGTTTCAGATGGAGCACTTACTGATAACAACTGTAAACCTCACTTCATGTACAGTAAATTCTTTTAACACCCTGTGCTTACATAGTACAGCAGATTGCACATTCATTGCCTGATGACACATGAAATAAGACACTGATAACAAGACTCAATTCTCTGTACATTTACCCTGTTTTTCTCCTTTTTTTAACCATCTTTTTGGTGTGGTTTTACTGAGCTTGTTGTTGTGAGGTCTGTATAAGATACACGACCCTTACTGTATTCAGGATAAACGGTGAGGAAATTCAAGTAATCTCAAAAGCAAAGAGGAGTGGGAAGTAAAAGCTAATAGTTACATAGGGCTGTACAGGCAGGGACAAGGGGTAAGGCTCCGCGGTGTGTGTTAAAAATTGCATATAACTTTGGGTGTGCACGAGTGCACACACGCAGACAACATTTTTTATCATTGATGGGTCCATAGTAATTATTACAATGCATTTTAATAATGAAGTAAAAATTAGACCTTTGCTGCTACAATAATAGTTCTTAATGTAACAAAATCAACCCAGCAAGATTGGATTTTAGTTATTCATCTGCTCTGTTGATAATATACCACTGCATAGAGCGATGCTTCAAAAAGGGTTTTGTGTCACAAGTCTATTTTGGTCTGTTCTCACCATGGTGTCTCATGGTGCCTCCTCATTAAGTCAATTTTTTTCTTTTTTTTTAATCTCAGACTAAATGTGATTTAAATATTCCTCACAGGTGTTATCTGAATTAAAAGGGATGACTACTGCTAGTAGCATTCTTTCTTCTTAATAGCACAATGCACACAGCTTCTTCTCTCCATCCTTATACTGCATGCTGCTTAACTGTGGCTTTTAAGGTTTCATCAATTCCTACTGACACTTTACTGATAAATAGGTCATTCAGAAATTCAACCACATCCTAGTCTGAAGGGTTATGATGCTGAGAGGGTACTGAATCATTTCCTCGGTCTTTCTTTTACCTCCCACAGCAGGCAAATCCCACCCAGTAAATCTTCAATGAATGGATTATAAATATTAAGGAATTCACAGAAGTGGATTAAATTTCTCATGAATAGGGGAAAGAGGCACAGTTGGATGTTTTCCCTATTTGAACTCAAACTCAGCAAATGGATGGTGTGACTACCAACCATCATGCAAGGCATGTAGATCCTCACTCTCCTGAGCCAGGTTTTCTACAGCTGAGCCAGCAGTCTCTGGGACTACTCAACACAATAGGAGTCAAACACCTGATCAGTGAATATCCTGAAACAGGCTTCTACCTTAAGCATGTGAGCATAGGAAGGGGTGACACTTCTCATAGTGTGGTCTCTTTTCCAGATGGATGGGAAGTGAGAGAGCAGGAGGACTGCCACAGCCTTGGTGTGATGTCAATCTCCCATCCTGCTCATTTCTGCTATCCCAATTTTTTTTTGGAGGTGAGGGGAAATTATAATAAGGGGGTAAGGGGAAATTATATTTCTGGTGAAGCCTGTCTTACAGCAACAAATGAGAGAGGATGCACAAGTCCATATTGCCACAGTGCCAATACTTCCTACTTCTCAGAGAAGGTAACAGTCCACAAGTGACCAAAAACACCACCCACAGAATAATTTTCATTTATTCAGGTCACAGAATCATAGAATCATTAAGGTTGGAAAAGACCTTTAAGATCATTTAGTCCAACTGATAATCCAATACTTCCATGCTCACCACTAAACCACACCCCCAGGTGTTGCATCTAGACATTTTTTCAACAGTTCCAGGCGTGGTAATTCCACCACTTCCCTGGGCAGCCTGTTCCAATGCCTGAACACTCTTTCAGTGAAGAAATTTTCCTTATTAAACCAATTTGAACCTTCACTGGTGAAACTTGAGGCCATTTCCTCCTGTCCTGTCACTTGCTACCTGGGAGAAAGTATCAACTAATAAAATTTGGATCAGAGTAGCAACACAAAAAATCTAAGCTTACATCATATGGTCTCTTGGGTCAAAAAAGTCCAATGTCTTTCATTGTCCTTTTCTTCCCATGGTGTTACAAGGTGTTTTTTGCCATAAGGGAGTCCTTAGGGCATTGTCTAGACTACACTATGCCAGTATCACATTTTTTTGTCAACTGGGTCATAAGTTCTACTGAAACCTCCTAAATTCAGATTTTTAATGACCTTTGAAATTAGTTATTGAACATCTGCTTTTGGTGAATCCACAAGTATCTTTTTACATGCAGACCTAAGGTGATAAGAGCTCACTGGGATAAGCATATGTATAGTCTAGCATATTGTAACTTTTAATCAATTACATTGATTTATTGCCCTTATTGATTCACTGATGTACATAGAATGATCTGATTTCTTAGACTTCCTTGTGGGAAGGAAGAGAGGGGGTAAACAGAACTTTTTCATTAGTATCATTTTTTCTATGAAGCTATACATGCTGAAATGCCAGGGTGCAATGTGTTCTGATGATGCATTGGACACAATTAGATTGAACAATGACTTGCTTATAAATCAAAGCAAAGGAGAAGTCATAAACCATTCCTAACCAAGTGACCATAGAGATTTTGAGAGGAAAGAAGGAGTGCAGTCATTTTCCCCACGACTGATACTCATTTTTTTGTGCTTTCTCATGCATGGATAACAAACATATCTCTAAATTATTTCACATTAATGTGTTCTTCCTTTAATAACCTTAGTATTGATTTCTTAAAATTTTATTTTATTAAGTAGTGGTGTATTTTTAGAACCTGAGTCATACATTAAAAAAAAAGAAGTCTGAAAAATAAATTTCAGTGTTTTTCCTAAATGCCCCAAGACAAAATCCTAAGAAGTAAGCTTGGCAGGTTTTTTTTTTTTGTCTGTTCCCCCTCCACCCGCCTTTTCTTTTTGTTCTCTTTCAAACAGCAGGCAAAAGAAGAAAAATTCACATTTGTAACTTCATCAGATTTGATTCCCAGGAACAGTGTATCCTAATGCAGTCACATAACAAGTTCTAGCCTCCCTCTCTTATAAGCAGGGCATTGTGCTGTGATATAGCACAATAAACTGGTGAAAAATAAAGGACTGTGGTAGAAATAGTCTGTTTTCAAGGCAAGATATTATTTTTAATCATGTGTCATATGCTACTATATAGACTGTAGACCTTAAGAGGGATAATGTTTACAATGTAATGCATCTGCTTGTTTTATGAATTTTCTGTTTTACTAATTCAAGACTTTTTAGCATACTTGAAAAAAACAATCAGAAATTTGTGATAAAAGCCAAAAAAATAATGTCAGTTAGAGGACCTGAGCTCTATTCCCGATCCTACTGAAGATTTACAGCAGGAAAATTGCCTAAACCACTATCTTCAAAGTTCATAGACATTAAGTTTGGATCACTTTTATGATCATCTCATCCAATATTCTATATAGCATAGGCAAATAACTTTTTCAGGGATTTCTACTTGAAGCCTATATTGTACTTGAGCTGTAGAAAATTAGACACTTAAATCTCAGGCAGAAGGGGCCAAAGATTTGAATCCTCTTTGCCAAAGTGATGAACATCTTCCATTTTCTTCTTGAAGTTAAAGACAGCTGTGCATGTTCAATACTTCTAAAAATAAGGCCATCTTGAACAATCTTTACCGTCTTTCAGTAAAGTTATTTATATTTCTCTACCTCTCATAGGTATTATGAATTCACTGATATTTGTAAGGCACTTGATGGGAGGTGTTGTGGAAATTGAAAATATAGCAATACATCATTTGCATTGACTTGAAAGTGTTCTGTGTCTGTATGTGTGTCTGTGTGAGAGAGAGAGAGAGAGAGAGGGAGAAATGGATAAAAGAGATACCTTTCTATATATGGGGACAGTGAATGTGAAATGCTGCTTTTCCTGTTTCCTTCTCATGTACTTTTATCTGTACACACAAAATATTTAGAGGTATCAATGTCATGTAGAGGAAACTAAGATTTTGAGACACTGGGGAGCAGACAGGGAATAGGTTAATAAGAAGTCAGAAAGGTAAAGTAAAATAAATGAACTCAAAAATAGGAAGGGCAGTGCTGAAATGGGTTTACACTGGGCACCTTTTTTTCTTTTGAGCAGAGGCAAAGCAAAAGAAAATACTTAGATGATTTAAAATGCAGGTTGAAACAGCTTTGGTTCTTGTAGGACTTCTGAATGGGATTTGGTTCTGTATGAAATTAAATGCATTGCATTTCTAACACTTGGGACATACCAGAAAGTGATCTGCCTTGCCTTGGGATTTTTAGCTCATGCATGATTTAAGTATATTATCACAACAATTGAAATGCAGGAATCCTTTCTCAAATAAATATTTAGTTTAATCTTCCATCAGGACATTAACATTTTTATACCTATCACATATATATTTATATATATATAAATATTTTGATTTTTGTTTTGTTTTGAGGGGGGTATGGGACTGATTATATGAAAAATATCTTTCCTTCACGATGCAGTACAAGTAAATCCCCACAGAAAACATGCCAGAATTGTCAGGCATTGCTTGGAATATCTTTAGTACAGACAGGACACATAACAAGATTTACCCACTGCCTTGGAGACAGAGAAGAGGTTGTCACGAGGACAGTTCTTAAGAGTTTTTACAAAAATGCATGGCTCCATCTGTCTTCTCTCTTTTCCTTGGCTACGAGAACAGCCTAGCAATTTCAACAACCCAACAAGGGACCTCATGCACCATGAGAAGTGAGGAACAGATTTTTCAATTTGGCACCATTCTGATTTATTTTTTCTTTAAATGGCAGTTGAAATAATTATCCGGAACTACAGGCAGCTGATGGATAGCATGTTTAATCTATGGATCTAGCTTCATGCTCTGCAGTGTGTACTGAGGATAAACAGGGATGCTATGAGTGAGAGAGTTGTATGAAATAGTTCAAACACAAATCAAAGCTAGAATGGTTTGTCTCTTTACTTCACTGACTCCAAAAAAGAAACTACTAGACCTGTTTTGCAGGCATCACCTGATATTCACTGTCTAGAAGAATAAACAATAGGATGTTGATGCCCTGACCCTGAAACACTCATATTCAAAGTACCCACTGCCATACCTATAAACATGTATACACAATAAAAACATATATATATAGTTAAAGACCAGCTATATCTTATCATGGATGTATAGAAAAACTCTGCTTACTCACTAACTAGGACACTAAATTTCAAAACTCACTATGATATTTTTTTCTGATGGAGAAAACTGGTATGTTTCATTAACACTGAATTCAGTAATACAGTTAATACTTTTTAGCATGGTTTTGTACTCATGGAATTCATCACAAGGCTTTTATTCACTTTTAGCTTAGAAAGGGTGATAAAACTGTACATTTGTGCTTGCTCTCAGATGAGCTGGAACATTTTAGAACATTTTCTGGTCAATTTTCCAGTCCTGTATCAAGTAAACTCTTTGATGTTACCAGCAGAAAGCCTAATCATTCCTGTAATGATTCTTTGTTAAGTTACCTCTTTGCTTGTTGCCTGTGAAGATGTTTTCCACTGCCTGAGTTCAAGATCTTCTCTCTGAAAGGCCATGATGTGATACATTTTAGGAGATTTTCCATGAAAGTCTTTGGAAACTTTGAATCTTGGTTATGGAAAGAGGAGGTGTTG
>JAOXXN010000446.1:110361760-110372983 GCA_026770055.1 Myrmophylax atrothorax | reverse complement strand
GTACTGCAGGATCAAGTACATTTTGATATTCACATATTGCAGGGTTTTATGGCCTGTTTGGTTGAGTAGATTACATGGGAAGCATCCCAAACTTTCAAATCATGGGTGACTTTTTTGAGGGTTTTTAATAAGAATAATGCAAGAAGTCTTCTTTCTCTCTCCAACTGATCCCGCTAGTCCATTTGTTTTTGTTTTTTTCTACTTCACAGAGGGTGTTTTGTAGTGATAGGTTTAAAGGACAGACTTCCCCAATGGCTACAATTTTCTGACAGTGAATTTCCAGGTAGTTTTGAAATTACCTTCCAGAAACTATGCCTTTTGCAAACAGTTCTTTGAACACAGGGCACAAGATGTAGTTGCACACATTTTGGCTGAATTTTGACCTCCAGGGAGATTTCCTTTATATTGTACTGCTGCTGTTATTATGATTTCAGCTACAGCAATACCTAGAAGATCTAGACATGGACCAGAAAAAGACCCAGCTGTTATTGTACTATAAGCTGTACAAACAAAGAACAAAATTAAGTCTTTGTCTCTAAGCTTACAGGCCATATATCAGATGAAAAGTGTAAAGGACAAGTGAGCAGGATAATATAATAAAAATCCTGGCTAACATCATAGGGTCTTGATATATCAAAATCTTAATTAGTGCAACTGTTTTCATAGAGATCAGAGCAAGGGAGAGCCATAAGCATAGATTTAAAGGAAGGTAATGAAACAGCTCTGTTTATAGGGAATTCCTCCAAAGCATGAAAAGAATAGAAATCATGCTTAAAATCCAGCCCCAATAGATGATGGAGACTGGTTTGATGAAGAAATCAAAACAGACATTTTATCACTTCAGGATGATGACCAGGAGACAAGCAGGCCTTGAAAATGCAAACAATTAGGTGTTATTGGATGAAATGTTGAAGAAGGAAAAAACAAAAGTGGGATAAGAAGAATGGAGTGAGCAGGGCATGGATAAATCTAAGGGGCTGTTTACAACTGTGGGACAAAGCTGCTTACAGTAAGAGAAAATAAGGACTTTGCAGGAGCTGAATTTTGGGAGGGGATCTTAGCCCCAGGGCTAGAGGGGAAACCTGTGACCTTGCTGTGTTACCTAGAGAGCACCTGGAAGACCCAGAGTTTCCTCATTAGTCTCATGCCTGCACTACAGTGCCAACATAGTTGTATATGAGCACTAGGTATTTCCATTACTGCTGAGGAAAACTGGCTCTAGCCCCTCCTTACAGCACAGAAGGATTTGTTGTATAGTCAGAAAGGTGAGCCACCCCTGGGGATAGCGGGTGCTCACTGAGGCACTGGCAGTTCTGGCTGCATTTGCCTTTTAAAGGCTTCACATCTGTGCCCCTGGCAGAACAGCTTTTAATTATCTTAAGCTCTGCCTCTACCCACTTTAGCCAGGAGAGCACAAGGAAAGATCTTTCCACCTCTTCAGTGTCAAGATGTGTTGCTTTGCTTTTTCTTTTGCTTGAATATACTGGTCTCTGAGACACTTCATAATTATCATCCGTTCTAACCTCAGGTGGTCCTTTTTTTCTCCTTTCCCTATTGGCCACTGATTTTATTTGTCGGAATTTTATCAAGAGTCCTACATAATTATGGGTTTTTTTTGCATTTTAATAATGGTTTTGTTGTCCGGTGGTGCATCTTGAGCCTTGCATAACTATTATCATAGCCTTTCAATGTTTAAAGGGTACCCTGTCTGTTATGATAAAATATGTCATTACTAAATGTGTCAGGAACAGCCACCTTTTTTTCTCATGTGGTCTTTGGTCATTGTTCTGTAGCAAATATGCTTAACAGCCCTCAGTTTAGCTCTTCTGTGTGAAGAACTAGAATAACACCCATTTCAGTTGTTTTTATGAAGAAAGAAAAATCACAGCCTCTGGCTCAGTTGCTCAGCTAACATCGTGTTATTAAAATCAATGAGACCTGGGCCAGGTTGGTTTACCCAGGCTATCTAGTGATACTAACATATCATACTGTATATTACATTTCTAGAGTAATAATATGGCTAGAAATTTCCAATGACCACCCAAATTTCAGGCTGATTCACTTACAAATTACAGTGCTGGATGAAGGGCATCACAAACAACCGTCCTGGTACTTCTTTCAGTGTAAATGCATATTATTTTTCCCTGGGGGAAATTCTGGCAATTTTTTATCTTTGTTAGGTCCAGCAGAGCTTCACATCATGTTTTTTAGATATGTGAGTTTTCTTTTGAAAAAAAGACATCCATGCCCCATTTTTGGTGCCTTTTGCACTTCATGATAACATCTTCAGAGTCATTCTTCCAATTAAAGCATGGAGGAACCAATAACAGCTTTGATTTGGTAGCTGAGAGCAACTGGACAAAGTACACACATAATCTCATGAAAGGCTAGACTAAGTGTAACAGAACTTTGTGCAAGAGCTGGAAATTGGTAGGGGGTCTGTGTGGCTTCAACATCTTGTACACTATTATATTAGAGGATCAGGCCCTCCCTATATCCTGTGTATGATAAATTCCTCTGAGTAGATAAAATGAGGGCCATCACAAGGGACGCATTTTGATCAATAGCAAAAAAAGTAACTGCCTGCACAGAACCACATGAGCACAGAGACCACAGCATGGCAATGGCAACTCCCTGCTGCATGAAAGACAGATTACAAGCTCACTTTCTGGAAAAAATGTTCCTGATGTTGTGCTTTTTTTTTTTTTTTGGTGCTTGTGTTTGGAAATTGTTACAAAAATGAAATAAAAAGCTTGATTCCAAGGAATGGACATTTTCTTAAGAAAATAGAGGCAGCACTGTGATATTTTGCATCTGTTTTTAGTAGCTGAAGTTTGACTGTCTTCTGCATTGAAATGAGGAGAGTTATGAAAACTTTTGTATACTCCTTGCCTTTCTCTTGTTTTCAGAGAATTCATCGTCAGTTGGGTCTATATACACACTACACTGTCTCTGATGAGGTTTGTTTTAATGAAGGAAAAGAGATAATAGCTCATGGGTCAATACAGTTCTTCAGTAATATTGCTTGTGTTGATAAATGTCATAATATGCCTAAGTCCCTGAATACCATTTTTTCCCTCTCACTGCTAAGAATCTTTTGATCTAAGGAACGTCAATGATACTTTACAGTTTCAGATGGCATAAAAAGTTAAATTCCTTTCAAAATTAAAATTAAAAGCATTTAGCAAGCAATCATAACTCAATTTCAGTTAATAATCATATAAGATAATCAAACATCATGCTCTGAAACTCTGGCACTGGGAAGTAAAAGAGGATTTTCTTGATTTTGCATTTTAAATAACTATCTATCTTCATTACAAATGGATTTTTAAAGCTCTTTTCCACTTGCAATATCAAATAGTAGTTCAGGCTAGCAGAGGGGTGGCCAGTCCTGTATGCATTCATATGTCTGCAAACCATAGGACACATGGTGAATCAATGGGAGAGATGATTGAAGAGTAATTCACAGACGGGTGATGACAATGGCTCATCATGGATCCTATTTTGGGAATTGGTGGGGTTATGCAAACAGTCTTTCAAGGTCACCCAGTGATATCAGCTTCATTAGCCCCTTCTGTCTTGGTACTTACTGTCAGCAGGAGAGCCTGATTATACCCATGGTCCCTGTGCCAGCATGGCCCATTACTCCTCTTCCTGTGATGTGATTTAGCCCTGGCATGGAAACCTTACTCAAATAGCTCAAGAAGTGCATAAGGCTCAAGAGCCACATGTTGCTCAGTCCTGGTCTAAGCCAATGAAACAAAACATTATTTTGATTGTCTCAATATCCCCTCATTAACATATATCTGCAGATTGCTTTTTAGCACATTTTTGATGGAAATTATTTCTTTCAGCAAAATCAACAGTTGTTCAGAGCAAATCCCCTATGAGAAGGCATGATTTCCTTTTTATATGCTACAGATCAGGAGCTCTTTGGGGTAAGATAGTTTCCAACAATTCTTGGTATAAGTGAGCCCAGTGCCTAGTGGCATCAGCAAGGAGGTGATGAACACATGCACAAAACTTTCATTCCTTGTTATTTATTTATTTATTTATTTTTTAAAATATTTATTATTAGGAGTTTAAAATATAAAGCTTCCCTAATCTATCTAATTCATGAGGGGAACTTTGGAAATCTTATCATTGATAGGGGAGGTTTAGATACTCATAGAGAATAGCTTTATCCTTCCCTTGAAGCCATTTGGTCATGTAACGATTGTATTATCAGTTCATTGATCAGCACACAATGCACATGCAAAAGTGTGCCCTTAAATTGTACTGATAAAAATAACATTTGTCTAAAAAATAATTTGCAAAATCACTTATTTTGAGTATGGCTGGTTGCTGTGCAGACTTGAGGATGCTTGACTGTCTCTGCTCTGCTGTTGGCTGTTAAAGTAAACTTGTGTACTCAGTGAATTGCTCTAGTGTCTTTGGTTTCCAGAGGGACAGAGTTAATGCTGCCTGCCTAAGAAATCCTCAGCTGCATATTAAAGCAAGGAAGCTCAAGTTGCAGTGAACAGTCACTCATCTTTTTTATTTTTCATGACAGTCACCAGCAGAGTGGAACAGTGATAATCTCTTTTGGTAACACAGCTACAACTATTGCATCAGGAAGACTGATATTAAGGATGTACACAGGAGTCTCTGATCTTTCAGTGAGTGTATGAATATAGATACAGAACAATAGATCTGACTCATAGAATCCACTGGCATTGCTGCTCCCAACTGCAGCATTGCTGATAACATATGGCTGTGTTGCTGTTCTAAGAAATTATTCAAGTGCTCAGAGTAAAAGCTGCAGGACATGTTTTCAGTTGGTGTAATCTGGCCAGGTGCCCATCAACAGATCTCTATTATTTTAAGTTTGTTGGTGGCATGGTTCTGTATGGTCTGCTCTGGTCTTGAATTTGTATGAGTGTTATGTCAAGCTCTTTTGACATAGAAACTTAGTTAGGAGAGCTAATTAAAGACCACATGAGTTTCACTGATGACTTGGAGATATCATGCTGAATTCACTTGTCCACAGACGATGAAAAGTTTAAGACTTATTCTATGTTTGGATGGGAAAATAACTTTGTCAAAAGCCAAGGACACCTAGGTGAACACCCTAACAAAATCCAGAAACTCATTTTGGCACCCTTAGTGACCTGACAGACAGGAAGGAAGTCCTTGATAAGCGCCACTCAAATCTCACCGTTGAGTCATCTTTTTTGTTGTACCCAAAGGAAATAAATATTTGTGCCTGAACAGTCTGGGATAGAAGTTTTCAGTAGTGTATTTTGAAATGATGACTAAAAGCCAAAATCAAAGATAAAACCAGGTAAGCAAGCAAGGGATTAGCTGTAGCAGGCTGCCATATTTAAGTTGCAGCAGTGAAGTTCTGCAAGGAGCAGGAGTGCTTCTTTTAATCTCAGGAACAACCATGCCTGACTGTACAGTTAATACAGCTTAGTGTTGGATCTGCTAGCTGCAGACATGCCAAGTTCTGTGTCTTGCCTGGAGTGAATTTTGCTGTTTACCAAATGAACACACATACTCACACTCATACATACTCTACGCTGGAAGTACTGGCCATGGCAGCCAGTGGAGGCGAGGAATAACCATGAAAGTGCACAGAAGGTGGTCAATGAGTAATGTAGAGACTGTTCTGAGCAGAGGGAAGGGCATACAGAGTATGAAGATGTCTGGTGTACATAAATGTTAGTGTCTCGGAAACATCTGAAAATGAGCTAGACAGAAGATTACTGACTGAAATGCTTGAAAACTTGCTGAAAGGAGTGTCAGGCAAGTTTGGAGAAGCTGCTAAATATCGAAGAAACTGCTGGAAAATGTCTCTGTCACCTTTCAGCTTTTTTACTTTTTCTGCTTGGTGGTACTGCCATCTATTCCTCCTATCTTTGAAGCCAAACAGGACAACTTTCTTATTTCTTTTTCAATAGGTATTGTAAGATTTCCTAATGGTCAGACACCTTAATCGCAAGAAATTATTGTAGATGAACTGAATATACACCTAAAAAGAAGTGTTACTAATATATATGCTTTGTGGACACTCTTTAGGGCAAAATTTTACTGTTGACATTTTCTTCCTTTAAAGTTCCAATTCTTTAAAAGTTGTATAACTTCAAATATCTGTCATGCAGTAGGCATTCTTTTTAAATGACTATTATTTTTAATTAAATGCTGAAATCCTTCCTGGAAATCAACACATGTTTTTGAATTTTCAGGCTTTTTTTTTTTTTTAGGGTGCTTAAGCAAGATCTCAGCACTATAATTTTTGACAGGTCTTTCTGAAAATCCAAGTGCGAATAGTGTTATCTCAGCCAAATTAATTCCTAGAGTAATTCAGTTTGATTCATTAAGGATTTAGCCCTTGTGAGATTTTTTTTTTATGTGTCCATTGCCTTAGACACATAAATGTAGAATTAAGTGTATGCAGACTTATAATTGCCTACAAATTAAATTTTATCATTTGTGTTGGCATTGTTTTCCAGGCATTTGATGATTTGTGTAATAGTGTCACTGTGCTTTAGAAAGATGGAAATTTCATGTATGTGCCTTTATTGAGGTTGAGTCTTTTTCACTTTAATCTGTGTAGCAACAATTTTTCTGGCCTGAACAAGGAAGACATCCTGAATTTACCTACTGATATTTTTGAAATGTTAGATGTTAGAACTTTTTTGTTGTTGTTGTTTTTTGTTGTTGTTGTTGTTTCCATGAGTCCTTATTTGCTTTTCTCTCCCTTCTTTATGGGGCCATGGGCAAGGAGAGAAGGTGATAACCAGCTCTGCTGAGGGATGGGTAGGCAAGCTGCCATCCTACTAATCTCAGTGGGAGGGTTGCTACTGATGTGAATAGAGCTCTCTCTGATGCATGCACCTCTCCTGTAACATTCAGCAGGTATCCCAGCAAGTCAGTGCAAGCTTTGGGCAGAAACGAATAAAAGGGGAAGAATGTACTTCTAAAATATTCCTTTCTTTTTTACTCTTTTAAAATTACATTGCTTATAGAAGGCATCAGAGAGAACATACATTCTGCTCTATGCATATCTGTGAATAACTGCTGAGATTCCTGCTAGAAGCACTCACACAATAGAAAAGCAAGAATGCCTTGATAAAAGCCCCCTCATTTTGCCTCAGGGTCTATGTTTTTTCATAGAAGCAAACTGGAATTAAATATTGAAAAGAGTTAAAAAATGGGAAACCTTCTTTTTTCTTTTTTTTTTTTTTCAGACTCACAAACCCAGAGATTTCAAATCTGTGAGAGATATTTTTGACTATCTTGTTTGACCTCCTGCAAAGTACAGGACAGGGCATTGACCATGTAAAGGTACCAGTAACCTGTGCTGGACTAAGGTAAAGCTTCCAGAAGTACATCTTGACTTTTTTTGGAGACATCAGATGATGTAGGATCCACTACTTTGACAGCTTATTTCATTATTCATAATTTTAGAAAGTGGTGCTTTGTTGCTAATAATGCCAGTCCACCCATTGCTTTGGAAATAGGTACTGTTTATATACTTTTCTCCGTGACTGTCTTCCCTCTGAGTCTGAAGCCTTAATTTGAAAATGTCTGTGTCATGGATAATCCATTCAGGACAGGATTTATGGAGATCCTGTGGGGTGCCAGTTTCTGTTAATTAGCGTGGGAGTTAGAAGCCAGAGAAAACCACAGGATCTGCCTGTCCAGCTGCTGGAGTAGAGAATATCCTTTTCCTCACACT
Organism: Myrmophylax atrothorax; assembly: GCA_026770055.1. NCBI lineage: Eukaryota > Metazoa > Chordata > Aves > Passeriformes > Thamnophilidae > Myrmophylax > Myrmophylax atrothorax. The sequence continues at coordinate 110,365,260 of JAOXXN010000446.1, read as the reverse complement.
GATGCTGAGCATCTCCATTCCTGGAGATTTTGTCATTACCAAATTGCAAAAAGCTGATATTTCCTCCCTCATAGCCTGAAATCTAGTGAAAATGGTTCCTTTGACATATTTGCTGCCCAGTGAAAGAGCTTTCTCATGTAACTCTCTGCTGCCCTGCAGTGCTGGGGCAGAGGGGGTAAAAATGAGGTTACGGTTGGGTCAGAAACAATAGAGTTTTGAATGACAGCATCTACCTGATTCTTAGAACCAGTATTTAAGAGCTCCAATGGGGCAAATACATTGTGCAAAGCAAAGGGGAAAAATATTTTATAGGCAGCTGTGCGTGGCTTAAGATCCCAAAGGGAACAATTGACTTCTACAAATCAGAGAAGAAATTTTTTTTTCAGACTATAGTTTAGAAGCAAAAAGGGGGAGAGGAAATAACTTTTTCCACAGCTGAAAACCAATACACTTTTTAGGTGGCTCTTTGGAGTACAGGGAAATATAATAATTTTCATAAAAAAACAGGAAGCAAAGCAGATAATACTAGGAAAGTTCTGTAGCAATGGAGTAGGAAAAGACTTCATGATGAACTGGTCTTTGAGGACTCGCCTAACCACTGCAGAGCTGATGGGGGGTGCTAGGCAGCAATAGGTCAGGGCAAATCAGAGAGACCTCTAATCTGTCATGCTCTGTCACAACTCAGCATAGCACAAGAGCTCTGTGTGTACTCTGCTTGAGGTAGCTTTAGACACAGAATGGAGAGGAAGGTTGCTCAGCCTCATTCACTGTGCTTTCCTGTGGAGTGAGAGCACATGAGACAATAAAGTATAATCCATTAGGTGTGTGGTTTGGAGGAGGATGCCATCGTCCCAAAGGGAAGACGGAAGGTAATTTTGATCTGTTTGCCTAAAACATAAAAATTTCGGCAGCATCTCAGGAGCTCTGTGTTGCCATAGAAGTATTACTTCGTTTGTTTTCTAGTATGCATGTGAACTCCTTCCCTGTAAAAACCTGAGCTATCCAATGGCATTTTTAGATGGAAGGTGAGTGATGTGTGCCTTCTCACTGTTGCTGTCCTCAAAATGGCAAGAAGTGTGATCAGCATCTGCCGGTGGTCACTCTTCCTCTTGTATACTTGTTGCAGGGCTCTTCAGCCAGATCATCTGGCACTTGTTTCTCAGAGGCTCAGGTTCAAATGTACTCACAGTGATTTGTTGCTTTGTGGGTAGGAATCAGCTCTTGCTTTCATCCACAGTTAGATTAAAGTCTCCTTTCCTGTCCTGGTGCTTCCACAAGTTGCCTCAGTCTTGCTATTGGCAGATGATGTGGTACAGTCTGGGAAGATACTCCTTGCTAGTGTGATGTTAAAGCACTAACTAGCAATGGAAGAAATTCCTGCCATGGTATGATTTATACTATTTTGTTTTGATCATTTCTCCTGGTGTCGCCTTAGTCTATAGGCATGGGGGTGACCCCTTTGTCATAGCTAGCCCTTGAGGTAGTGCTGAGTCTTACTTAATCATCAGTTCCTTTCCTGCCACAGCAGCTGCTGCACTGCGGTCTTAATAAAACTGCTCTATAGTGAAATATGTATGTCCAAGACATAATCAGGGCTCCTACTATGTGTATTGTCATTGCCAAAGATTTCTTCAGTAGAATACCCTTGTGATGCCTGTGATTATGTTCACCATTCATGGCACCTGTCAGTGATATTTCAGCAGCTCCTGCTGATGAGACAAAAGTCAGGTCCAAGACAGTTAATAACAGGGTCACTGCAGCAGCAATGCAGTGGGCATGGCAGAAGAGGCAGACCTACAAGAGTAGAGAAAAAAAGAAATCAGACTATTCAGTGACTGAGCAGGAAATTGATAGCTCAGTGTTTGATAGTCAGGCATCTATCAGATACTAACATCTAAAATAACCTACACTCTCTTAATCTGTATTCACCACTAAACCAGCCTTCACTATTGTTACACCTCTTCATTGGACCTTTTCTGCAATGCTTTTCTAGACTGAGCAGTACCTAAGTAGTTGTTGGTGGTTCTCATCTGACAACCATTGGTGGGTTATCATACCACAGGGCTGTTTAACTGGGAAGAAAAGACCAGTGCGTTGTAGTAATGAGTCACAGAACTGATCAGGAAAGTTGATGTGGGAAAGCAGAAGGTGGGGTGAATGCCTCATCAATGGCACGCTGTCGGTAAGGCAGTACTTGGATCCTGCAGATACTAAGAGCTGGCACGGATCCTTTCTTTACAGAGTCTGGGATTTCAGATGAGTTACATCTTCCATAATTACAGTTTATTGCTTTCTTCACTTCTGAGGTCTTGAAATGCTGTCCCCAACTTCCTACAGACTGTATGTCCTATTGAAGATGGGAACATAGTTTTGAGTCAGTATTGCACATGTAGCCTGGGAGATGGCTGGTACTCCTTGCATGGTCTGGACTGAAATGCTTTTCTTGCTGCAGCTGTGGCTTGTAAAAGGGAAAATCATCAACCACCCCTTCACACTAGATGTGTCATAATCATTCTTGAAAAAATGTGCCCCAAATACAGCAAAGTAACTTTTATCCTCTTTCCTCCCTATCTGTACTCAGTAGATTTAATGAGATTTAGTATGTCTGCCACTATCCCTTGTAGAACAGATCAAGAAAGCAGCATAATGCTATCCAAGCATGATGCAAACAGATCATGCTTATTTATGTCTGTTCATTAATTAGACTGTTGTAATGCAGCCAGTTTCTCTTCCAGCTTTTGAATAGGAGTATGTTTTCATTCATCTAATAATGATTTTATGACTTGCAGAATGGCACGGAATAAAATCTCACATGATGAACGTGTCTGTCTGTCTTTGATGGCTTGACTTTCTGGACACACAGGAAGAGAGAGCCCAGTGGAGAAATAAACCTGAATTATTTGGGTCTCAGTTATAAACACGGAGATGGGAGCTCATTCTGTTTGGCTTTTTGTGCCAGCATCATTCTTTCTGGTGCCCATTGGATAGTGAAATCAAAGCACGATTTCAGCAATCCAGAGAAAAGCGAATGAATAGAGAATGGATATCAACAAAAGAGCTATTAACACTTTGCGTATTTTAAGGATAAATGGCCTTGGTTTGACTTCTGTGTTATATTTCAGCCAAGTATTTCACAATTGAATCCAGGAGCTACCAGTTTAAACCACCTTTCAAAGCATATTTTCCACAAAGGAAACAAGAGGTGTAAATCTGGTACCCTTCATAGTCTGGTCCAATGGCTAATCACACTCACTGTGCTTTATTTCTCATTTGAATTCATCTGGCTTTAACTCCCATCCGCTGATTCCTGTTATGACTCTCTGCTAGATTGGTTTAATTTTACTTTCCACACCCTGTTCCTTCCAGATTTATTGACCAAGTTCTTCTAAAAATAGAATAAATGCAACAACAGTCATCAGAGGGAAGGAGGAAAGAAAGAAAGGAAGGGAAGGAAGGAAGGAAGGAAGGAAGGAAGGAAGGAAGGAAGGAAGGAAGGAAGG
>JAOXXN010000446.1:110349042-110361360 GCA_026770055.1 Myrmophylax atrothorax | reverse complement strand
AGGAAGGAAGGAAGGAAGGAAGGAAGGAAGGAAGGAAGGAAGGAAGGAAGGAAGGAAGGAAGGAAGGAAGGAAGGTTCATGTTTTCCTGATGCAGAATTAATTGAACTTTCATTACACTATTGAAGGCAGTCAAAACTAGAGTTAGTGTAATGAGTCAAAACTAGCAATGCCACAGAAAGTCTCATAAGAGTCTGTCACATCTATCACTTCTGCCACTTGTCCTTAGAGGGCCCATTTTAGGGTAGCTCATGATGGTTGGCTTCTAGGCACTCATAAGTTCAAAATATAAATATATATAAAATGATAATACATATAAAGATTTTTGAGATTGGCTCATTAAATCCTTGCTTTCATAAACATTTTTCAAAGCATCTGCATTTTTACTGAAAGTAAAGTACTTTTTAAACCATGACTTGATGCAGGGCAGATTAAGAAAAAACTCATAAAGTTTTAAACAACTGTCCTACACTACTTCCAAGTCACATTCACTGCCCTTATCTGAGAAGTCTGCAACATGATGTGCTTTCCTTGTGTAACCAGGGCTCAATATACCATGTGGAACACAGCCATTCTGCCAGATCTTGTCTTCAACTCTTTGTGGATTTAACCACCCTCTCTTGATCTCTGATCTGAGAACAGTAGTGAAGGGCACACCTGGAGAAGAACCCGTCAGGGCCTCTGTTTATTACAATTTTATTTGTTCAGGTACTGGAAGAGACTGTGAGATAAGCTGTGTATTTTGCTACTGTCATGTACATAAGCAACCATATGCACTTGAAACAAGAGTCCAATGACAATGGCTCTGTTATCTTTGAAAGCCTTTAATGAGCTCCATATGTCTAGCAATCTGCAGCACAAATTCGAGGCACAAATTAAAATGTGGCTTTTTATCTCAAGGACTCATTGGCTTATTACTATGGACCATGTTCTGACACTGGGAGGTGGATGTCTCTGGATAGTGTGACTGGTTCCTGATCCGAAACCTGTAGCAAGCCAAGGTTTGCAGGGATAGGTAACAGCTTTTATTACACCAACTGTTGGAGAAATAGAGGAGGTGTCAGGAGCACAGATTTTGCTGCCAAAACTTGACTATTTTTATCCTTGCTTGTATTAGTTGCCTTAATAAGGCCTCCCTTTCCAAAATTTTCTAGTCCTATACCTTCAGATCACTATGGTTTCAGTAATAAGGGTCTCCATGAAAAGAACTGAGAAGGTCAAATTGCCATTCTTATAATGCTGTAAACATCTAGTTTTGCATAAAAATAGACCAAGTGTCTATACTAGAGACGAGCTTAGACCAATGACTGTTTTCTCTGTGCATTTTTGGAAGACTGCATTTGGAACAGAATTTTGTTTCATGAGCTCATCTACAATCACAACAAGGTGGAATTCTGTTTTGCATATCTTACAGCACTGTCTTGAACAGCCACAAGCTGTGCATGATTGCTAGCTTAGTGTGGGTTACTTTAGCAATCTACCAATTTCACCTGTCTACCTGGAATTTGATACAACAGTTGCTGGCAAAATCTGTCCTGGCAGCAGAGGCTCATTGTTGCTTCAGCCATCTTTGGTTGCAACATCCCAATCCCAAGTTTTGAGAATATTAAAAGGTTCTCACAAGAGAAGGCTTTGATGAATTCAGTGGTGCATTAAGGACAGGCTGATGCCTTGCTCAGAAAATGATCTGTAGCTCCACAGCTGCTGAGAAGTGATGAAAGAGAAGGATCAAGCTCTCTTTGTGAGGTTGTGTCTTTGCAACACTGCTCTATTTAAGGTTCCTCATCCTCATGGCTTAGCCAAAGGCACAAACAATGAGGAGTTAACCAAGGATGACCATCAGTCTGGAATAATTTTTGATTCCTTCAGGCACAAAAAAGGCCACAGATATTCAAGCAACTACCTTCCTTTCAGCAGATTTTTCCCAGTGTTTTTTACAGTAGAGAAACTGGTGAAATCTGGCTATTTTGGCTAGGCATTTAGCTTCAGCCAAAGGCTAAGTGACCTCTCCTGCTTCTTGTTGATAGGGTGAAATAACCTCAATTTGCTTTATAGAAGAAATTGCCTTGAGATTATCTAATGAAGGTATTATTATCATTATTATGAAGTGAATGGGAGAAGTATCTGGATAATTGGTAGAAGAGAAAATGAGAACGGTGAACAGTTACAACTCTGAGGCCCCTTGGCAACAGATACCTTCTTAAGTGTATCTGAGACAGGCAGCTCCCTTGATCAGCACAGACCTCTCTGCTGGAGAGGCAGCTTCCTCTAGAAGTGTAATTGTGAATTTAAATGCACAGGAACCAAGAAATAGAAATAACAAGGTTCTTGATTTCCACCCCTCCCACTAACTAAATACGCATTTACAGCTAATTAACTTAGAGGTATAGACCATATTCCCAGTTAGAAATTTGCCTCCTACTATTTGTTAGGCTGAACAGCAAAGGAACAACTTTTTCCATTTGAACTACCATGTCCCTGTTTTGTTTTGCTGTGTCGTGGATTGGTTTTATTTAAAACAAAACAAAACAAAACAAGCCAAACCAAACCAAACACTTGTTTTACTGCTAGAAAAATATGTCCAGGTTCCTCTAAGGAGGGATTATATTTCTGGTGCTCCACTGAAGCAAATATTTTAGGATAAATGCTTAAAGCAACCTCAAGCCTCGTCTGTGCAATTGCCCTTCCACTTTCTGGAACTGAGTAATTGCATCAGGACTGTGAGACCCTTTCAGTGCTGCTCTACTGAAGGAGGGTGATATCTGGTGTGAGATCAGCCAGCATCCTGGGATGCTGAGACTGGGTCCCTGCTACCACTTGTGATGCTTTTTTTTTTCATCCTGGGAAGCTCCAAGTGTGACAGTGTTGATGCAAATCCAGTGCTTTTTTGCTTGAAATTTTTTTTTACAAAATTATTTTATTATCATTCTGACTTTTAAATACAGGGCTGAAGTGCCATTTTTTGGCCATAATGTATTCCACCTGTACTCTGACTCTTCTGCCAGGAGGTTGCACAGCCTCCCATGGTACTATGTCATGTCAGCCAGTCTGGTGCAAGTCTCTCCAGCACCATCCCAAGATCAAGAGTGAACCAGAGGCACACATTTAGAGAACCGTTTCTCTTTCTCTGAGTGTGGTTTTGGTATCACATGTTTATTCTCCCCAAATACTCCTTTTAATTCCCTCATTGGCATAGATTCCAGGGACCAAGGTTTTCTGTAGAAAATAAAAGAACAACCTGATCTCAATATTTCTTGTTATAGAAAAATTTATCTTTTTATTCTTGGTAGGGGCATTGTTTATAAATGGGGGATGGAGAGTGATCTAACATGCAAACTAGTTATTCATTCCTTTCCTCCTTCTCTAGAGTTTTTGTGATTATTTTGTGTTCAGAATGCCTTTGTTGTCCAAAGTTACATGTTATTATGCTCCTAGCTGAAGCCTTGGAATGAAGGACAGTAAATTTTGACTCTTCTAATGAGATAGGAAGCATGATGGAATGTGTGGGGACTGAGGCACTGCATGGTAGCTCCTGAAATGACGGCTAGGAAAGGCAATTTTCTACTTCATGTCCCTTTTTGGCATTCCTGCTCATTTATATAGTTGTAAGTTCTTAACATGTTCCTGTGAATCTACACAATGCCATATAGAACACCATTTCAGCTGGACCCCGTAGAGTCTCTTGTCAGAACATATAAAATATAGTTACAAACAAATGATAATAAATTCTAATAGCAGTTAGTGCCACATGAGGATATCACAGAGGCACTGATTGTTCTTTCATTACACTGAGAAACAGAAACATTCAGGCAATCAACACCGTGAGTTCAAGGCCTGGCTATCAGCACAAATAATGTCACTTGTTGCGAAACATAAGCAGAAACCTGTCAGAGGAGGAAAGGGTGAATAGCTATAACCCACCTCTAAAGTGACCCAGTATGACACAGCCCAGATCATTTTTCCACATGAGATTTTCAGAGTGCTTTTTTTTTTATCCTAAGAATAAACCACTGTTAAAATAAACCACAATTGCCACAACCATAGCTCTCATTTGCCTCCTGCAGTCTGATCACAGGAATAAAGTATGAAAGTGTGAAGCACCTCTCTAGTCAAGCTGAAAGAGAAGGAGCTGACAAGCCAGGGAAATGTTCTCCTGTAACCTTGAACTTGTATTCACTTCCCTCTGAAAACAAGATGTCTCAAGGCAGACAGGGGTGGAGGTGAAGTACTTCACAACNNNCAATACATGTTATAAAGACCTCAGAACTGTGGTAGCCTGAAGGTTTTGTGGGCTCCATGGAATTTAAAATCAACCTACCACAGAGGGTTTTTTAACACTGAAAAAATAAATATCCAGGTTCAGCTTGTTGCAATTATAAATCGGTGGAAAAAGAAGGCTGAACAAAGGAATAACTCCTGTTCAGTGATTCAGTACTTCAGCTGATGGAGAGGTGAGCCAATAATCTGGGTGATACTCTGGAGAACTAGGGAAGGGCTGAGGAACTACACTCAATTCTTCGCACATCCACAAACTGTATAATACTAGACAAGTTGGTAAGTCCGATTTGTTCCTCAGTATATCCTTTATGACATGGACACAGTCCTTCTGTACTTTACAACACAGTTGTGGGAATAAAAATCTTTAAACTCTGCTACAAATGATTTGCACAGACAGGAGGACTTCTCACTGTTCAGGACACTCAGGCATCCTATCAATTATCGGACAGAGGGAGAGGAGATATGACCCCCAGACCTGGTCTCTCCTTCCTTTACATGCTCAGCACATTATACAGTGCCTGGAAAACCACAGCAATTGTGGAAATCTCGTGGAAAGTCTGTGTGTGAAGGTAAATACTCTTTCTGTGAGAGGCTGAGTCTTGGTATTTTTTTCTTCAGCTTTTCTCTGGACCATCCTGAGAGAAAGAGTGCTAAAATAAATATAATAAATATATAATTCCTCAAATTTCCCATTAGGAAAAAGAGCAGAGAGAGATAAATATAATTCATGAGAGCCCAGAAAACATAATATATGTGAGAACCATGCAAAGGTAGGGAGGTAGCAAAAAAATCTGAAAAACATTCCTGTCTTTGGTGCTGTGAGGAGCAGATGGGCTCCAGCAGCCTTGCTGCTTGGTTTCATTGCTGCTGGTGCACACAGAGCCGTGCCCCCAGTAGGATTAGTAATTGAAGTGCAAGAGAAGAATGAAGAGGAATGAGATCTAATGGAAAACAGTAGGAAAAAAATAGTGAAGTAACAACTATTTTTGTGCCTCACGCTGCAGTGGAGTTAATTACTGGTTTTGTCCTAAGCAAGACCAATGAGGATTGCAAGGCTGATTGAGGAAGACTGTAAAAAGACACAATACAGGTTTTGGAGACAAGAGGTGTGTGTGAATGACATGATAAATCTTAGATGCAACATTAGAAAACAGAGAAATGAGATGACAAAAATAAAAGAGTTATTACTTGTGATTTAGTCAAATCTCTGTTGGAAGAGCAAGAGAGAAACATTGTAGGATCTTATTTTAAGACAAGGGAAATTGTACTCTGCAGGTACTTACCATTTTCCCAAAACTACTTTTAGACAGCAAAATCAGCTGAATTGAATCTTACTTATGGGACAAGACAGCAAAGTACTGTACTCAAATCTCCTAAGCCCCAAATCCATATCCAGCCCTTAATTTATAATGTCCCTTTATGTATTCATCAATTCCTCCTGTTTTTATCATGACCTCAAATGGTTTTTCTAAATATGCTATTTGATAATATAACTTTAGAAGAGGTGCTTTCTAAGCAGAGGTCACAACAGGCATTTTCACAATGGAAATGTAGCAAACAAGTTAGTTCTCTTGCCTGCTGACTTTAGAGAATACAGGAATGGGCACCAGAGTATTATTAGTGGGCTGATAGCCTTATCAGTGTTCTCAAAGTATTTGGAACTGAACTAAAAGTGAAACTTGGATTTTAGGAAATTCATATACACCTTTATTTACAGGGGAAAGAAAGATGAGGGTATGAATAAAAGCCAGTACAGTGTCTTTTGTCTACATTTCGCTCCTTTAATAATACCTCTGAAAAATATGGGTTGGTGTCTGTCTGCTGTTCCTATGACAGTGCTGCACAGAAGGCATGTGATGGGGAAATTGAGACAGGTGTCTACCACAGACCTGCTGCAGATGAAGAGTGGTTAATAAGCAGGGTGCTAACAGGCATCATTCAAATCCATGTAACCAGACCAGACACATTATCGAAACCAGGATGAAGCTAAAGGCTTCACTTTTCTAGACATCAAAGAAAAAAAAAGTGTGAATGAGAATATATGCACAAAATCAAAATATGTGCACCCCCCTGTTGACATGAAAGGGACTAATTAATTATCTAACTTGTCACATCTCTAGCTAGTCTGCATTCTGTCTCACATGCACATTCTCACCATCACAGATTGTTTTTTTCTGGGAATATAAAGCAAACTTCAAATTAAAGACCTATAATCCTATGTCTGATATTAGTGGTCACATCATTTTAAACACAATGAGCGAAAGGAAGAAGAAAATAATAGATTCAGAGGGAAAAAAAAACCCAAACCAGAACAGAAAACAAAATCTATAGAAAAAAAAGTCAGGGAGATTCATAAAATTTCTCAAAAACACACCATTAACTGGGGAAACAAATAGTGACATACATGTGTGCAGCATGCACACACTCACAAATCTCTTCTTAATGCTTTTAAAAATTCATCTAATATTTCTGGCAAACAGTTACTCACTACCAACTCTCTTTCCCTAAACTTCTAGGCTATTGTTAATGAAATAGAAAGCATCAGGCAGCAGTCCTATCTGGTTATTGATGTTTAACCATAGGCTGAAAATCAGTCACTTCTAAAAATAAATAAGTAGCCCTTTCCATTAATTTCAACTCTGGAATTTTATTCTGATGTAGCTGTGTTTTCTTTATCTTATCATACTTCTGCATTAATGTTGTTTTCCGTCTTTATTTCATCTCTTGTTCACAGTTTGCTATACTGTGTTGTACTCATGAACACCATTGGCACAGACACACCGTAAAGTTCAACAGCTTAAATTTTCCACTGACAAATGTGCAAGGATTTACTACTATGAGATCAAATGAAACCAAGATGGAAACCAACCAATGATTTGCTTTGCAAAATCCCAAATTTCCTTCTGCAGCCTTTTGCTTGCACTCACTTTAGAACAAAGATGATTTTATTTTCCAGTCACAGGAGAACATCTGGATACAATAAATGCTAAAATTAATAAATTTTGTACAGGTTTTTAAAATGGAGAAACAGAAACTGCAGTGCCGAATCTGAAGAAATCCAATCAAAATTTTCAAAATTCAGATAAAAACACAAATAATCCTCTCTCCTCATTTTAGGATAAATCAGCTTCTTTTTTAAATATTAATAATACAAAAGAACTCCCTGGAAAACTGAAATATAGTAATGTAAAAAAATAAAAATAAAATGAAAATCAAAATATTTCCATCATAACCAGTTTTTAACTTTTTTTAAAACAAGCTCTAATGATTCATAAGTCTTAAAAAGCAACTGTGACCCTGCAATCTTCCACCATCCAAAACACTGAACCAGTTATTTGGCTTCCTAATTCCAGTTTCAAGCCAAATAACCTGACATGAAGTAATCTACGTGTCACAGAAAAATAGTGATTTTTTTTAAGGTTTCCAGATACAGAAGGCATAAAATAGCATATGAATTGGCAGTTATTTATCTGAATCATTAAAAATGAGCACCTTTATTTCCATGTCAAATTTCCTGGTTTCTGTCTTCTAGTCCTTGGTTCTGTTTGTGAGATTAAAACTCTAGGTTAGATATGGAAATTGTCTTCTCTTATAAATATTCTCCTTATTTTGATATACATGGATGAAATATGATATAGCTTACAGGCAAAACCAGATGTCTTGGTGACAATTTTTCATAGTGTCTTCAGCTGAAGATAATAACACAATTAAAAAAAAGCAAGAAAGTGAAGGTAAAAAGTTAGCTAAGGGTAAAAGAAATTGAAAAGAGACTTGTAATCATATTAAAAAAAAAAAAAAGAAAAAGAAAAAGAAAAAATGCTCAGGCACAAGCATCTGTGCTCATTCCGGGGTCCCTGCATGCTGTCCTGGCTCTCCCTTGCTGGCTGGCTGCTGTTTCACTGCAGCATTCCAGGGGATGCTTAGCCCAGACTGGGCAGAGTAGTGATGCCATGAAGCAGCTTCTGGCAGCCCAAAACTACACTCAAATTGCTGCCTCTCTTGCTCCAATATTGCTCTCTACTGTTAAAAATTTTATGCTATGTCAATGTGCTCTTTCAGGTTGACTTCTATGTTTCAGAAGTAACTTTGAAATTCCCTGCTGAATGTCCAGCCAATATTTATTTAATATGATGGGTTTTGGCAAGCACACTCCAGAGACTGTTGTGTGTTTTATCTGTGTGCTTTTGCATTTTCATCTTAACAGGGGTTGTTGCTCAGGCCATTTGCCAGGATATTTGATTGCAGGGAGTGAGCAAGCACCTGCAAGTGGCCAGGTGTCATCTGTAGCCTGGCTGAACACCTGTGCCTTTAACCATGCTAAAAAACAGTTACAGAAAGACATGAAACTGTCTGTATGGAGAATACTGATGTGTAGTCAAAGGGTATTAGTGGAGTATAGTTAGGATAGGATTTGGCTTCCCTAATATCAGAGGCCAAAAAAATATGTTGTTTGGGTATAGGCAAAACATATTTTACAGTTTGTGGAGAGGAATCATCATTACTGGAAGCTGATTAATCTTAATTTTCTTAGAGAGTAATTTTAGGATGGGAAATATTTCTTTCTGTTGGCTCTGAAAGAAATTTATAATGACTTGTTTTGGTTTAGACCAAAAGATGTTAAATGTCTCAATTACAGAAAAGTACCACAAGGTTGTGAGCAAAGGTATTTAAAACTGGCTCCTGTTTGATTCTTTTTTCATCACCTGTTTTGTTAACATTCCTTTTTCAGGAATTCTCAAGTTTTACAGATTGATTGAAAGAAATAGCCTCAAAATCAGGCAAATAAGAAGGATTAGTAGGTCCATAATGAAGTAGCAATATCCTTGGAGTATAGAAAAAAGAAAGATACAAAAGAGTAGAAAAGTATTAATCATAAGGTTGTTGAACTGAAAAACGGAGCCAAGCTTTTGCTGGAATGGCAGGGACTGTCTCAGATGTGAGCTTCATCACAGATCAGAATTGGGATTAGGAGTTGTAGTGCTGCCCCATTACCAGTTACAGATTTGGAGGGTATGATGACTTTCCCCAATTTATCTATGAAATTGTGGAATCTCTGTTGAAAAGGTGATTTTTTAAGTGTATGTAATGCCTAAGCATCTTCGTTACTTTCCATCAGATAATTTGCATCTAATTGAGGTTTAGAACTAGTTTGTAATATGTTCTGTATGCCACAAACAGTTCGTTTTGGAACAGCCACGAAAGAAAAAAATAGATCTTTGAGCATACACTGACACACACACAGAGCCATGCATGCACAGAAAAACAAAGGCTTGTTATAAGGCAGAAGGCCCATGCTTTTGAAACAATCATCAGCCTGGTTTTACGTTTACATCAGAGCAAAAGAACAAAAGACAGGGGGATCATAAGAGTACACTAATCTGATCTTATTCTGGCTCTTTCTCTGCAAGAAAAATGACTGTTTCATAACATCTGAGAGGCACGTTTTTTCACATCTATCTAAGCACTCTTTATCCCAAGGCATGTGGTTCAATTCTGGCTTGAGATGAGAAGTCAGCCAAACAGGGGAAAGTAGCATAGAAGGGATTCACTTGGGAGAACATTGTGCTTCAACTCTAAGACACACACTCACAGACAGAGTTTTCGGTGGCTTGGGTACCACATAGCCATCAAATGCTGACTGTACTGCAGGTGGTTTTTTGTTTACCTGTTTTCCTTGCCTCTGGATTATGAAAATGTTCTTTACATCCCATCTGAAATATAATCCTTGCTTTCCTCTTTATTCAGAGTAAAAAGCCTCAAACCAAACCATAGCAAAACTCAACGCTCTGGTTGTGTGAGACATTTAGAGACTTGGAAAAATATTGGATCCTACTTTATAGAAAAGGGTTGCAAACCACAAGAGCAAAACAGAGCCCACTCTGAAGAGATGGAGACATTTCCAGGCTTTTCTCTTGGAGTATGGATGGAAAGGATCCTACTGCTCCACACACCTCCTCCAGAGGAGATGGGCTATCCAAACAGAGGTACCTCCCCTGGAAACACTGAAGAATATAGACATCTAACCTGATGAAGGTCTTCTGTTTTTTAAGTGTCTGGAGGTGTCCTGACCCTCCAGAACTATAGAATGTTCCTCTAAATGATTGGTTATTTAGTGCCTTGGATACCACCTCTCCAGACAAGAACTACCATTCCCCAAATCAATGAATGCAAAACCCAATAGTCTACTGTGTATGGTGGTCTGCAATTCTTCATTTGCAGACTGACATTGCTCTCGCAATACGTGGGCATCTAAGACCACAGGAACTGACATCTGAGGGTCAGCTTCTCCTTCAGACAGAATAATTTTCTCTATAGACTGAGATATTTGAATTAACCATTCCTACTTTTCTTTTAGCAGTATGTACCAAGTGGAATGGTAGTGGCATTCTTAGTTACATGAGTGGGTAGGGTGTAAGGTTCATTTTTCTCCCTCCTAGTTGTTAGGCAGTCTGCATAGGGGCAAAACCCATGTATTTTGCTAAGCAATCATTATTCAGAAAGAAGTGAGCTTTTGTGTAGAAAGGGGACTGAAAGAGCAAAAAGCCCCACAACTTTATCTTATATATTCTTCAGGTGTGGCTTTGTAACTGACTGATTAGCACCTTCAAGACGAAAGAGATTATAAATACTTAGGTCAGTTCTTATAATGGAGGCTGAGAATTTTTTGCCACCTCTAGAAAAGCATCATTCTCTTCAGAAAGGATGAATTTGTTTCTTCTTAAACTGCCTAATGAGAGGAATGATTATCACACAACAATAATTTCTTCTAATTACAAGAAGTCTAGAATAAAGCAGAGAAAAATCCATTTGTCTCTCTCTCTCTCTCTTTTCTTTTTTTCCCTGTACAGCGGCATTTTGAGTGTTCATCAACATTGCCCCTAAGGCAGAAACAGAGTCATGCATGATCAATTTGTCTTACAAGTCTTCCAAAATAGTTCCCTGTCTCCATTTAGCACTGTCAAGGTTTGTTCTCATCTGCCATTTCAGACAAGATTTAGAGCTTCCACACTTTTATTCTTTGGATGAAGGAGGATTAAAGTTTTCATTGCTTGTTTGTAATGAGGCAAGTTGTACCTCTAATTATGTAAGCAATTTGCTGCAGTTAACACTTCAAAAGAACAGCCATGGTCCAGCTAGAGGTTCATTTTGTGTTGTTGAGGTCTGTACTCAGTACACAGACTATAAGTTGAAAGGCAATAGGATCTGGGTGCCTAAAATTGACATGGATTTGAAAAATCCAGTGATAATCATTGAATGCCTAGAAAAATAGATGCAGATAGCAGTGACTGCTTAGGGCTAATGTAAGGAAATCCAAATTCTCCATGTGGTTTCTTTCACATGAATCCTGTTCTGAGATCAGAAGAATTTCATTAACAGAACCAAACTAGTTAAGATCCAGCCTCCAAGTAATGCATTAATCAATTTTAAGGGAAAAGAGACCTTTCTGATCACCTGCATTACACAAGAGGCAGGCATATGCACTTCACTTCATACTAGATTCATAACTTCTAAAGAGATAACTTGTCTTCTTCAAAGAACTCCTAAATATGGAAAGCTCAATGGTAAAATTGCCCCAGTTTTTAATTCTACTATTACTAAAAATGAGCGACTTAATTTTCATTGATAGTTGCTTGCTTCAACCTCCAAACTTGGGATTTTCTTCTGCCTTTAATGATACAACATTAAAAAGACATGCATGTTCCTGGTATCTTCTTAGGCCAGTATTTTTACATTGAGATCCAATTTTTTCTCTACACTTTCTGTCACTAAGTAAATGTAGACTTGATTTTTTTTTCGGTTTCTCATTAGAAGATTATTTTTTCAGGTCCTGGGAGATAATTTTGGACAGATGAGGGCAGCCAGCAGGTCTTGATGGTTCTTTGGATCAATATTGTGTATAGTTCGTTACCTCCAGATACCTGTCAGGACCTTCTTGGAAATCACTGTTCTTTCAAGGTCCCACATGTGAATGGTCAATGTCCCATGTGAACTGGTCCCACAGTTCACATGTGCAGTCCTCACTTTTCAGTCCCAGATGGAGT
>JAOXXN010000446.1:110329889-110348942 GCA_026770055.1 Myrmophylax atrothorax | reverse complement strand
TGCAGTTCTCCCTTTTGCATCCCAGATGGATTATGCTTTGCTGTAATACAGTACAGGGTCTTTGACCACAGCAGATGTATAACATTATTGACTTATTATTTATGGCTGAATACTATTACTAATCAATACTCAGCTCTTTATATTATTAACAAACTTCTTGCGATGTTCTCCTTTTTCCACTCACTGACAATAACTATCTGGGAATCCAGTGCTATAAGCACTGTGAATAATTTGTGCTGACTTAGTGTGCCAGAGATACATACATGTTTTTCTGTACCTGAGCACTTTCTAAATATATACATTATTTTGCCATTGCTGTTTGAGTTTAGATGTGCAGAATTAAGTGCTTTGTTAAAGTGCTGTGCAATGTGTAATCGGCTTGATGTCTTTTGGAAAAAAAGACAGCAAAGTTAGATTTGTTACCACTTAAGAGATACTTTTCTTTAATTCAAGTGGTTGGATGGTGGCAAATATTCCAATGATGCAAGTGAAAGGCTTTTGGAGCATCCTTGGGACACCCTTGAGAGTACATAAAAGGAATTAAAGATTTCAGAGACCAGTGCAATTGCTTAAATTTCTTCTGCTTGTTGGCAGCAACTGCAAACATCACAGCCACTCTTGCATTTTTACAGAGTTCCAGTGTGTTTCAGGAATTTTTTACTGAAACAGCCAAATAATTTGTATAAAGATATTCTAATCCAAAATAAACCCCATAGTTACATATTGGAGTTATTTCTTCTCATTGAGGCTTCATAGACAAGACAACACAGACAGAAAGAGTTTAACCATTGTAACTGAGAGAGTTGTGACTCATACTTTGAAATCCAGAGCCTCTTTTCTCCTGCCTTAGACATACTGTGGGGAGCAACAACAGGTATGGATGAGAAATTTATTCAAAAAAAAAAAAAAAAGGACTCATGAGAGATTTGGAGTAGTTTATCAAGGAAGAGTTGGACAACGCTGACTGTGGGTTTGCAAACTGAATGACTATTTTTGGACTATTAATTTTTTCCTTGTTAGGCTAGAAAAGTGCTTATTAATACCTGGAAAGCTTCACTCATTTAAGAACATTGGATAGGGGATCAGAAAAACAAAGCCAAAAAGATAGGAGCCTAAAGCGCCCTTCAAATAAAATACAGATACTGACATTTAGGGAAGTGAGTCAAGTGATCCCTCACTGCAGCTCAGGCTGCTGAGATTTTCTTACTCAGATTTTAGGGATCTAGAAAGAAAAGGCATCCTTACACTAATTTTTCCTGTGTTCATTGGACTACACTGAATTCAACTGAGACTGGGGAGGCGATGTTACAATGTGCCTTGTTATAACAGACTAATTGATCATGAGGTCTTTAGGGAACTGGGAGTTTCGAGATTCAAACATTCAGTTCTAGATATTATTTCTAATATTTACCGAGCAAGTGTTAAATGACCTTGAGCCTACCAAAGCAGCCTTTTTGTCAGCCTGCTTTATAATCCTCTTATTTTAATTTCTTGCTGCCAAAGTGTCCCTTCTCCTACTACACAGGCAGAGTGGATCTTCCTTAGTTTTTGCTCCAGTGACACCATTCTCCTGGACTTTGGAAATGGTGGGTTCAGAATGTCTCCAACAACCAGCCTTCCCCTTCATGCTCAGTTGTTTCTTACCCACAACAAGTAAAAGGTTTTTTTTTGTGTGTGTGTGAATTTTGACTCCATCTCTATTGAGAAAACAGAAGGCTTGAGCTATATTTCACAAGGTCCTTACTGTAGCCTCCACACCTATGTTCAATTTAGAAAAAAAATTTGGACATCCTTTTGCTTGACAGTTCCTAGAGTTGCCAGCTCTGAGCTGCTGTTTGTTGTAGCTCTGGGTCTGGGAGCAAAGCCCTCCATCATGCACAGTAAACAGACTTGCTTCAGCACAGCCAGCTCCGTCACAAGACATGAAAATTTAACTTTCTAGATCTGGACCATGCCTCTTAAATGTCCAGAAAACAAACAGTGATGAAATAAGATGAATCTATGGACATCATTGACTGATGCAAAACAGAAGTCTAAAAGAAGGAACGCAAGGCATATAGGAACATTGTCCCAAATTTAGTGCTGGTATTTGTGAGAGCAGCTTCTCAGTATGGTCATGCCTGTTTATTCATCAGTGTATTCATCCTGCTCTGTGCACTGAATAGGACAACGAGGATTAGCATTTAGAATAGAGTGAAGACCTTTTCTGCTCTCCTCAGATGACTCTGTTGATTTTGGAGCTGCAGTAAAGTCTACTACTATGTCATATTCTCAGACACTGTATTTTATTTACTGATACTGAATGCTTGTCTGTGTCAGTTCAAGTTACAAAAACAAGTGGAATCTTTTCTGGCAGATTTTCAGGGTACAGTCTCTGATTGATGTAAAGTGCTAAAACACAAAAAGCATATGCAATTGTGAATGTGAAATTTGAATTTTCACTATTTCTTTATAAGGAATGGTTTTCTCTCCATAGAAATGTTGCCATGTAAAACAGTGAATAACAAGTAAGACCTTCCATTACAGTGTGCATAATAAAACACTGATCACCTGTGGCACTGGCAGGCTGCAATGGTGAGCAAGTAGTGTGGCAAGGCAATGCTTTCAGAGTCATTGTCAGAAGACAGGAAATAATGATAATAATTTATTTGTCATCAATTCTCTCCTTTATGGATGCTGGTCACTGGCAGAATATTCACTAGCTGCCCATTGTGAGCCTGCTATGTTTCACCTAAAGCTTTTTCAGATACCGTTATGGTCTGTGCATTATTGACTGGTAACTCTCCTCTTGAACAGATTTTCTGAATTTTTTGTCCCATGGTGAAATTAATTATTTGTTGTGGCATTACTCCTCAAGACCAATTCTATATTGGTTGTGAATGTCCCACCCTGGAGGTGTTTAAAGTCAGATTTGATGGGGCTTTGAGTAACCTAATCTAGTGAAAGATGTCCTCGACCATGGCAGGGGGAGTGGATGAGATGATATTTAAAGTGTCTCTTCCAACCCAATGCATTGTATGATTCTATGATTCTTTTATATGCCTACAAGACAATGTTAAGAGAGCACTCATGAGTTTGCTGTCTCATATCATTGGTCCATTTGTCCACTGGTCTAGTTTTTAGGCTGACTGCAAAACTGGCTAAAGCTCAGATAATTAATGCTGTATTGTGCAAGAATGGAGCTCAGTTTCTGCTGATTGGATGTTGTCTTACCAGAATGGACTTATGGCATTCTTCCTATGAATGAAAAAAGGTGGCTTTGACATGATTTGTGGACCTAGATTTGCTCCTGTGTCAGTAGATTGGATAGTACACCTCCCCCATGGGAAAGCTCTACACTTCATGATGCTTAAGGTTTTTGTGAAATTTTGTTATACCTATGATGAGTGGGTCTGATCATGCTCTGAACAGAACTGACTTGAAAATGTAAACCTATCTATCAAAAAACCAAGTAGAATTTATGCATACTTTCAAAAATTGGAAGCTGAACAAGGCTAAATATCCCTCCTGAAAATGCATTTCATTTGTAATAGTTTCTCTCTGATGAATCTCAAGAATTACAGTGGAGTTGAAAACTGATGGCTGTTATCAGTCCACAAACACATCTAAAACCTAAAAATGTTGACAGTGGATATATTTCTTTCAGCCACTGCCTTTTGGCAGCAGATCAGATTATCTATGTAAGCCACCCAAATCACAGGCTTTCCTAGGTGAGCATTAGCCGAACCATCTGGCAATTAGAAGACTCCGGGGCAGTCAATCCAACTTTGAGCTGGATTAACTTGCAAGTTTCAAACACTGTCATTGCTTTTCGATAGTCAGAGAGGTTTTTGGCCCTTGTGAATAAGACAACCATTTTATCGGGGACAGAAAGGATTATTCAGCTATTTATCTTCAGGCCTGTTCAGCTTTCCATGAGGTCAGTCTAAATCATCTATCTTAGAGCATATATAGAGAGCAAGTGCATATGCATGGCTCAAATCCAGCCAATTTTGGGGATGAGTAAGTTGGCTGAGCATGCAGAGAAGATCTGTAGCAATCTTGGAGCTTTATGTGGTGCGGCAGACTGTGGGTAATTTTGGACAGAGAGTACCCAGTGCTGTTATTTCACAGAGAGTTTAGCTTTTGCTGTATTTCAGCAGTGACAAAAGCTCCCACAGCCTCACCATAGGCCCTCTTTATAACAACTGACAAAATATGTATCTTCCAAATACGTTATCATTAGATGAAGTGGACAAAAACAAAACAAGTATGTTTATGACTTAGCCTGAGGAGATAATTAACTTCTGAATGCTGAGATCCTTGATTGCATTCCTAGCATGATCTTAATTGGAAGTCTGAACTTGTAAGTGGAGGAAATAGTTCTCTGAGAAATTATTTGTTCATAATTTGAAAGGTAATCCAGACAAATACCTTTTATTTTGCCTTTGTTGTAATTGTTGTGGTTGATGATGATGATAAAAATAATCTATTACAGCAGCAGCAAAAGCACCAGACTATTGAAAGAGAACATGTATCAAAATGTACTGAGCCACTTCAGGGAATTTCAAAAGAAAGAAGTTTTACAAAAAGGGCTGAATACATACCAAATGATATTACTTTGAAATCTGTATTGCTGTTCCAGAGTGTGGTACAGTACTTTTCTCTGCTGAAGCTTTTGACCTCTTGTGTGTTCTCAGTGAGAATTTTCGTGATCTAAGTTTTTGCATGGAACTACGTTATTTTGCACAAGCACTACAGTAGGTATAAGATCTGCTATAAGATGAAAATGCAATTCTGTTCTGCTGATTTATCCTGCTGTTAGACATGGGAGGCCCTGGACAGGGATGAAGTTAGCTTAAAAAACTGAAATGCTGACTTTATGGTTGGACAATTACATTTTTGATATTTTAGAGCCAGCTGTAAGTCTTTCTGTTGACCTGCTGGACTGGCTGAATCCTATTAGGCACTGGCATTGACAGCCAGGTCTACATGGCACAATGTATTTCCATGCAGGGACACTAAAGCTACAAGCTACTAAGGATACCAGCAGTAAAGCTGCTGCGACACAGTGCTCCAGTCACAGAAAGACTAATTAGCTCTGCTGAGACACAGACTGTAATGGCCTGGAATGACCCAGCACTGCTTCCCATACATGCACTAGACTGTACATTGAGCTTTGGGGATCTATCCTCAGAAAGCTGAACTAGGTATTAAAGGATGGACTAATGAGGAAAAATAAGACATCTTCAAGATAACTCCAACAGCAAGAAAAGCTACATAAAAAAAATCAGAATAGAATAGAGGGATAAAACAACTAACTTTCAGATAAGAGTTGAAGAAATAATTTTATAGGGAAAAAATTGTCACACAAATAAAGTTAAATGACAGATACAGAAAGTAGCCTCCTGCCCTGTAAATGTGGGAGATTCAGAGAATAGCAGATGTTTTGAAATGTTACAGAACTGCACATTTGGGGGTAAGAAACATCCTTTGAGAAGAGTCTCTGATGAATATACAAGTTTAACCTTCACTTGCTGCTGCTGCTGCTGCCACTGCTACTGCTGCTTCGAGGCTGATGGGGTGAGGGAAATGCTGCTGGCTGAAAAAACACCTTAGGGAAAGCAAAGAGGTGGAAAGGCATGTTTTCTATATTTATTTACCTTTCCTATTTATTTCTCCATATCATCTCTCTCTGTTAAATTCAAGGCCAAAGCCTAGGCCTTAGATTAAATATCTTTGTTTCCAGTGAGAATATTGGGTTTTATTAAATTCATGTTTTGCTGCAGTGGATAGTAGTTATACAATTTTCTTGGAGGAAGTTAAAAATAACTTTCTGCTCCTTAGGTTGCAGTGGCTGCTTTTTCCTATGATATTAGCTTGACTTGTTGTATTTTTTAAAGACAGTATGTAAAAAAAATAAATAGAAAAAGGAAGATTGGGCCTCTCTCTCCGTTACCCTTTTTGTAATTGAACGTGAAATAAAAGCAAGTCAAATTGGCAGATAGCATTGTGTTCTGGGTGGTGTGAAGTGCCAGCAACTGCATTTTGCCTGCACACAACTTGTTCTTTAATAGTCCTTTTTATTTTTCACTCATAACAACAAAAGTGTACTATTAAAAATCAAATGTTGAGATGAATTGAACAAAACAAAAACATGCTGAAGGCGACAGGCAGGGTTTAACACTCTGTAACTTTTATCTCTCTGGTGTCTCCCTTTGATGGTTGACATGGCAAAAGAATTCTCACAGCTCTTCTGAATCCTGATCACTTTGTTAATAACAGCAACACTGCCACTGCGAATCATTTCTACACTTGAATCCCTCTAGATACGACTCCTTGCTTACCCAGCTGATATTCACATGACACTGTTCAGGAAAGATTTAATGAAGAAAATGAGGAAATCCCTTTGGGATCAGTAGTTGATTTGGGTGCATTATTATTTGTACTTATATGATCATCAGCGGTGCCAAGCAAAACCAATCAAGGATCAATGTTTTGACCTGAGATATGGCAGATAGGTCCTCAATGGGGTATAGTACCATGTAAATTAATGGAACTGGGATGGTTTAAACCAATTAAGATTCTATACTTACATCAAGCCCCTAGAAGTGGTGTGAGGTGCAGACAAGTAAATGAAAAATTGAGCAGGTTTCTTAACCATTAATATAGTCTTTGCTTCACAGGCTCCCTAGACACTATCAGTCCAATAGATTTCAGGGACTTACAGAGGAGTAATGAAGTCAGGGCTAAAGAGATTTCAGATGTGCTAGTAATATTCTTAAAGGTTTTGTCATTTTTCCCTCTGTGGGGAAAAGGTCTTTTGTGAAGGCACTGAGCTGAGGCTCAAAAGATTTGCACTTCTTCCCTAGTTCATCATGGACTTCCTCTTTGATCTTGGAAAATAACAAGTTTTGCTCATGTGAAAATGGGAATGCTAATAATAAGACTTTGCCTGTCCTGCAAGTTTAGGTAATATGAACACTTTGGGCCATGGCATCCTACATCTATGTATAAACAGAAAAGGATGTGCATTTAACAGCCATCTTCATTGACTGTTGTAACACAAATCTCATCAGAAAATTAAAATCAGAGAATAACAGAGTACCATGAAAGGATTTTTTTCAACCTCTTATGTTACATTCAGTCCAATAAAAGCAGACAGTTTCTCTCCCTTGTCTGTACTTCTTTTCTAAAAGTAAAAGTGAAATCATGGCCAAGGGTAAAAGGGTTTTAGAATGCTAAGTGAGACGATGTTTTCAGAATTCTAAGAAATCAGTTGCTTTCTGATTTTGTTAAGTGCTAATGATCACAATGGAAATAATATGCAGCTTTGAAAGCCTGTGTTAGAACCTTACAAATTTTTTACCTAAGGAAAATCAGATTTTACTCTTTCAGATCACCACTGTGGTAGGATATAGACATATAGGTATGATCCACAGGCTTCACATAAAATCTTCCCTGCCTTACTTGTGTTTGTGTGTCTATTTACTATGGAGTAAATTCCAAGTTTTCCTACCACTATCTCTCTTCTAGAGCTCTGCCTCTGTTCCTGGGCAGGGAAAGCAAATCATGGGCTATATCTTTACTGGCAAGTTAAACAGAACCAGGCACAAACCTGAGACCTTGTATATGATCTGCAACCCTGCTAAATTCTGAGCAAACTGAAAGCACTGAAAGGCTGATCAGAACTTGGAACAGGCTGCTTAGGGTAGTGGTGGAATCACCATCCCTGGAAGTGTTCAAAAAGTGTGTAGATGTGACACTTAGGGGCAAGGTATAGTGGCAAACATGTCGCTGTTGGGTTAACTGTTGTACTTGATGATCTTAAACATCTTTTCTAACTTTAATGATTCTATGATAATAAACTCTGTGACATAGATTCAGCTGATGTCTGTTAGCACAACAGCAAACACTGTCAAAGTACAGTCAGGTCGTTAGCTCGAGCCAAGAATCATTCCCAGTGTCTACTTTGGGGGTAATCTCTTCCTTTTTGGTCAGGGTTGGAAAGTTTAGTTGTTTGAAGGTGAGCTGTGCCACACTGTATCTCAGTGTTAGAGGACTGTCCTTAGTCAGTTTTGTTTAGATACAGAAACATGAAGTTATTTAGTGTTTGAGGAGAAGAAACTCCTGAGAGATTCAGTCATGGGATTTGTCATCTGAGTATCTGTCAACTGGTAATGAAGTCAGATTAAATATTTGTGTAATAGAACCATAAAACATAACTGTGGGAGTGACAATGGTCCAATTCTTAATCAAAATCAAGTATAGTGAAACTCATCTAGACATATGTTTATGTAGATTCTTCCAGATGTTTTTAAATGCTTGCAATGGTGATGAAAGCACAGACTTCCTGAGTAGCCGATGCTAGAGCTGAATTAACCTTTGAGATGGACATTTTTTATTGTAATTAGCAGTTGATAACCTTTTTCATTCTTCAGGTGAAGAAGAGAGTTCTTGGAGTTAAAAAGGTCGGGAGTCTATTGCCAGTCATATGTGCATCCAGGATCCCTTCATTATTGTTCTTTCATACTCTGGCAAGATTTCAGAAGAATTAGGGAATTGGAAAGTGAAAAAGAGCTACAAGAAGGATTTGGAAGGATGGCACCTTGTAATTTGTTGTAGGAACCATGTATTATATAAGATAAAAATAAAACTTGGACAAGGCTATATTTTGGGGTCCTAGTGGCATCATAAAATACTCTTGCTTTTTGCTTTTATGGCTTATTTTGATGTCAGCAGAGCCCTGAGATATATACATAGCCTTGAAATTCAAAAACATCTTCTCTTTAAAGCATTTGGTTTTAAAAGGGGCACATTTGTAAGTGGTAAAAAAGAACTCTCTCCCTCGTGAAATATCAATTATTTGTAAGTGCTTGGATTAATTTATTGGATTTTATGGGTAAAAGAAATGGAAATTGTTTCTTATATTAAAAATTAATATTTTACATCCAGCTGTGTCTGGCTGGGCAATAAATCAGCTCCTTACAATTACTTATTTGTCAGTCAGCATGTTAGTTCAAAAAGCTGGGGACGTTGCCTGTGGATCCTGCTCTGCTTGAAAGGCAAAGAGAGTTCAGGTCAAATCAATTTGAGCCACAGTAATTAAGAACAAGATTGAAGATCCTTCCCTACCTATGTAGTAAGCATCTGGAGTTGCTTTTTTAGAATAGATCAACCTCTTGGCAGCAGCACAAAATATTGAAGGCAGACAATGCTACTTAGGAAGAGCTTTTTCTTAAGTGCTTGAGAGATTTATATATGAACCAAATACTCAGACTTTCCTCTGAATAAATCTGACTACTTCATATTTGCTTAGCAAGGAAACATTTATCTTTTCAACTTGTCTATTTACAGCTGAATAACATGTAACCTCCAGAGGATGTATTTACAGAGTCTCTCTACATAGGAGCAAATTAAATAAGGCTAGCATAAGGTAGTGTCCCAGGATCACCAAAAGAACTCAATTTCTGTTATGGTACTTGAAATTTTTTTGGCTAGTACTCTCCCTGACCAAGTTTTAGGACTTGTCCTAGGGACCACCCTCAGTACAGACTTTGTGGATCCTTATTTTGGCAGGTAAAACAGTTGATCTGAGTGATGGGAGCATTCTGCATCTTTTAAACTCAAGAGCATAAAATGGACATAAGCTGTTTCTACTGGTGTAGCTATAGCCAGAACATTTGAGCTGATGCCAGCAGAATGAAAACCTAATAGAAGACTTGTATCTTTATCATATGAGTGATGAATGAGACAAAAAGTTACATTAAAAAAAAAGGCAAAAAAAAAGCAGTGACATAGCTATTCATGTATACAGAAAATTCCCCTCAAATATTTCTTTAGAGTCTTTTGATTTGGCAAGGCAACAGAAAGTCTTGTTTAATTTTGACTGAAAGTAAGTTTCTGAATCTTTTCCTTGGCCATCAACATGAAAAATTAATTGGAACCACAGCTCTAGTTTTACAGTGTTCCTAGTGAAGAATTCTGTCATGACAGGGAAACTAAATTAAGTCAATCATATTTAAGAAAGATAATTAGTTGCACACTTCTTGCACATGTAATACTCTAGTCAATTAGAAATAAATTAAATAACTGTGGAAATAAAGTTGCTTGAACTTCTACTACATAGAGGAATCTAAGACCTTTTGAAATTGCAGAGGGTGAAGAGAAAGCTCAGACTTCTGGCTTCCCAGACAACCTCATCTATTAGCATTATTTCCTTTTTTCTGTACTAGGATTTTGCTGTGGAAGTGCCAGGGTCTAGGGACTGAGGGAGACATAGAGGCATGATGTTCAAACCAGGGGGTGCATTAGAAAGCATGTTTCCCACCAGCAGCACTGCAGAAATTCCCTTGTCAACTCACCCTATGTCCTTGTGTCCTGTGCCTGAGTAATTTGTCTATTATGGGTGAAATGACTGTATGTCTCTACACCCATCCCTCTCATGCAGCCACTTGTCTCACAAAGTATCGTTTCTCTAATTAAAACTAGAAATAATATTTGGCACATAATGAAGTTTTACTGCTTCTATAAAACCTATGTATTTCTGGGTGTCAGTTACTGGCATAGTTTGATCTCATATTTATGTGTACACAGACAGTTATTTACTGAGCCTGGTGTAATAAGAAAAAAGCTGGCTGGTGAAACCACATCATCCCATCACTCACCTGTAAAATATAGTTAACTTGAATGCATTTGAATAATTATATATATGAACTAATTAAGGACTGAGTCAAGTTGTGGATAAATAGTCCAAAACAAGGTGGTCGCAATAAACTGAAAGTGGTTATCTCAAGGTCATATCAAAGCTGTGCTGTCCAAATGATAGTATTAACTAGCAATGATCTAATTAAAAGCTGTATACTGAGTTATAAAAAGAAAGTACAAGAGTAAACAAGTGGCAGAGTCTAGATTTATTTGCCATGAAATGAAAGCAATCACAGTATGATGTTAAGGTGTCCAGCAGAAGGAATTAGGATTCATAAATAAAAAGCAGCTTCTGCAAGCCTGTGTATTTCAATATAAATGACAAAGTAATAGCAAGCGTGTTTCAGAACATGCAGCCACAGAAGAAGATGAAGATGATTAAGAGTCATAGTTGTTTGAGAGCACCTTATCAATTTACAAAGTTTTGTTCTGCAGTGGATTGGTTTGTGAGACCAAAGACAAATGACTGAATCAAAGAGAATTTCATCAGGGGCAAAGGGTGTATGCAGTGTGATCACAGGAAGCATAAGCAGCGGGAGCAAGTCAGTAGAGACCACTGTGTCACACACTCTGTGAGCAGGAAACAGTGACCCTTGGCCATGTCTCAGGAGATTACGGCACACATACTTTGGCATGTCAGCATCATAGGCAACAATAGCACAGAGAGAGGGGGAGACAACTGCAGTGGAAATGGTAAAAGGCATCATCCCATTGACTTCAGCAGAGATGGGACAATTTTCAACAATCTAACTATAGCAAAGCTCTGGTCCATTGCCAATATACAGCTAGTTAAACAGAACCAAGAAGATATTAAGTTATGAAGCGTTGTGTTTCTTTTCTTTTTAACTATATCTAATTGGGAACCATATATTTAAGCCCTAGAAGTTAATTCATATATTTTGAAGTTGTCTAAGAGTAAAACAAACTAGACTGAAAAGAAGAAAAGGACTATTTTCTTTCTGATATAAATATACAACCTTTATTGGCATTTCAGTGCTGCATTCTTTCCTGCATCAATCCATCTGACCATGCAAAATGTGACTTTCTATAAGGTATCACTCTTTCAGATTTTCTGATCTGCCATAATACATCAAACTTTCCATTTCCCTACTGCTACCTCCCAACCAAACAAGTCAGTCAAACTATTTTGGACCAGATCCTGTTTTTTCCTGCACTCTTCCTATGGTATTACTATTTTCATCTTTAATGGGCACTAAATACAGTATTTCTGGTTGGGGCTGAGCAGCACTAACTTTCTCAGCATTTTTTTTTGGATTCTTTGGTGATAAAACCAAACATAACATCTAACTTTTGTTGATTTTGGGGACCTTCTTTTCTCCATTAGCCCCAAATACATTTTTTGTCATTGCACTGAACAATTGAGCCATTTTTGTCAAATACCATATTTGTCATTGAACTGAACAATCAAGCCATTTCTTCCAATATCTTACACACTTTTCCTTTGGCTCAATAATAATTATTTCACAAAGTACCTGTGGGGTACTTTTGTTCCCTACAGGTCCAGTCATCAAAACCATTCGGATCTTGTTGAATCTGAACAGTTTTTCTTCATTATTTTTCTATACCTCCAAGGGAGCAAGTGTAGCTTCAGGGCTCGGTAATTTTTCACTTTTTACTGTATCACAGAGCACTGTTATTTTTGGGGATTTTTTAAAGGTTCATAACAGTCCTTTCCTTTTTTTTTTTTTTTTTAATTTACTGGTAACTTTTCTGCTCTGGTTTTTACTGAAATAGTTAATTTTTCATACATTTTCTTTTTCAAATTAGAGTGAAAACAGAACAGTCAGTTTGAAGAAATTATTTCATATATTCTCTACTAAGACTTTTTAAATTTTTGCTTTCTGGATTGCAGGGAGTATTTCTGATTAAGCAAGAGCTAGAATGTGGGAACCTAGAAGTCTGCTAGGATTTTTCCATATATCTTAAGATTTGACTGCCTTGAAAATTATAGGAATACCAACACTGAAAAATAATATTTTTACAGAGGTTTCTTCATGTTTTGAGTGTTTTCTCAGGGTCTGTACATGTTTTCAGACAGCACAGTTGACCTGAACAAGACAGATGCAAGACAAAACAGGTTGGTGCTTTCTGTGCCCTCCTTAAATCTCCTTTTGCCTAAGGCTCAGAGATAGGAAAAGTTTGAGCTTTTTTGACATGTATTAAGAGCCTAACTTCCAGTTCAACTAATTCTTCCCTCAATCCTCTCTCACAAGTGAGTGATAACATGGTCTAATACTTATGCTTTTTTTACTAAGGTGAGTGGGTTTAAAAGAAAGCTTAAAAATATGGTAAATTGAAATTCATGGGTTTTGGAACCAGTAAAATTCCCCAAGAGGATACAAAAGTGTAAAGGAAAATAAAGTTGGAAGCTGGAGGCAAGACAATAGTTTTTGAGCATTTAAAGCATGAAAGAAATTAGTTATATTTAAAGACAGCTAGAGAAAACAGTTTCTAAAGGGAAGTTAGCAGTGGGAACCAAAGAAGATAGCTCTGGTAGCCAGGAAAGATGCCTGAAGGCCATGGCAGGATAGGGGCAGCTGCCTAAGTAATTACAGCTCATGTCGATAGAAGCCCTGCATTAAGAAGTAAAGGAAGAAAAGGCACTGACAGTGGCAAGGGGACAGCAAGACCTGAAGGATGAAAAGGCTCTGTAATTCACTGACAAACTGAACAGTCTGCTTCAATTTTCCTATCTTAGTGCAGGCAGGCTCAAAATCTTGTGTTAAGGTTGCAGAGGGGATCTGAGTGAACTGACCAGGCTGAGGTGCTCCCCAGCTGTGAGGCAAAGTGTGTCAAATGTGGATATTCCTCATCCCTCTTTCCTCCTTTAAATGCTGTTGATGTTAAGGGCTGGATGTTACCTGCATTCTTAGAAACATCTTTAGCTCTGGATGCTACACAGGTATTTGAAAGTTGTTTAAAGTAGTATATTTAATCATGGGGGATACCACCCAGGAGCCCACGTGAGACTTCAAACAGCCAGAGCGAATTGGATTTCTATTATTTGTGATAATCTTATTGGGATGCTCGGAAATGAGTTTTATTCTTCATTAAAAGGACAAAAGGCTGCATCTTTAAAGTGCAACACTAATGTATGCAGAGAGGGCAAAAAATAGTGTTCTCTAAAGCTTTGTATGGGATCCTGCCAGGTGTGACTAATGTTGGTGCAGGTATTAGGAAAACTCAGGCTAATGTGATGATGAAGAGAGAATACTGGAGATTAAAAGAAAAGTGATTTGAAAGCTCTACTCATACTACTGTATGAAGAATAATATATAATGTGGGTGTTAAAAAAATGGTAATGTGTTCTGTCATTTTATTTAAGATAACTAGACTGTGATCTGGAAGCTGTTTCTTCTGGCTGAAGCACTGTATCTGGTTAGAGTCCTCCTGAATTTATATTTTATGTTTAAATTGAATATTAGGAGAAATTTCTTCACTGAAAGGGTTGTCAAGTATTGCAACAGGCTCCCCAGGGCAGTGCCAGTTACCATCCCTGGAGGTATTTAAATGAAGTATGATATGGTTCTTACGGAATGGCTTCAAATGGAAAGAGGGCAAATTAGATTAGATATTAGAAATTCTTCCCTGTCAGGGTGGTAAGGTCATAGAACAATGTACCCAGAGAAGATGTGGATGCACCATCCCTGGAAGTGTTCAAGGCCAGGCTGGATGGAGCTCTGAGCAACCTGGTCTAGTGTAAGTTGTCCATCTCCATGGTGAGTGGAGTGGAACAAGATGATCTTTAAGGTCTCTTCCAACCAAACCATTCTGTGATTCTGTGTTTTAGTGGTGGCCTTGGCTAATGCTTGGACTTGATGATCTTAAAGGTCCTTTCCAGCCTAAATATTCTATGATTTTATGATTCCTTGTATTTTCAGTCCAGAATCCCTTCCTGCTGCCTAGTTTGGGAAGCAACGGGTCCAGGCCTGAAGAGTCACTGATGCTGTAATATTCTCACAGGACACAGTGACAAAGTCCAAGTAAGGTCCCTCACGGTTCCCAGAATGTTTCTGTATAGAGTGTTCATGCCCAGGCTGGGATCTGGAGGGAGCCAACTGGCTTACCATGGAGGAATACTCAAGCATAAAGGAAGGGGCAAATGGGACTGGGTCCACTTAGAAACCAACTCTAATGACTAGCACAAAATTTCTGCTGGGAGTCATGGCAGATTTTGGTAGAAAACTGCAACACTATTCTGCTGCCTTCCTTTTGCAATGCTGTTACTCTAACACATCCACTTCGTGTGGCAGTCTGCAGAAAAGAAACTGAAGTAGGCACAGGAACCATATAGGAGGTCTAACTACTGTGCAAATGTTTGTCTGGATAACTCTCTATAAGCAAAGAGCTTTTTGGAGGCTGTTTTTCTCTACAGTAAAATCCATTGATCTGTTCATTTGTATTTTTAAGTGCTTTCCAAGCATCTCTAGCAGAAGCAGACAGGATACTGTAACCCCGAGTATCTGAAGATCAGTAACTGGATTCCCATCAAAGAAAGCAAAGGTTGGGAGCATGTGTTCTACCCTTACCACCTGAACAAAGGACTCAGCTCACAAAAAATCCAGTGCAACTAGGTGCAGACAGGGAACCGCTTGGTGAATAGCTGTGAATAACCAATACAGGAGATTTTGAGTCAGTCTCTGGGAAATGCCTGAAAAGACAAAGAAGGTGCCTTTAATAGCCAAAGTATTTGCTAACATGTCTGGCTTTGTTTCTCTTTCTATCAGATGCCGCATTCAGCTGTGTCTGAAGTGCTGACACCAGCGAAAACTGTGCCCCTCTATCTCTCTGCTAAGACTCATGGGGTACAGTTTGCCTACTTGGCTTGATATACTGGTGTCTTAGACAACATATAGACAACTGGTCATGGTAGGTGATGAATATAGGCGAGAAGAATTTCGGCCTGCAGATTCAATATAATTAATGAAGTGTTACTAAAGCGTTTTAAGAGAAACCGGTTCCTGCATTTACAATGGGCTGTAATGATTTACTTAGGTGTCTCCCTTTAGACTCAGTATACAGGTTACAAATGATGCAAAATGTTGCTGATCAGAGATATTGACAATTGCTCATTGGTATTGACATATGCAAGATTCTCCACTGGTTGCCAGTGCAATTATGAACTGACTTTAAAGACTTGCTTTTGGCCAAAGGGTAAAAGAAGACCCTATTTCTCATTTTATTTCAAAGTTTCTCCTATCTTACTCTTCAGTTATTTCCTCCAACAGATATAATAATAATGATAATAATAATAAAAAATATAATCATCATAATAATCATAATATTGTCATTATTATAATTATTATTTTTATGTGTTATTTATCTTCTGTCTCTCTGTTTAGGAATGTTCATTCAACTGGAACAGGTGGTTATTATTTCTAAGAGATATTTCCAATATCACCCCACTAAAACTCCTTTTCTCCCAATGAGATATTTGGAAATAGGCTCAGGTTTTACATTTTGAATATGTTCTTCAAAAGATTCTAAGTGATAGAAGAGAAAAATCTCACCAGCTCTCCCACTGTACTGAGGGGTTCTGATTGAGCCAGCTGGATTTCTACCTAAGTACCTCTGTCCCACATTTCTTTTGACAAGGAATATCTGAAAATATCATGGAGCCTTCAAAATAAAAGTTAGGGAGACCCAGTGTGCTGGAGAGGTTTCTGAAACAAATTAGTAGAAAAGAAGCCTCTCCATTTAGTTAAGATCTAAAAATTTAGCTCATGCATTTCAATATGTCAGACAACCAAAGTGAAAGTGTCTCTGAAATGTACTGAATTATAGAATAATTAAGTAAAGGTAATTGACCGAGGGGAATCAGCTCCCAAGGAAACCATTTACATTCAGTGAGAGAGTAAACCAAAAAAGCACTTTATTAATGGAGGAACCAACATAAAATGTTGGTTAGGGGAGGTACTGGGGTGGAAACTTAAAAGGGATTGGATGAACAGTATGTCAGTAACCATTAAATATCCAATAACAACAGAGTCCTGGAAAGAGGAAGGAAATCTGAGGGGAGGGCTTTGGAACTGGGACATGATTGGTTGAGGGGAGGGTCAGAGTGGTTAACTGACAAACTGATGGTTAACTGACAAACCGAATAGCCAATGGAGAAACACTCATCAAGTGACAACAGAATTAACCAATAGGGACTCAGGGATTGGGGCAGGATGGGTGGAAGGGGCAGGTGCATTTCCAGTGGCTGTGCCTCCAACAGCACAGGGATGATTCCCCCGGGCAGCACGTGGCAGGGGCTGTGCTTGGGAGATGGCCCCAGTGCCTCAGTGGTGCAGTATTAGGGACAAACCAGAGGGGTAACACACCGGGAGGGGAATGAACATTGGGTGTGTAAACTGTGGGGAGGATACAAAACTAAAAACTCACATAAAATCTTCTGGAACATTCAACTCTCAAAATTCCAGAGCTTCAAATCCACTGTCTATCCCTATTCCCATCAGTTCTGCTTCTTTTCTGTTTTCTTCCATCCATTTCTGACAATATTCTCTCCATTCTTCATTTGTGATTCATTTCCCTACAATTAAGGTCAGAAAAGACCTCCAAGATCATTGAATCCAATCATTATGAAGGTGAATTAGTGAAAGGAAGACTGGTTAAAATATTGGAGTTAAACTGCAGCCTTTCACCTGTGTTCTTGCCTGAACTTCAGGGCTCAAATTCACTGAATTTTGCTGATGAGAATTATTTCCTTTTGGTTTATATGAGTATCAAGAAAGGACTTGATTAGCTGAGACATGTTATTCTTGACACAGCGTGAAAGAAAGAATTTCCTTCTTTAGAGTGTGTGACATGCAGTATGTAGGCTTCTGCTTTAGAAACTCTGTTGATCATTATAGAAATGTTAAGTTCACTCTCCACTGTGGCAACTCTGTTTCTGCAGAAAAGAATAATACATCCAACAAGTTATCATATCGCCTATGGACTAACACCAATAAACAAATCTCTGTCTCCTTGTGCTTGAAACAGCTGCTGGTGATTACCCTCCTTCCGTGGAGACAGGAACACATCTGGTGCCTGCAGAACGGCAAAGAAACAGAGAGGAGATGAGCCAAAGCAGCAGCCCCTGGTGTACGCAGCTGCATCATCCTAACAGTGCTGCTTCACCTGAGAGCCAAGGCTCATGTAAGTAGCCGGCCAGGGTGGTCATTAAGAGAGAAAGGAAAACACAATGGGAATTTTCCTCCTTCATGTTTCTCGTTGTGGCTGAACCCTTTGGCTTTGTCCTCAGATCTCTATGTGGTGTTTGCTGTTCCCATTCTTCTGTGTTCCTCATTATTTCAAAAAGATGACCAAGATTGCCTAAATTGTCACTTTTGCAATCTTTGATGAAAATGTCCCTATTCAAAGAAGGCAAATGCAACATCTACCATTCATCAGTTTCTCTGGTGGCTTATATTGTGACCTGTAGAAATAGTTATTGAGAAGTTTTCTCTCTATCTGAAATGTCATCATTTCAACATTGTCCACCAGCAAAAGACATCAAAACACAACCCCACACCCTGTAGTTATGAGGTTAGTTTTAATAAACTGCAAGGTTTAAAAAAAAAAAAAAAAGAAAAGTATGTAAAAGGTATTAAGCACATATGTGTGCTGTTTCATATGGTTTTAGCTTTACTTTGCAGAATTAAGGCTAAAAAAAATATGGCAATATATGAAAATGAAAGATTACATTCTCACACATTGCCTCATGTTGATGCTGAGTTTCACAAGAAAAGTAGAAAAGTACTAAATACTGTGAAAGAGTTGGCAACGTGTACTGTAGACTATGGTGGAACTTGTCTGTATATTTAAGTTGTTCTTTCTCTTATACTTACGAATAAAAAGTAAGTTTTAAAATTGACCCTCCTCCTTTTTTTAATCTCCAGAGCAAAATGAAAAGTTAATTAAAAATAAAAGTTCAAGTCAAAAGTCTAAGTTTTGATTTTTTTTCCTTTTGTCAACAAGGCCTTTGATAAAGAAAACACCTGCATGAAAAACCCTTCCATATTTATTTAAAAATCTAATTTCTTTGCCAAAAGGTTTGCTTAGAAGCCATTTTTTGTCACATGAAGGGAAGATCTGACACAAATTGTGCCATATTAAAGCATATTCTAGCTAGTCCCAAATACATTAACGAAAACCAATATAGGCTGGATGCTGGCAAAGATGCTGTAATCTGGTATCAGCTATCCTCAGGATGAACTGACTTGACTTTACGTCTTTATATTTGTCTGTTTTCTTCACTTCTTCCTTTTCACTTTTCCTTCCCTGTCGGCATACCTTGCTTTGCAGTTGGGCAACCTTTATTATGTTGTCTTTTCTATGCGTAGCTGCTATTCCCATTAGGAA
>JAOXXN010000446.1:110317547-110329789 GCA_026770055.1 Myrmophylax atrothorax | reverse complement strand
TTTAACAAGAATCTCAAAGAGGATATTTCTTTCTTTTTTCCTTATAATTCACCCCCATTCTATAAAACATGAAAAATCAAAACAATGCAACTTAAATAAGCTAATTTACTTTTCATGGAAATAGACAAAATCCTGTGCAAATAAGCTTGATACAATTCCTTTAATTTAGGAGGTTAAAATCGTTAAGGACGACATCAATAATAAGAAGAGTAAAAGTGACTTATAATAAGGTTATTATGCCAAAAAAATGTGAACAAGTCAGAGAAAAAGACTCCTCTGCAGTTAATGCCAACTGTGATAGTGATAAGGGGAGGAATATTCCTATATGCCGAAAAGATTGTGACTACAGTCAGTGTTGAACGCTACTAATTATACTGCATTGTCCTTTGTTTATTAGAAGTCCAAAGTGAGACTAGGCAACAATGCATGTTGCTATGCCGTGTCCAACAGGATAACATTTAATTTTCATTAGGATTGACTTGTTTCCAGTAGTTCTCAGTTTATAATTTATTTCTTTTTTATACTTTAACTTTTTTTCTTCGCTATTACATGAGGCAAAAATGTCTAGCACCATGGGAAAGGAAGAGCTACAGAGCTACCTGTGTCTCTGAGTACAGTGAGTTGGTACAGATTTATTTTACTTTATTTATTTAAATGACTGTTTTCTCTCCAAGCGAATTGCCCAAAGTCCCTCAGCTGAAAATGTGATAACTGATGAGGCTGAATGCTTGTAAAAGAAAGGAATACAGCAGGCTCATACATTTTCTGAAGAACTTTTATGAGAATCACTTTTTACAAAATTTCCCAATTGATTTCCTACGTTATTACTCCTCTGGCTCCCAATAATATTATTTAGACAGAGAAATATTCTGACAGCATATCTTCCCATTTATACTTTGCTTACAGCATTGGCCTATAAATAGGTCATTACACTCTGGAAAAAAATTACAAAGAGTAAAACTTCTCCTTCATGTTTCTTAAAAAATACAGTCTAACTAAAAGTTGTCCAACATGCATTTGCTATTATAATTTAAAATTTTTCTACCATGCTAAGCATGCAGCATGGACTAATTTGTTTAATAAATAGGTGAGAATAGTAAGCAGGTAATTTTATATCCACAGTGCAGACCTGATTACTATAGAATATCTCTGTGTTTTCAGGGAAAGAGCAATGAGAAAGCCACGCAGCAGTAGGAGCAAGCCTAGCAGACCCATTACCATGACATGAGTGAGTTTTAGGTCACTGAGGTTAAAAAAACTTGTTCCACACCAACCCAAATCTAGCTAATCAGTTTAGACAAGGTAGTCACTATGTGCTAATATGACACCCACAATAGAACTAATGTGGTGGTTCTGGGCCCAATTCTGCCTGTCATCTCTGTGGAAAATAGTGCCATTAGCTTCAGTCATAATGCATATGCAGGAGGTGAATACATTAGTAAACTAATCAGAAGAGCTCTTTGGAGGAGGCAGCAGGTGGCAGATGCCTTGAGGGGCTGCTCTGGTTAGCAGCTTGCCCCACTTCTATTCAGAGCATTAGTCTCCTACTGCACCAGAAAATACTGCAGGCAGGGACATCTGCTGGTGTAAAAAAGACAAGGTTTAGGTAATTGCAAATATTCCATTGATGAAAAGGTCCCTTTTTACTATTTTTACTCTTCCTGGGGGAGGAGTCCTGGGTATTGGTTGTATACAGTAGAGCCATATTCTGGTTCTGAACCTTTGATGCCTTAGTGTGAAGTCTTTGGGCACAGCAAATTTTAGTCCCAGGTTTACCATAAGGGTAGGGGAAAGCTTATCCAGAATATTACATCTGCTCTAGTCATGAATCAGAGAAAACTGTAACAAAAATAGTGAATCTGCTCTAACATCCAAAGATTTGTTAATCTGTAGTTAATCATTTTTCAGCAACAGCAATGGAATGACATAGGTCTGCTGGCTTTTGGGAAATTAGCAGATTTACTTCAGTGTTAGAAAAACTCAGTATGTTCTATGGTGCTTGACTAAGAAACTCTTAAATGGACCAGTTTTCTCTAGTTGTTGATATTCAAAATGTTAAATTCACAGCATGAGTGTAAGATTTCACCAAAATTTAACTTCCTACAGAATTGTGTTGTATGGTAGATTGCCAAAAGATTGTGTCTTCTGTGGGGTCCTACTAAACAAAACCAATAATGGTTTAATCCTGCTCACTTACAAGTACCTTTTTATTTGAACTTGTGCCTTATTGCGTGACTTGGTAGGACAACGGCAGTCACCAGAAGGCAGCAACTCCTTTTTGAGGAATGTGGGTACTGGATCAGGTACTGGAAAAGTACCCTGAGAAAATTCGGAAAGGCTGTGCCAGTAAGCCAAGGAAATGTCTCAGGGGCTCAGGTACAAGGAGCTTTTGAAGGAGAGGAAAAATAACTGAGTAATGACTGAGCAACAGCAGTGAACAGTTGGCCTCCTGAAAGAAGATATGTGTTCAGATTGAAAACAAAGATAAAGGCACTGATTGTTAAGCACAGGGTTATAGTAGACATAAAGAGGTGAAATGTCTGTATAAACTGATATTGTCACAACAACAAAATTGTATAAACTTTCCATGAGCAAATTAAGTTGCATATTAAAGTATTCCTAACCACCAATGCGATGCCTGAGCAGACATCTCATAAAAGTAGTTGAAGCGAGAAACCATTTTCAGAGGGAACTTGATAACAGGATTATGTGATGAGGTTACAAGATAAGACTGGCAAGATGCAATTATCTAGATCCCTTCCAGGCCTATTTCTCCTGGAGAAAAGAGGAAATCAAAAGCAGTGGCTTACAATGCAATGCAGGTGTGTATGTAGCCCCATCTATACCCACAGTTTGGCAAGGCTGGGTACTAATTCAGCTAGTCTAGAAGTGCTATAATTATCTATTCTCCACAGTAGGCCCTAGAAAACATGTAGATGTTGAATGGACTGTCCAGAATTATGGAGTAATATGCAGTTGATGACATGTCCTTCACTGTGGTAATACAGCAAACCTCCAAAACAGTCTCATGCTTAAAAGACATCAGCAACTAATAAATACTAAAATCTCAAGTAAGATGGCACTGATGCTACTAGAGAGAAGAAAACACTCAGGAAATTTTGCAACTCCTTGGCCTTTTTCAGATTTTTGTTTGCAGGTACTTATCAGCAATTCATCGACATGTCAGTTTGCTCCATAATCTCTGAGTGCTCTAGTGAAGTTCCAGCCCAGCACAAGCAGAACTTTCTCTCCAGTTGCTAGGTAACTCCTGTGTCTGCTCATCTGTGGTATGTGTTATCAGCTGTTCACATCTTTATTTACTTTTCATCTTGGCCATAATAATGTGATATAACTGGACATAGAGCCTCCAAAATTTAAAAGACACTGCACAGTTACTGGTGCTGCAGTCCATCTGTGGCTGCTGTCCTCCCAGAAATGTTAAAAGCAGATTAAAGTTCTCAGTTTTGGTTGGATCTATGCGTATTCTAAGACTACTTTGAAGGTGTGAATGGTAGTCATTCTATAAGAGACTTGATCCTCTAGTGCAAAAGATCACCTTGTAATATGCAAATTCAGCTGTCAAATTCTGGGGAGGGAAATAAGGAAGCACACAAATAGAAAAAAACTCCCTTCCTTATGAAGTACAGACAACAAACCCATTAGTATCTGCTGTAAGAGAGAGCAAATCACCATAAGTATTTTCAAAACTTCTCCTTTGGGAGATAACAAAAAGACAGAAAAAAATATGCATAGTCAAGTTGCTTACTGCATTGTTGGGAATTCCAGTGAGAAAAGTGACATAAAATTATATGCGAACAAAAGGAATAAAGGAACAATTGAATTTATTTTGTTGAATTGCGGTAGGTTTTAACAACCTTATTCTGTTCTAACAGGAGAGAACAGCTATCACACATGACAGTGCAACATCTTACCCTTGAAATAATTACTCTAACTGCAAATCTAGATATGATATGAAGGTACAACAAACAGGTGGAGCAGAAGGTCAAGACAAAATGTAGACAACTGTGGGAGAGGGACTGGGAAATGATCAGAATGTATCAGCTGCCTAAGTAAGACTCCAAGGTTTGGGGAAATCAGTTTTGACACATCTTTGCTCATGTTACTGTCAGCCAGAGGAAAGTTCAGTTGGTAGTTTATTTTACATAGAGAGATCTATATATGTCCAGCTGTCTATATCTGTCTCTCTACAGAGAGACTATTATCAACTAAATACATACAGAATTTATTTAATTATTTATTATGGAAGGAATAAGGAAGCAAGCTCAGAATGCCCCTGGCTGGGAAGAAAAACAATCCTGTATCTCCCCTGTCACTAGCAGATAACCCTTCTTTGCCTTACTTAGAGAGTGAATGTACAGTGTTTGACATATGTCCTTTACAGAATTTCTTGGCAACTAAGAAAACATTATGAACTTCAGAAGAATTAATAAAAATACTTTAAAAATGAATGAACACACTGAACAAAAGATACAAATAATAGAGCAAAATTTTCAGGTAGTTTCTTACAATGTATTCTGGCAGACTCTTCAAGTGCTTCATCAATTACTTACTATAGGCAATTGGCTGAATTTCCATTGTAAACAGACAGCCTTCTCTATGGAAAATGGACCAATGAAAAGCTCTAGATAGAAGAATGCTCCAGGATGCTGTATACAGTCAGACTCTGTCTGATGGTGTTGGTATATCTATAAATTCTGATATTTAAATGTGCCCAACTTCCCCTTCTCATACTACTTTACTTGAAAAGCTAGAATGTTCATAAGTTTCTCACTTAACATGCTACACAATAGAATATCTTGAACTTTTCCTTATGTCAAGGTCTTAGAGCTATATTCAGAACTCACAATACATTTGAAAATTATTTCCATACAATATTATTTCCTTCATGATGGGAAAAACTTAGGTTTTGGAAAAAATCTCTATGTTTGACTTTTAGACCATCCACCCATGAATCCAAGTCTGCCCTCTGAGAAGATGGCATATGCAGTATCATCAACTTTTATTTATGATATGTCAGATGGGTAGGGAACATTAGATGTGTAGTAGAAATCAAAGTATTTTTTAATCCTGATTTATGATTTTATCAGGTGATTGAGGCCTCTCTGGAAGTAGCTGAGATCACTAGGTCTCCTGGAGTTGTTCTTTGACCAGTAGTTTCTTGTGCTATCCATTCTTTCATCCATTTCCATCTACCTTGCACACTGAATAAGACTGAAAGCAAGTCTGTGACAAATAAATCAACATCTCAGACAAAAATCAGAATTAAGCTGTACAAACAACCTTAGAAATACAGTTTCATATTGCTAGGATATTTGGCTTTGTATCCTTGTCATACTGTTAATCCAATGTTCTTTTACTCGTGCACACACAAGTACGGTGTATCAGGGGGGTAATAAGACAAAGTACATCTTAGACAATTTAGGAGGTTATGAAGAATTTTTTTTCTCTGTGCTTTGAATAAATAGCCTATTACCTTTAGACAACATGGTGGGATTGATAAATCATAATCAAAATATCTTCTGTAGATGACCAATTTAAGTGATGTTGTACTAGAAATTTTGTTTGATATAATTCCCCTTTCCAATGCTTTATAGAAGAATGATCCACCATTGCTGCTCCTTTTTCTTGCATTCATTTTTTCTCCATGACCCATTTTCAGAAAGAGGGCAATCTTGTATTTGAGATGTTATTCTTTTGGGAGATAAGAGCCTCCAGAGGCTGAGAAAGGATTAGAGTTTAGCTCTTACATGTTTTTGAATGCTTTAATCATCAGAAAATCATATGGAAGAGTCTTTGCTTGGCTTGATTTTGAGTTGGACTCAGTGATCTCTAGGTATACCAAGAATAATTTGTGCTGGATTAGGTAGTGCTTTTAAGTTGCGTTACAATACAGGCATCAGTGTAGCTCAGACTGGGGAAAGAGGTTATGGTTTAGATGTCTTGTGGAACACATAATGTAATATGGATGGTTAAGAACCACTAGAGCCAGGTTGTCTCTGACAGTAAGTGAGCAGAACTGTTCTCTGTAAGTAATGTGCTTAAAATCCATTTAAAATTATTTTGAGAGTGGAAGGTATGAAGAGAGACACAGGAGATTTGTGGAAAAAACCCAAAACCAAATCACAACAGAGGTTAGATGGTCATTTGGAGACTGAGGCACTCAGTCCAAGAGGATAAGAAAGACTATTATATGAGAGAAAACTGAGATGGAGCGCAGTTTTGTCTTATCAGAAAAAAGAATAAATTACTTGAACCTATACTTTTATGCTAATGAATGACATGACTTTACACGTGTGAAAAGGAGTGGGTTGCAGTCAGGCTAAACACAGGCTTCAAAGTATTAAATATCACAAGAAGGAAAGAAGTAAACAAGACCTTTCTGGTCGGTATTTTTCCTGGTAATACCTAGGAGGAAGTGATGCTTTCCCTCGTGGGAACTTACAGCAGCATTTGTCATAGCCAGCTGCATGGAAAAGTAATACATTGTGAGCAATTAAATGCAAAAACACAGTCTCTGTCTCATGAATTCCCTGAGCTACAAATCACTGGAGGCCAGGAGAATTTTGGGTAGGTGTTATTACATGTGTTTTGTGGCTTCTCTGCCATCTGCTTGTGTTCTCAAGTTAATATGTACCATCTAAAATGGTGTAGTTTAAGCTACTCTTCTGGACTGTTTGCTAAAAAGGGAAAGACATGGTTCTCCAGGAGATTTATTCTACCTAGGACTTTGACAAGGACAAAAGAATAACTCTCCAGTACTGCCTATCTTGCCCTATTGACCTGGAAAGTTAAAAAATAGCTGCTTTAAACTGGTCATTTAACTTCCAGAAAGATAAATGTAGGCAAAGCAATTCCTGTTCTTACCCACTGGTAAGTTTGGTTCACCAGTTTAAATTTATCTTACCAGAAACAAAAGGGAAAAGACTGTCCCTTCTCGCTTTAACATCTAATGGTTGAATTCTCACAATGATGCTTTGATACAAATCACTTTTTTTTTCTTTCCCAGACAGGTACTTATCTTCATCGAATACACATTAGCTACTTCTGTGGGTTTATCTGCTCAGTCTCCTGAGGATCAGCATTGCACCTGCTTTTTTTTTTGCCTTTTTTTTTATTTTTTATTTTTTTATTTTGCATTGGCTGTCTTCTCTTTAAGAGCCATAATGGATGTTTTATTAAAAATCACTTTCCTTTGTTCTGGGGAGGTTTTTTTTTGGTTGTTTTTTTTTTTTTCTAATGGCTGAGTCAAGTCTAATAAAAAATGTAGTACTCTGAACAGAGGACTCTTGTCAAGCCAGTGTTCTGGGTTGTTATTGACAGTAAGACTTTGCAAAATTGGATGCCTAAAATTCCACTGCTTTGGGTAGGAGATGGTCTTCTTCCCTTTCGTTGCAAGTCTCAATAGGGAATATTTGGGATTTTAAAGGAGGATGAATAATTTTATGTCATATTGTCATATCCTTGAAAGAATCTCTGTTTTTGAAACTGTAACACAATGAGTGTAATGTCATTACTTCACTTTATCAGTCCAGTTAGATCATAACCTGAGGAGTATATATAAAGACTTACAATGGAAATGAAACTTTGAACCTTGTGCACCAAAATAAAAGATGCAATCTTATGTATATTCTCTAAATGATCAATTGATCTTACATCAAATTTCTTCTTTTTTTCACCAGCCACAGGTTTCTTCAAATGTGTGACAAAAGTTAATGAAGATTCCTAAACTCATATTCACCATGGGCTGACTCTTGGGTTTTAAATTAGATACTTGAATGCTATAGTTTTTTTGGGGAATCTGAAGCACAAATTTTCACTGATATTTGTTTACAATAACGTGCCCCAACAGAAATCCATAAATGCTGGTGATCAGTCAGCTGCACAGTTGAGTCTTAATGTGGTTGAAGAAAAAAAGTGGCACATTTTTGGGGTTGTCTTGCAAGCCGTATCTTTACTTTGCCACGGTTGTTAACAGGTAACCTCTGCAAATTTTGAGTGTCAGTCTCAAATATTGACTCTTCATTATGTAATAAAATGGAATACTGAGAATACTGTCATATTCTGGGCTGCTGAAGCTACTTGCATCTACATAGTCCTTGAGTAGAATATGTACTCTGTGCTTATCACACTGCCTTTTAGGTGATAAACATGAAAATTCCCTAACAAAAAAATAGTGATGAGAAAATAGTCTGCAAAGGGAAAGGTAGTCAGAATACATATATGCTTACAGAATGTACTTAATTTGGGGAGAAATCCCCTCCCAGCTATTTTAGTGAATTTGAGTATCTTCTAAGAACTTTGTAAAACATCTTTCTCATTGCTTTAAGTTTACAAATCCATAGGGTCCTGGTGTTCAAAAGCACACTAATTACTCACAGTCCATCAACAAAGGAAGATGATGACAAATGGCACTCAAAAAGACCCCTTTTTCTTTCTGAAAGTATGTCTTTAGATGCTACTTCTTAAAAATACTGATTTGAAAATTTGGATCAAAAATCTGCTTAGGCCAATTACCCTGGTCAGGCTGTGACAACTGGGTAATGTCTGATTAATGTTCTGTGAGTGCTCCTTTCTTCTGTAACCCGCTTGAGATTTTATTCAGGTATCAGAAATGGATTCAGAGGGCAAGACAATTTACAAGCCTTGCCCTCCTCCTCAAAAGGCTTAATAAGCCTGTACCACCAACTTCTTGTAGGTGACATAAAGTCCTAATTAGTTGTCAGCCCTGCACAGACTTTCTCCAGGTTCTTACAGTTTTCTTGAACTGAGGGTGCTCAAGCCAAGACTAGCCCTGCGGTCTGCCTTCCAACCCTCCTCTTGATCCAAAAGTCAGGCTTCCAAAGCTTTCCTCCACTATGTTGGGCACAACAGCAAGTTGAGCATTGCTGGTAGCACTGGCATACAGTAATTGCCACTGTTGCTCTCCCCTCCTTCCTCCCCATACTCAAGTTCCAGACATTTGGCAGATGCACTGCAGTGTTTATGAGGAAACTTTCACTGCCACAGTTTTGGCTTGAATGTATTGAGTTTATTATGTCTGACTCCTGAAATCTTTCTGGAAGTCCTCCACTGGTGTGACACTGCTGTGCAAGGCTGAGTTTCTGTTTTGGCACAAAAAAAATGTAGTGGTATAGAATAATTGTGTTAAAGAAAGATTCTCTTCCTTTAGTGAAGTATGAAAAAACTGTGTCCAATTGCATTTCATTTGATTATCTTTGCTGCTGTGGAGTTTGAATTGCTGCAGGTTTGAGCACCAGTATTTAATCTTCTTTTCTCTCAATAAAAGTGTGCTAAGGAAGAACCTAAACTTTTGCAGATGCTCTATTTTCTCAAGCAAGTAGTAATTGTATCATCATTCTCACCAAAACAGTCTTGGTAACTGTGCTTACATGGTGCTGGAGCTTAGAAGTACTATATATTACACATTTTTAACTTTATCGTAACTGTGAAATGGGTGTAGGGCAACTGCCTTAAGTCATGGTTTACATGACTTTGTAGTTATTTAAGACCCTCTGGACCCTACAGTAAGGAAATCTTAGTAGCATAGGGCTTTCTTGGTAAGCATAAAGGATTTTTGCAGACTACTATACCCTGAACTTTCTACATTTCCAACACATTTGATCCTGACTTAAAAGTGGTGATATTGCTGGGACACCAAGTCACTAATCTCTTCAGGTTCAGTCTGAGATGTACCTGGATCTTCGTCATATTTACCAGCCTTCTTTAGAACATCTTACTGGTCTGTATGCTATGATTATAAAAATAAATATGCTGAATATTTCCACAAATTAAATTTTCTTCAGATTGAAAATATGCAGTCTGACCAAAGATAAAAGGTAATTGGTAATAATATTTGTAACAATCAAATAAAGGAGAGTATTGCAGTGCTTTTGGGAACGTGGTTGCTA
This sequence comes from Myrmophylax atrothorax, assembly GCA_026770055.1. Classification (NCBI taxonomy): domain Eukaryota; kingdom Metazoa; phylum Chordata; class Aves; order Passeriformes; family Thamnophilidae; genus Myrmophylax; species Myrmophylax atrothorax. Next base: position 110,319,860 of record JAOXXN010000446.1, on the reverse strand, counting down.
ATAGAAAGGCTCCTCAGCCACAGAGGTTGTTGTGTTCTCTACATAATGAAGGTGGTCACCTTCATCTTTATTCAAGAAATATATTTCTGAAATACATAAACTGAAATTTCTATTAATGTTAATTTATAATTAGTCCATGATTGCTCTGTTTTGATGAAGTTAAAGGAATATTAATCATGAGTTGGTTTTGCATGGCAAGATTTTGATAGCGGGGGAGATACAGGGTGTCTTCTGTGAGAAGCTGCTGGAAGCTTCCCCCATGTCTGACAGAGCCAATGCCAGCTGGCTCCAAGAGGGAGTTGTCACTGGCTGAGGTCAATTCCATCAGTGACAACGGTAGTGCATTTGGGATAACAGACTTAAGAAGAGGAAAAAGTTATTGCACAGCAGAAATTGCAAGCTGAAGAGAGAGGAGTGTGAATGTGTGGGAGAAACAGCCTCATAGACACCCAGGTCAGTGAAGAGGGAAAGGAGGTACTCCAGTTACAGGAGCTGAGATTCACATACAGCCCATGGAGGTCCACAGTGGAGCAGATATCCACTTGCAGCCCATGGAGGAGCCCATACCAAAGCAGGAGATGTCCAAAGCAGTAGATGTCCAAAGTAGGCTATGACCCTGTGGTAAGTCCCTGCTGGAGCAGGCATCTGGCAAGACCTGCGAGGCCATGGATTGAGGAGTCCATGCAGGTGTGCTGGCAGGCCTTGTGACCCTGTGGAGAACCACACTGGAGCAGCCTGTTCCTGAAAGGTTGTCTCCAGTGGAAGGGACCCACACTGGTGCAGGAGAAGAGTGTGAGGAATCCTCCCACTGAGGAGAAAGAAGCAACAGAAACAATGTCTGATGAACTGAACACAGCCCTATTTCACCTGTCCCTGTGCCTTTAGGGGAAATAAGGAGCAAAAATTGGGAGGGAAGATGAGCCTTGGAAGAAGGAAGGGGGGACGACGACGTTGTTTTAAGATATAGTTTTATTTCTCATTATCTTGCTCTGATTTGATTGGAAACAAGTTAAACTAGTTTCCCCAAATGGAGTCTGCTTTGCCCATGATGGTCACTGGTGAGTGTTCTTCTCTCCCCTCCCCGCCACCTTATCTAGACTCACGAGGCTTTTGTTACATTTTTGCTGACCTGACCAGCTGAGGAGGACAGTGACAGAGCAGCTTTGGTGGGCACCTCACATCCAGCCAGTGTCAGCCCACCACAGGCAGCTAAAGAAAAAAATTTTCTGATTCCTAAAAAAAAAAATTAATTTTTCAGTATGAATACATTCAGGCTATCTATAAATAAGCAATGCCTTTGTTATGTGCATGCTGTGTACATTTTTAATTAATTTAATCAAATTTATATGGAACAGAACCAAACTGAATCAGAATGCAGTTTTCTCACTTTTCAGTATACATTGGTTAAATAGTTGCTGAGATTAATCATTAATACAGTATTACAATGAACAAAGTAATCAAAGTTTCTAACAAGATAGGCAATGTTTGGGAGAGTTTTAAGTTACATTCCATGTCAAGTCCGACCCACCTGGATATACTCCTTTTTGCTTCATTTTTTAGAAAATTTTACATGAATATTTTACATTTTTATAAAGATTTAAATTTTAATGAAATATAGTAAGAAGCAACAAGCAAAATATGCTTATTAAGGTGACTCACTTGTCTTCTTTTGAGATGTATTTTGGACTCATTTGTTTGTTCATATTAATATACCTTGTATTTACAGTTTAGCTCTCTTGTTTACCAAGGTCTTTTTTTTTACTGCTTCCTGAGTTCCAGCTGTTGTCAGGAGATTGATCTCACCAATAGCTAAAATTTTCTTTTTTAAATGATAAATAGATGTGACATTTTACCTTGGAAAAGCCTGAAACATTTCAAAGCTTTTGAACTCATTTAGGTTGTTGAAAACCCTCAGCTACCAATCAATGGGAAGTGAGAGTGACTAGCGAAAAGCAAAAGGCTCTTGGAAGAGTCTTTGTCCTGTTATGCCTGTATGTGTAAGATTCTTAGTTTATGTCCTGCATCTCAAAGTCACCTAGTGAACAACTGAAGATTAATTACAGGTGTCAAGGGCTTCAGAGAAAAATAGCTGATACAGCCTCATTGTCTTCAGATAAGTAGAACTGTACCTACAAAACAACACATTTTTCTATGTATTTCTTCTTCTTAGAAGACTTTTTGAGGCTTATCACTATATGTCCTCCATTCTAAATCTTATTTTGTCCTTTGAAAATAATTGTAATGTTTGATGCTTGTCTTGGGTTGAGCTGGCAAAATGCCAACTGCCCAAGAACAGAGAAAAAGTGTTCCTCT
>JAOXXN010000446.1:110305123-110317447 GCA_026770055.1 Myrmophylax atrothorax | reverse complement strand
AGAGCAATTTCAGGCTGCAGTAGTTTCAAAACTCCTCTTCTGCCCAGGGACCAGCTGGGGAAAAAACAAAACAAAACAAAACAAAACAAAACAAAAAAAGGGCTTGTAGCAAAAGTTCTGATAGAAAAGAAAGTAACCCAGCACCATGAAATAATTGTTTAGTTAGGCAACTTGGAAGAGAAATACCTGAGACGGATCACATACAGCTTTGCATACCTTTCTCACTGATCCACATGGAACCACCTGAATGTTGACTCCCAAACTTAGAAACAACCTGGACAGGACTGGACATTAGCAAAGCAAAAGGTACTGCGTATCCAGACTCTTTTCATTGGATAGGTTCACTACATAGATGTATTTGCTGGGTTCTAGCCTTTATGGTACTTTTGGCAGGTGAAAATCATAAAAATAGAGCACATTTTTAATACCAGTGGAAACATTTTACTGGGTTATATTTATAAAGATGCAAAATTGTGTTGATAAACATGCATGCAAGTTTCAGGCTACAATGCTTTAAAGGAGTTTTACCTTAAGACTTTGTAACTGAGTGCTTTTCAAATTCCATCAATGAGCATGTTCATATAAAATGAAACTTGTGTGAGTAATGTGGCATTAGTGACACTTTATATTGTGTATTCAATATGGGGAGACATCTCTTTTAACTCCAAATGCTCAATAAACCTAGAATCATCATTTAGATTGAGAAACAACTTTAAGATCATCGAGTCCAACTCTATACCTTATGCTGTCAAATCCATCCCTAAAATATGTCCCTAAGTGCCATATCTATATGCGTGCTAAACACCTCCAGGGCTGGTGACTCCACCACTTTCCAGTGCAGCCTGTTCTTTAAACATAGGCACCTAGTGACAAATGAGACACCCAAAGATCCTCTGCCTGATTTCCAGCTGCTGTTTCACATCAACACAGCACTCTTGCAGGTCCTGTACCCTATCTGCCAGCTCCATGTAGATGTCTCAGATACTGTTGAAGGATTCAAATGTCTTTGAATGCCCTTGTTTAAACAAATAAATTGAACTCTATGTGAAAAGTTACTGTCTACCGTTGACTTTTTAGTTGAGCTCTTTCAATGAATAATGGACAGAAATAGGGTACTTGTAAGACAGTTTTCTCATGCTATGCTGAGTGGAGTCCAGTGTAGAGAGAATTAATATCTGAAGGTATTTGTCTTTACTGTTGGTAGGAGACAGCATTGCATCCATAGTCACCTCAACTCCAGCCATTTCCAGTGCCAGACATGTTCATCTGAGCTGGTCACTCCAGGGTCTATAAATTGCCATTAAAGAGAAATGGGCATTTTTAAGAAGAGATTGGTTTTACCTACTTTTTATTGTCTAGATGACATGAAGCAATAAATCCTAACCTAGATCCTTAACTTTTAAAGACCTTGAAAGTTAAGGGAAATGAATCCTAGGTACAGTGTTCTTGAGATAAAAAGCTTTTCTTCATTTGCACATACATCTCCAAATGGCTGAGATCAGTACAGAAAAAAATGCAGATACAAGACCACAAATTACCCTGACAACAGAATACCCACATAATGACACGTTAATAAAACAATTATTGAATATAAATTTTGAAGGTGTAAGTAGGATGCTTGTGTTCTATGGTCTGTGTTCCAGCTTTTTCTACAGGGATGTTTCACCTTGTGGATGAAATCTTTATTATATAGCTCCACACAGCTGTGAGATGAGAATTACATAATTAATGGTGAGCACTCAAATCCCAACATGTGGCTATGGATGCACACCCACCATGCAGTAATGGGAGTGAATTTTCTTTTAGCATGCACGTATGGGCTAATCTGGACCACACTGTGATTTTTTTTTCATTTGCATTGCCAAAAGGGAAGAGTGGAAAAACCCTGAAGTCTTTATTACAATTTTTGCTAGCACGAGTCTTCATATGTCTTCTTAATTAGTCCTGCTGTGTGGTTGAGACTCCACATAGGCTGTCATGCCACAATGAAGACCTGTATATTGTAATACAGCAATTATATTATTTAACCACACACTTTCCTGCATGAGTGACTGATTCTATCTTGCATGCTGCAAGCATTTGTATTTGGCAAATATGTGGCTGCTGTTTTTAATGATTGAAACTTACTTGTTTCAGTAGCGTTGGTCCATTCATTTATCCAGTCCTTCCAGCCATGAGTGGAATAATGAATGTGAAAGGAGAGCAGACACTGAATTAAATATATTTTATATTTTTTTTATGCCATACGTTTTCAGTATTCAGGTTCCTGGTGGATGGAGAAATTGTTATGAAATAGAATTGAATTTTTAAAGTTGGAGTCTTATTTCTAAAATTTGGAGATTCCTGTTGGGATTATTAAGTGTTTTTAGTGATATGTCCTCTGAACTCTATCACTTTCAGTGGTCTCAAATATGTGTGAGATAACTAAACATTGATTGCTATTATTTCTGATTTTCATCTACTGCATTTGGCACTGAAGCTACTAATTTATGAGTCCATTTTTACTACAGAGAGCAGAGATTTTCTTTTTTTTTTATCTGGCATATTGTGGCATATACTTTCAGACTTACACAGTCTCATGCTTACTGTCCAAATGCTAAGCAAATATCTTCCATGAACTTTGGCATTTGGCTTCTGACAGCATGAAAGATCTTCATGATTGAGTAGACTGTGAGCAGCCAATAAAGAATTATGCACATCAAGAATTCATAAAGCTATGCAATGAAGTTTATCAGAAAATCATAGTTAACACTTTTTTTATTGAAACTGGCTATATAAAGATTTCAACCTGAGCAGTATTCTTACGGGATCAGTGAAGTGTTTTATTGATCTCAGAAAGTCAGGTTTAGTTCCAGTGACTGTCACTCACATGTATCCATGTATGTTAGCACAGGATTTGTGTTTTTATTTTAAATTACTTTTCTCCCCACTAGGAGAAACTAGGATATCACATTTCATCTTCCTAAAACCCAAACCGAGAGAAGAGAGCAAGTTCCATTTCATATACATAGCAGCCATGCACTGAGAGCACCTGCTTCAGAGTATTATATGTTTCTGTCCTTTTTCATTTCTCTAAAAACTATTCATTAATTTTCTGGATTCCTTGAGATTATGTGCAAAGCTCTGTTTTATTGCATCTGTAACAGTATACTGCAAAAGGGTGAAGGTTGTCATTTCAATGTAAAATACCACCCTGGGTTACAAATATTCTTCCCCCATTCTGTTCTCAAATCTAAGCTTTCCTCGGTGCTTTCCAAGCTATTCAAGTTGCACTGCTCTTCTAGTTTGCTGCATGCTCAACATGTCATCCTTCTACTGGAAAGGGTACTAATGTGACATAAAATACAAGATTACGTCATGTCAGCAAGATGTACAGAAGTCTAAATTGATAAATCATGTTTTCTTATCATGTTATCTTATAGGCTTTACCCTTTGTCCATATTTAGGTGAAAGAATTCCTTGAATAATTTCTAAAATGGAGAAATTAAACATGAACACTGGTGAAATAATACTATCTCCCTATAGAAGAATAATTCAATATCAGACTGCTAAATTTAGTTTAAATACTGTTTTAAAAGAGGTTGTGACTTTTAAAAACATTTAAATACCTGATGTTTTTTGCCCATCTTTCTTAAATATTTTAAATAAGACATTTAGTTTTCTTTGGTTCCCTATTTTTGATTTAATTAGTTCCTTGTACTTAATCTTTCAATTTAAAATGCTCTTTAAAAAGAAATCTATTTCATTTTAATGTTAGCATAAACTATTTCAGTTTGCTCCAAATTGAACTCCTATGGATGTTTCAGCTTATATAAAATTTCAAACTTTTGGTTTGATTCTGAATAAAAATGACATTTTTTCAACTTTTACAACGTACATTGGTACTGAAAATTTTTTTTTCATCTCATTCCTTTTTTGTGTGTTGTGATTAAAGGGTTACTATCTATTCAGGATTCCTTCTTCCATACTGTTTCCTATTATAAATTAGACCAGAATGACTGGCAGGTACTAAATATACATCTACTGGGTGTCTGTAGCCAAGTGAGATAAATTCATCCCACTCCTGTAGGAACATGAGGTCACATATTTATCCTCCAGATATCCACAGTGTGTTTGGTGACTAATTCCCTCATTTGACCCACAAAGGAGTCAGCAAAATTCTCCTCCACTCCTTCAGTGTCTCCACCTGTGCATTATTTTTCAGGTACCTGCATTTAGAGATGAAAATCTCTTGAAAGGAGCTTTATATGGACTCTTTAGTATTTCTAAAGAAAGGAATTAACTGATTTTATATGGATCATAAGAATCAAAAATAGACAGTGTTTTTGTGTGTGTATGTGTTGTGTGTGTATGAGCTACAGAGGACTGAATACTAAATGAATATGTATGCAACACTACGGTGACATCTGATTGATATTTCTGCAAATTGATTCCAAGTGAGTGGTACACTGTTTCATGTCATAGGTTACTGATGCACACACTCTTCTGTGGCCATAAAATTTTGTTCATACAACTCCCCTTTGCTATGTGTATCAACCAGCTGATCATCCAACAAAGGCTGCTATTTAAATTGCTGATTTCTTTGGCTGGTTAGTGGGCTCTAATGACCTAAAGACAGAGGACCCACACAGTGCTCTATATTTTTTGCTGTAATTGTGTATACAAAAGCCTGATGTTAACAAGAATCATTTCACTTCCTCTGTGTTAGATGACATGCAGTCTTACTGGCTCAAAAAAATAATTGCTCCAGTGGCCTGATCCTGCAAATATGAACTTTTTCTGGGATGAGTTCAGTGGTTGTCATTCTCCTTTATCTCCAGCACCCCTAAAATTCAGCTGCTGGTGCTGTTAGGAATACTGACCATTGCTTTCTAAACCCTAAAATGACACAGTTATTTACCAGATGTCTAGCAATGGATCACATTGCTTAATATGATATCAATTCCAACTGCTGAGAAAATTTAGGTAGGCAGAATCCAATTTCTCAAATTGGAATTTGTCCAAGACACTGAGGATACACTCTTCTTACAACAGCAATGACATCTTTAATCTTGCCTGAAGACAACAATCCTTTTGTAATAGCTACTCCCCAACATTTTTTTTCTCAACACTGTTTTTGAAAACACTCCTCAGTAGTGCCCCAATTAAAAAAAAAAACAAACAGCAAAACAACAACAACAACACAAGATCAGAATTAAAAACAAAACCAAATTAAAACAAAATTGGTGATTTAGAATTTCTCATCTTGGTTATATGGGTATGTGTTTCTGACATATCATTCAGGTAGTATTGTGTTCCCTAACCTTTTTTAAGAGAGTAGTTTGAAATTCAGAATTTCCAGTTTCTGAGAAATCATAGTGTATCCATGTTTTCTCTTTTGAAGTAAAGACAACACAAATCTAATGGAATGAGAGGCTCAAAGTAAAAAGAGTTTTCCAGGTATCTGTATCAAAGCAAAAAATGTGACATTCTTGAGTCAAATGTAGCATTTTTGTTTCTTGATGAAAATCGAATATTTTGTTGAGATCATTCTCTGTGTCTGCCTGAATCTGCTGAGACGTATGAGAATACAAATTCTGAGTCACTCATACTTCTATTTTCTCCCAGGTTTTGAGTTAATGCCAAGCAACATTTCTGAAAATAATTTTCATTTTTGCCTGCTGGCACAAAAGAACTTGGGTTGCCTCAAACATAACCTGTGAGCTCCAGGTCTCTACTTTACAGCTTGTCATGGCTTCTGTTTTACCTTAGGCTTGGACAGGAGCATAAAGGAATTATTACTGCCACAATGATATTTTTTCATAATTATATCACTTCCATTCCTTCTCTCATGTTATTTTTGGCCACTGAAAGCACAATGGGACCTTTTCAGACTCCAAGGATTTGGGCAGTCATCTGTATTGGTAGAACAAAGATAAAAAGGACCAAATATATCCATGTTCTTTAGTATTTAAGTATTCAATATGTTGATGTCCCCTTACAAAGGGTTGTGAGTCAAAAAAAAAACCCCAAACCCAAACATAATGAATTTCAGTTCTAGTTGAAAAACAATTGGACAGCTATGATGAATCATCTCCTATAAAAAGAGAAAAATACTGTAACTTTTGGATTGTTTCCAGATCTGACACAGCGCTGATACTCTGAGAAATCTGTGAGCTGGAGAGGTATTTTGAGGGATACTGACATGTAAATAAATCCACTGAATATTTCCCTGTGCTCTGGACTTCTCAGCATTGGAATTGCCATGCAACAGAGCTCTCCAAGCAGAGACAGAGAAATAAAAAAAAAGCTGGTAGGTTTCAAACTTCTGAGTTTATTCTGGATGGAGTCAGGTCTAAAGAAACCAAGTCCTGCAGCCTGTGTCTGCCATCCACCTGACTGAAGAAAACAATCTTTGTGCACCCTTTTCTCATGAAAGCTGTCTCATTAGTGCTGTGGGCAAAGCCTGCAGCTGGAATTGCTTTGCAGTGTCGCTGAGTTTGATTACAGCATGACACTTACAGCTGATGGGATGTGAGGAGAGATCTGATTGATATCTTGAGTCCACCTCTGTTGTCGTTTGCTCTAGGTGGTGCGCCTGTGGACGGGGAATAAAGCTGGAGAATCTAATCAGCAGAAACTCACAAAGTGTGAAGGCATGTAGATAAACTTTAGATATTCTTGCTTGTGAATCTGGACACAGGGCCCTAAGGATGGACAATAAACCTCAGTTTAGTCCCTCAGTAATTCTTACCTTTTTCAGAGAGGACAAGATTGATTTTTATTGCTACTTCAGATGTATGCAATTCAGAAGTAACTCCGCCAAAGCCAAACAGATAAGCTTTTAAGAACTGAAGTCAGTATAAAACTGGCTAAAGGAAGGAAATATAAAATCTGTAACTCTATACTCTGCTTATAAAGTCATACATACATAGATTTACTACTTTTTGACAAGGTAATGCTAATGCAAAGAGATGATATTGCAGTTTTAAGTTAAACTTGACTTTTACATAAGCCATTAACTTATATAAGCTTATCAACCTGACTTCTTTTGAACTATTTGAACAGTGGAATTATCTTCTGTAAGAAATTTTGAAATTACTTACTTTACTGAACCCACTTGAAAAAATCAAACTGTTAAAAATTTATTAAAAAAAAAATAAACAGCCCCTCTGAATTGAAATCTTCAGATGAAAATGTTGGTATTTTTACCAGACAGAATTTGTTGTATTAAACTGGAGTTTAAAAAAAGTTATATACTGATTCTCTCAAAAGAAAAATAGAGGAATGTTACTGAATCCTATGGGAATACTAGATTTTCATAAAACATCTGCAGGTGGGAAAAAAATAGTGACCTATGAAACTTATACTTCTCCAACATTTTTATTAATGCACTCTTCTAATAATGCTGAAGAGATCCTATACTTGTCGAAAGCACAATGCAGATATGAAATGATGTTCCTAAGACAGCTTAGCACTGTTATACACATATAAATAGTAATTATAAGTACTAAACCATCCAATTAACCTATTTAAAGTAGTTCAGTAAACAAATGGGAATTCTGGAATTAGAAACTAGAAATAATAGTCCCCAAATGTTTTTCCATACTTTGTATGTGTGTGCGTATGCAGATATGACTGTTAGTTTCTATGCTGATGAAAGCTAAAAGCTGCAGAAATAAATCTGAGCAGAGCATCAGCTTCCACGTTAACAACTTCAGCCTACCATTTCTTTGTTTCCAAACAGATTATTAAATCTTTGCCAAATAAATACAGATAATTTTGTTTGGATGCCCAATTATTTGGAAAGAAGGATGATAAGAAGGGAGTTTAAATGGAAGTGGAAGAAACTTCTGAAGGTTCAGACATTTAAGAAAAAGGGTACTATATATAACTCTGCTCCCAAATTTCTGTGCTACTTACTAGTGTTTTTAAATTGTGAAATAACCACAGAAGTTGGATAAGAAAGAAACAAGAAATATTCAATCCACATATTACTCACTCCAGAACAGAGCTAACCTTGAATTCAATGTGTAACAATGTACAGATGAACAAATATATTTCAGGACTATAGGGACCAGTTTTGCTCTGTGGTTCTATTAGAGCTCATTCTATATATTTTTGTTCTGTAGTTTACTAAGGATTCAATTATTCAATAAATATTTTAAATAAAATTAAATATTCATTTATTTAGAACTCTACCCAGACAAGTGGCTATCTACACACTGTACTTGGTACATAGAAATGCATGCACTAAATAAGTGTAAGAAAATCAGTTAAATCCTGTTAAAGTTAAATCCTTGTAGTCCTTCTGCTTAGGGAGTAAGTCAGTTTTTCAAAAGTTCAAAAGGGTCTATTTTGCTATGGGGTGTGATTACCTGCTCAATATTGATCTTGCTTTTTCATTTGGAGTAGCAGCAAATCAAAATTACTGTAAAATGCTAGGAATTGCCTGAATGTCATTTTGTCTTTGACTACTCATCATGAGGTTGATCTTTCTTCTACTGTTAAGCATGTTGCTTGAAGATTTATTTGGCATCACATCTTCATTGAAAAATCTTGTCTTGTTGGCACAGCAGTACTTCCTATAATGAATATTAAGTTTATTTTCTACGTACCTTCTCAGGATATTTTTAGTGGTGAAAAATACCTCTCTTCAGCTGAGAAAATCTTACCCTGCAAGATAGTAAAGGGAATAAAAGCATATAATGGTAAGGCCTTGTATGGGTAAGAGACCACTGAAATGCCGAGGTATTACTCCTGTGGATGAAACAGAACCTGCACATAGCAACCTGCTCAAGTCAGGAAACTTAAGTTCTGATTTGAAAAGGCATTGATCAGACTCAGTGCTAATTCTTTCACTGTGCTTTATGGGAGTGGGATAAGTTCTCTTCCCATCCTGCTGATGGTAGCTCTGTCATTGATTTCATTTGGAGTAATAGGATCAGCCCAAGTGTCTGTTGCAGGACAATAAAGTACAGTTTATTTAAGTGCATGAGAGGACTTCATGAGACAGCAAAGCACATGAGCAGCAGAGAGTAGAAGCAGCAAATAAATTAGACAAGTAAGAGAAACATTCTAGGCTTTGCTCTTTGAAATCCACCAGTTTTCTGTATCTGTTGGTTACAAGTCCCAGATTTTTCACTTCAGCTGTTAACTGCCCACACTAGTGCTTCTTTATTCAACCCATACTCCTTCTCTAAATTCTGTTTTTCTTTCTGAAGAACTTGGTCATGTTTTTCTGTCTTTTTTGCCTATTGCATTGGTCCACTTTCCACTTTATCAGGCCATACTCCCCAAGTTTTTGAAGTAATAATGACATTCTCATAGCAGCATTCCCTCTGAGCTCACCTCCATTTGTCAAAAGGGAAAAAGGCAAGATCATGAAGTAGATCATCCAGGAAACTATGTAAGGCACAGGACCTTCTGCAACAGGGTTTCAGTGTTGGTGGATAAGGGAAGAGCACTCAACATAATCTACCTCAGTGACATTGACTAGCCTTTAAAATCCTCCCCTCAGTTATTGGACAGTGCTTGAAAAACAGAAACAAGAAAATGATTAATAATAAATAATAATTAGTAACAATAATTAATTAAATAAAAACACATATTGCAGAACTTTCAGTTGTAAGGAAACAGAAAATTACAGTATAGTAGATGTAGAGTTGTCTAAGTTGTCTAATGGTATAATAGATATTAGAAAGACACAGTGATATACAAGAAATGCACATTACTTTTCTGTGCAATATATTTAGATTACCAAAATATCTTTATATAGGCTTGTTCTTACTTTTTGTGAAATTCTGAAAAAGAATTATAGAAACCCCAGAACTTTTTCTTGCTTGTCATGACAATCCATTTTCCAGAGAAGTTAAATTTTTTATGGTCATTAACAACAAAAAGAGATGGAAAACTGAAATAGAGAGTAAATTTCCTCTTTGATCATTCCTAGTTTTAATTTGTATTATATCCTTTTTTTTGAAGCCTTCTGGGGCTTGTGTTTGTTGGTGTTTTTTTTTGTTTTGTTTTAATTATTGTGGTTATTGTGATTAATTCAGGTAATTCTTTGGAGCTTATATTCCTAATCAAATTGTGCATTTTAATTATTTTACCATTTTTGTTTTCAATTATACCCACCTAATCTCTTTTTCAAATATGCATTTTGTTTCCTTCTGAACAATGTCTGAATGTTGATATTTTACACTTCTTATGAAAAAGCATAAAATATTACTTTAATAAAAAAATCCAAACAAAACTCCCCCCCAAAATCCTGAAAATACAGAAAAAGTTCAAAGTTGAATTATTTTATTTTAAAAGAATTTTTTATTATATTTTCCATAAATATTTTCCCATGATGATAGCATTAAATAGTAAGAAAGGAGGAAAATACCACACCTCATATTATCCCATGGAGAGCTTTCAGTGTCAGATAGTGATAGAATCATAATGGGAACAATACTGGGTGGCGTTGGTGGCAAAATGAACAGATATGGATAATTAATTACAATTGCAGTAACACAATTACTTTCAGCCTACTGAGTTACTGCAAATATGTCTCTACATTTATGTTCCTCACTCTTGCTGAAAACTTAAATTGTATTCAGTAGAATATACTAAGAAAGCTATAGATCATTAAGCCGCTTTACCTTCACTCATGTTGAGATATCAGCAGAGCTCATTCTGAACATCTTTGAGACAAATTATGTAATAATTTCACATCATGTATCTTTGAATCCTAGAAGTAGGGAACTATCACTAAAATTATGGTATTATATCAGCAGCTTATTTTTTTATACGACTCATTTATAGAGCAATGGTGGGAAATTTTAAAAGAAAAGCTCTGGGGAAATAAAGGAATCAGTTTTAAGAGAGGTATTTCAACTGGACAATCTGTACTACATTAAGTCAGTCCACTGTGCTCTTCAGAAATTATCACCAGCTATGAATGGTTTTGCCAAAAGTATTTTATTCTCTCGCCTAGGTTTTGGACAAAGAGTTTGAGAACATCACAGCACCATCCTTTTAATTTCAATAAGGTATAAATTAATACATCACTGAGGCTGTTTGCCGTGGTCTAGAAGAAGTTTCCTGAAGAACTGTGGGAGAATATACTCCTGCAGTTGCACAAATATGTTTGAGCATATTTCACTATGGAACATTATTAACATATGGAAGGAGCTGGTGAATTGAACAGTGTGCTGACATAAATCACCGTGCTGTAATCTTCCTTTCAGAGTAACAAAGAGGGCCATGAGCAATTGTTCCTTGGTGTCTTGATGTGTTTATTAAGTTCTCTTTCTATAACTGTAAAATTATTAGAAGGAACCTTGAGATATCATCACCATAAAAGAAAATAATTTAAATGCATGCAATGACAGATATTCCTTATGTTATATGCCAGTGAAACTACTCCCTTGTTGTAATAGAGAACCTGTTTGAACAACTGTCCAAAGATGGATCAAGATAAGGCAGAAATGAAGTTAGTATGAAGGAGAAAATACTACAAAGGACCAGAAAAATTTTCAATATATCCTTCAATACAGGAAGTCTTCTTTTTATTCTTTAGAACACTCTTAACCTTGAGGGCATCCATTTTTGTCTCCGATTTCTGTTGTCCTTGCTTTAACAGGCAAAAGGCTTTGCCTCGGCTACATTAATTATTGTAGAATGGCAGTCATAGTAGTTGCGTAAAGGACGATGATAGCTGCATTATTGCAGCTGGATTGAGACCTGGCAGTCCTCCTGCTAAGGAGCCAAGAAAAATGAGAGTGCATCAAGCATTTGCTTCATTCTCTGCAGTAGCTTCCTAATTAATCTCAGTCAGGATAAAGTCCAAAGGTTTCAGAACTGGAGTTTTCATGCAGGTGTAAAATAAAAACAATAGAAAACTGTAAGTTTTCCTAAGTTTAAAAGAATCAGTGAGCAATAATGTCCAAGACTGTATTTGAATTCTGTTAATATGGCAAACGAAGGTCATGTGGCAATGCTTGGACTGAAAAGTAAATATCTCATCACTTGGAAATCCTTTCATGTAATTCTTCCATACTGAGACTGATTTTAAAACAACTCTTGACACTAACAGTGTTAAAGCTGAGTTGGTTTCAACAGATTTTAAAAATAATTTCTTAAATAATGCACATGCAATAATAATTTAATTTTTCTCTGTGGATCATTCTACCAGTTTAAAACTAAAGTAACTTGTCAATATTTATGATATTCATACATGTCATGAAGAATTCTTTTTACCGTAATTGTCCATTCTGAAAATAAAACCAAAATCAAGTCTAAAATTACTGCAAATTGTTTTTCTTATTATGTGACTTCTCCTTTTCAATATATTCTAGT
>JAOXXN010000446.1:110285018-110296686 GCA_026770055.1 Myrmophylax atrothorax | reverse complement strand
TTATACATAACTTGTGTAAGTGTGTGTTATATTGTAGTTTTCTTTTAGTTTTCTCTTTTCTGTATAAATATATAGTTGGTTTCAGCATAAACCTAGTTTGGAAGGTTTTTTTCTATCTCCTTCCTTTTCTCCTCTTGGCTGGTTGGGAGGGGAAGAACCCTTTCTCTCTGTCTTGGACAGTTGGCGTTTTGCCAGCTCAAACCAAGACAAGATTAAAGAGAACAAATTTAGCATTCTAGTTGGCCATGAAATCAATCAGAATGAGAAGGGAGAAGAATGAATGTTCTTCTTACCTTTTCATGTCATCATTGCTTGGCAACAAACTATCTCCCATTCTCTGTTTGTCTTGGTTTGAGGGTAAAAACCAAAATGTTTACCCACAAATGGGGGAGGGGAGTTCCTCCACAATAGTCACACCACCCTTTATCCATTTTAAGAAAGGGAACTTTAATCAGAAAATGGATACAAGAAGGATAACTGTTCTTAACTGCTATATACATATATATATATATGTGTAGCTATAGATATAACTGTAAACAGACCAGAGCAAGCTGCTTCCCCAACCCCACAAGGAAAAACAAACAACAACAACAACAACCCCCGAAACCAGCAGGTTTCCTCCTGGAGAAAAGTTATACTTATGAAACAGTGTGTCACAGCCCAGCTGGCTGTAGGGTAATCTCCCAGTCCCTCTCCAGCGAGACAGACGAACGGTGAGCACTCAGATGAATTCTGTCTCTCCCTCCGTGTCCCTTGTCCCAAACGAAGAAGGAAAAAAACCTGGAAACGGAGAACCGCCGCGTGTCCTGGAAAGCAGCTGCGACTTCGCTCCCCCGGGTCGCTTTCTGAGCTGGGGCGGACAGGCTGTGACGCTGCGAGTGGCAGTGAGACTGGAGCAGAGACCGGGACCCCAAATGTAGGAACCAGGAGAACAGCCGTGGCAAGGAGAAAGGAACCAGCTCACCAAGAAGCAGCAGCAGCAGCAGCAGCAGCAGCAACGAGGAGCAGGAGAAAAAAAAAACCTGCCTTCCCTCCTCAGCAGCACACACACACCGCTCCTGTGTTCAGCCAAGCTAAAAGTGGAAGAATGTCCCCAAGAACAAAAGAGACAACTTGCCCCCCACCCAAGCGATCAAGAAGAAGACGGTAGCAGTTAACTACTTCTTTTGTTAACTAATGGCATGGGCAGTACAACACTGTTCCAGGGTAAAAAACCAAGTGTTTTCCATGTCCATGTGACATTATGACACATAGCCCTTCCTATACTTCCTGCCTCCTTGACTTTGCAGGGATGAATTTCCAGTATCTCCTCATGCTCCTCCAGCCACTGAACCTAAATCATATGAATGAAGAGCTGGTGTGCAGTTCAGGCACTTCAGCACAGACTAAAAGCACACTGAAACAAACAGGTCATCTGCCCCATGGCCTACAGAACATATTAATCTACAGAGGGTGGAAGCTGGAGACCAGGCAAAACATTCCAATGAGGGTCTATGTTTTGGAACCTGAAGGTTACCATTAGAGACCACCCTTTTAATCTGAGTACAAGGAGATTATTGTTCTGACAGTTTTGAGACATCTTCCCCAGTTGCCTCTAAAGTTAAGGGAGATTGGGTGCTTAGTAAATAATTTGAAAAATCAGGCCATTGACTCGCAAGACTGCTTAAATGTCTTCTATAAACAGTTAGCTGAACTTTTTAATGAATACAGAAGTGCTGCCTTCTAACAATTTAAAGAACTTTCTTTACCTCTTTCTATAGCTTCACGTGTCACAGAATCACAGGCAGGGTCAGGTTGTTGGAAGGCACCGCAGTGGATCATCTGGTCCAACTTCCCTTCTCAAGCAGGGCTATCCCAGAACACATCAGAGACCAGATTTATATCTCACTGATTGATTGGTCAAATCAACCATTTTTTTTCTCTGTGTGCATGTGTGTATTATGTGGAGAGGGTCAGACCTCCAGTGTCAGTGTCCTCAGGACATGGAAAGCTACATGGGGCACCTGTCAGTCAATAAGGCCCACCTGGTAGCCCACACCACACCCCCTGGAGCCTCTGATCAGCAGTGGCACACCTCCCTTTGGCTGGGGGGACACTGAGTGGTCAGTGAGCCAAATGTCCTGCCTGGAGGGAGTGGCTACAATAGCCAAAGTCTATAAATGGGCGCGCACGAGGTCTCCATCTTGCCTCAGTCTGCCCTCCTGGAATTTACCAACCTGTGATTTCTCAGTGGTAACTACATTTTTCTCTCTTTATTCTTTCTGCTCTTAATCTCTCTTCCTTTACTCTTTTCTTCCTCTATTGGGTAACTTAAATGCCTATTTTCTGTATCTCACTGAAGTTGAATGGGGCTTGTGTTTTCTGGGTGCAACAAATGTTCCCTACTCTACAGCAGTACCTGCTAGCTTGAAACCTTTGAGGGCTATAGAATACTGCTTGAAGAGAAGCAGGGAAGTCCTTTTGCTCCTAGTAGCCTGTTGTAATGCTTTCATGGAATTGTATGTTGCTCCTGTAAACCTTTTTGCCAAAACCCCAATTTTTCACCAAACTAAAAGAAATCTCTTAGAGAAAAATGTGTAGCTTTTTCTCTGGATATGAAGTTGAGGTATCAAAGAATCAAAGGCTTTGCAAGAGTCTGTGTGGGATGAAACCTCTTGAAGTCTGAAATCAAAGTGTACATGCAGTAAAGCCTGGAGCTTCTGGACCAGGCTGTAACAGCACATGGCACAGGATTGTGTCCAGCTAGTTCTGGAATATCTCCAGTGAGAAAAGACTCTACAGCCTCTCTGTGCAATCTGTTCCAGTGCTTGGTCACCTGCACAATGAAGAAGTTCTTCCTTATATTTAGGTGGAACTTCCTGTGCATTAGTTCCTGCCCATTGCTTATTATTGCTTGGCACCACCGAGCAGACCTGGCTCCATCCCCGACACCCTCCCTTGAGTGATTTACACCCACTAGCGAGGCTGCCCACAGGGGAGCACACCAGGCCAGGGCCCACAGCCCCACGGCTCCTGCAGAGCAGCGCTGCTCACAGCTGAACAGCCTCTGACCCAGCCCGCCATGCCCCGTGCCGCGACATGCCAGTCACCCTGCAGAGCCCCACGCTGTGCCCTCACCCTCCAAGGACAGCGGTGGGACCACTCTCTGCACTGGGGTGGGACCACATGGAACGTGGCCTCCATGGCACCATGTCACTGTGTCCTGAGCTCCAGGAAAATAACTCTGAGAACACAAGCAGAGGCAAAAAAGAGAGTTACAGGAATTCAATCTGAAATACAAGAGTCAAAATCTCCTGGGGCTACTTCCAGCAGTTTTGTTTTTAACCTACAGTACAGCAGCCACTTTGAAACAATACTAACAGTGATGCTGCATCCCCCTTGCCCTCAGGTGGAATGCCTTACCCAAAAAACCATGATCAGGCCTGAGCTCTGGGAGAGGGATGCTAGGCAGCACCTGGACCCCCTGCTTTGCTGTGGAACATGCACAGGAAGAGCAGAAGCTCACAAGTGTGCAACTGAGAACACAAAACAAGCCCAGGCAGAGCACCTCCTGTCCTGCACACAGGCATGTCAGTAAGTCACATCTAGGTATTAATGAAGATACAAAACATGTATCTGGCAGATGATAGTAGATGGTCAAAAGTTTGAATGAAATATCTAAGTAACCATAAATCTGTATTCATTGAGTGAGATCTGTCAAAGAATCTGTGTTTGCCTCAGCCAATAAGGATATTATGAAGTCTGAAATTACAACCTTTAAATGCATCCCTGCAGATGACAGTGCAGAGCACTGTGTGGGCCGCACTGCCCTGTAACATCCTCAGTGCCACACAAGTATTCTCTGAGATGTACAGTTTATTTATTACCCATACTTGCCTGCAAGCAGAGGCGAGCCAAACACTGAGGATCCCTGACTAGGAGGTCACTAAGGCAAAAGTGATTTTTTATTCTTTTATTGTCACTTGCTGGTATTTGATAGTTGCTGTCAACGACTCCAACTCCACCAGTAGCCTTCCTGCCTTTCCCTCAAGCCAGGGGATTCCCACCTTGAAAGCAGTTTACTCCAGGGCAAATTCTGGGAGCACAGGCCTTAACATGAAGACTTTCTTGGCACAGACACATAAGGAGTTGTAGTGAAACCTGTGCTATACACTTCAACACCTCAAACTGCTTCTTAAATGTATCTCTTTTTTAAAAATAATAGAGGTTTTTAATATAAAAGGAAAAACATCTATTTAAATTTTCTACTGTCTTTTTAAGTGCTCAATCAATGCTCCTGGAAAAAACAAAAAAAAAACCAACCCCAAAAAACCCCACCTTATTCTTTCTTGCCCCCACCAGGGAATTTATTCCACATGCAAAGGGCAGCTGCTTGGTCTTTGTCCATGGAAAAAGCAAATAATGGTACCAGATTATAAGAAAAGACAATCTCATCATATTGCAGCACAACATAGAACACTAAAAAAAGCAAAACATGATATTACTCTGCAGCACAAAGTCATTTTCTCAGAACTCATCTGAGTGATGTGAAATGGCTTTGTTCAATGCTGTAATCATTGACAGACATGATATAAAATACCAAGATAGATACTATGAGCTGCAGGGCTCTGATTTCTCCCACCATTTGTGGGATGAACCAGTCACAATAGGAAAAAGGTATTGAGCTGTCATCAGAAGCCACAGGACAGAAGCTTCACATCTTTTAACAGATAAGGTCAAGAATTTTAGTTCTTTATGTACAGATATATAAATTCCTGATAAATGCCATTTTTTAAAATGTTGATATTTATAATCATTAAATGCCTTCTCTCTATTGCTAAATTTGAAGTATGACAACTCCAAAAGAAGTATTTTTCCCAACACTATTCCAAGAAACTGTCTCATAGAGCCACTGCTCTGTTTCTGAGCTTACATGAACATTGTTGACAACACAGCATTAAGTGTACTGACCTCAATGATTCCCATGGACTTCTCAGTAAATTTACTAATGTTACCGTATTAGCAGCAGCTCATCAGTCCCTTATGCTGCCTTGACTGACTTGGAAACATGCTAGTTCAGAAACAAAATAGCAAGTCCTGATCGTATGTGTGCATCTAACATAATATCTGCTAATTTACTAGTGCTACTCCTTAATCCCTTTCCAAAGCATGGTTGTCTGGAGCTATACTTCACCTAGTTGATGTGTCCATGCAGGCAAGCTGCTGCAATATATCCTTAAGACAACTCCACTCTGGATTCAGGAAAACTATCCAGGTTTGACATATTTTCAGTTTTCACCTGCAAAACTTCTTTTCATTCAAGGTTGTTCATCTTAATTCTGCCTCCTTCCTGCTTTTCTATTATTATCCAACCCACAATGTTAAACACTGGGATATGCTGTGAGAAAGATGCTCTACAAGATACACAGCTGTTGTTCCAGGATAGCAGGAGATGGGCACTCTGCAATCCAAAAAGCCAGTGGTTGTCCTCACAGTGCTCCAGGTGAAAGCTACAAACTAAGCTTGGCATGGATTTGTGTTTTAGTTATGTTTTGGTAGTCATCTTCTCCAGAATGGAGGATCACCGCCTCCCAAAGATTGTGCTCTATGGAGAACTTGCCACCGGCTGCCGCAAGAGAGGAGCCCCGAAGAAGAGATACAAGGACTCCCTGAAACAACCCCTCAGCCTTGGCCATATTGACTGCCATCAATGGTCCACTCTGGTCTCCAGTAGGGATTCATGGAGACACGCAATTCACGATGCTGCTGCTTCCTTTGAGAATGGATGGAGAATCAGTCTCAAGGAACAAAGACAACGCAGAAAGAACTGTTCCTCGTCAATATCGCCTAAGGAGACATTCCGCTGTGCCTTTTGTGACTGGACTTGCTTATCCTGTATTGGCCTTTTTATCCACCAGCACACTTGCAGCAAGCGTGGGTAGTGCCCTTCCCAAATCTTTGTTTGTGAAGCCTAGCCATGATGATGATGACGATGATATTTTGGAGACTTGTTTTATAAAACCAAACACCAGCATTTGGGCCTCAAATATTGTGTTTGGTATTTTCTCTTTTAACTTAAAGGGTACCTTTGCAGGCAAGAAAAATCATCCACTTCCAGATCCCAGTCAATTGCTTCAAGAATAGCTGGAGAGATTTGCTTATGAAAAATTAACTTTTTTGGCTACCAGAGCTCTCAAAAGTGACAAATTGCCTAGCATGTAACTTGAAAGATCATGTGGGAAAGTGAAATTTAGCGCTATTTATGATTTCCTCCCTGGAAAGAATTGATTTTTTTCATAGTCACAGAAACTGAACTGAACACCAGGTTCATGTTCCAGGTTCAGCATTTACCCCATGCTTTTGTTATTAGCTCTAAGAGTAGCATCAGACAGTTCTATTGGAGCCTGAAGATGTTTTTGTGGACTAGCCCTACTTTTTTATTGGTTCTAGATTAGACAGGTGAAGGATAGATCTTTTACATCATTCCTCTGGAGCTCCTGATGAAGGTAGATGAGTCAGACTTTATCTTCTCCAGGGAAGGACCAAGGTCCTCTCAGGTGTTTGCAGGCACTTCCTATAGTGTTGATGGATGTTCTAAACCCAATCACAGTAGTAACCAAGAAAGCAAAATAATAAATTGTTTAGTTTAGTTAATCACAAAATATTTTAACGTAAGTAGTGTCTACAAAGAAAATATCACAAACCTGGGAAAAAACCAAACTCAAGCAGTTAAACACTGCCTCTGAATTAAGCAATTGGCAATTTAACATCTTAATAATGTCCATTTTAACATGTTTTTGATTATACAGCAGCCATCTCTGAAGCATAAATATTATAGACTGACTTGTGTCAGGATATCTTCCACAAACATGTTCTATGTTCAGAAACAGACTTGACAATGATGATGGTGATGATAGGCTGGCATTCGGAAATAATTCTATTGAATGCTGTCTGAAAAAATTGCCCTTATTTTGTACATAGAGTTGGCTTTTTCACAGATGAAACACACACCTGCAAGCACAAGCAGTCCTAGTGCACAGAAATGCAAAGCTTATGAGTTTGGACATCTGTGTTTGTTAATAGTTGTCACCATAATTTAGAGGGTCTTGGGAAGCGAAGGGTTATGGAATTAATCTTGACACATACTTCTGAAGATGAATCTTTTTCTGTGGACTGCCTGCTATATGTCACTGTGTGTATACATTTTATTAAAATGTACAATATATTAAGGCACAAACTATTATATTTTACATCAATATTATTTTTCTATTTGCACAAGTCTAAAATTAGGAAGACATGTAAATATTTATCTATCATGCTTTCAATTACTTCACTTGGCATATGTTAAATAATATTCCAAAGCAAGGAAACTTTTTCTGAATCAAGGCCAGAGAGATACTCTCTCTAGCTCTGCGGTTATTTCTATCAGCGGATACAATAAAGCATGTATATTTCCCCAAGTTCACACAACTCTTTTTTTTTTTTCTCTAAAATCCAGTGATTTCATTGGCTATTTAGCTGATTTTCAGGGGAGAATCAGGAAATGCCCATCTCATTAGCAAGCACTGTTTAGCAGCCAGGATCCACTGGTTTGGACAGAGGGACAGAAAAAGTCACATATGGGAAATTAAAAACCAAGTAAACACAACATATTGCAGCCAACAGCTCTAGTCATTGTTCAGTTTTCTCCAACCTGTACTGTAAGTCCTAAAAAAGGATTTTTAATCTCATCTCTTTTTGTTTACAGTGGCAGGTAAAGCAAATACATAAAATGCTACATTGGTGGGAGAACAAGTTGTTTTGTTTATTAAGTCAAAGTGAAATGTTGATTTACACTAGAAACATAAAAAAAGCAAAGGGGAGATGATTACAGCTTCACTTTGGCTGCTCAGTTTCTAATAATCTTCTACATGTAATGAGACTGGGGAGTGGAGAAACCTTTTCTTGACAATGCTGGCAGCAGGATAACTTCTACACGCTATTGATTTTTCTTCATTGATTGTAATCTTCCTCTTCCTGAGCGTCTGTCTTTGCTTCTCTGACATATTGAACACTGAATAGTCCCTGAGTAATTCTTGAACAGTTTGGGATCATTTTTATTTTCACAGGACAGTTGAGACCAATGGAGTGATTCATGTGTACTTTGGAAGGCAAAACAAAACAGTACTTCTCCAGAAACAAATATGGACACCAAGATTATTATTTTTTTAAACATACCCCTCCTCCCTCCTGTCCACCCCCCCTCACTTCCACACTCCAGTAATTTCATAAGTATCTGCCAAATCATGTATAGGAGAAGAGTAAAGCATAAACAGCTGTGATTCAGCCATGATTGATGATGAAATACCACTGGAAGGATAGAGGGAAAATGAATATTTATTAATGATATAAAGTGCTGCTGGTTTAAAATCCAACGAGATCCATCATTTTATATCCATGGGATGTATGCATTGAAAGCTGAATGTTCAATAAAAGGAGCCAAATACCTTAGTCAAAACATAAGTAATTCCAGTGGGCTGCTGATTGAATTCCTGTCTTAAAGTGAGCTAACCATAGTGGTTTTCATAAAGATTTTATTCCCACTTTAGCTACCATTAAGATTACATGAATAGTAGATCATGTAAACCTAGCCTAGAAAAAAATTGCAGTAGCAATCGCTTTAGTATACTGTAAAAACTCATAGCTATGCATAACTATCATCTATATACTAACAGAAAATTTACAGTAATTTTCTGCAAAGAGTCCACAATTGTTTGGTGTGTAAGAGTTGGCTTTTTCTGCCATGACTTCATTAGCTTTCATTTTATGAAGCTGATAGGTCAGATAACCTGTACCACACTGCTACAGGCAGCTTTGCATATTTTTTATTCACAGCAGACTTTTGCTCTGAATGATCCCAGTCTTTCAGAAGTTAAATAAGGCAATTTCTGGATTATCTGATATGCAAAGGAGATTTTTAAAAAAATTGTTTTGAAAAAGAAAAAAGAAATACAAAGCAATCCTTTTGTCTTTCTCTTTTAATGTAGACCTGATTAGGAAGTATTGTCCTGTGTTGATTCTTTTTTTTCCTCTGATGTTTTTGCAGCCTGTTGTATGGGATGAGCTTGTTCAGACAGTAAAAAATGTAGCTGATGTGTTGACAGCAAAGGAGAAATTGACTGATGAAATTCAGCTGCATAATTTAACATACAGCTTTCAAGTCAGGCTGTAAGTTCCAGAATGTTAAACTTTGGCTAATGGATAGTGCTGAGAAAGACAGAGTTCAGAGGGAGTCTAAAAATGGATCAAAAGCATACTCATGGCTAAAAATGCAAGAAAAATATTTATTTACTTTGTTTGGTGGAAAGGGAAAAATAATAAAACAAGCATCTAATTGATACTGTTGGCATTTGAACAGTAAGAAACAATACATAAACTCGACTCAGTGAGAGGAGAATTTGAAGAAATTAAGAGTAAGCAACTGGACAGCAAGTCATCTCTCCCTTTCTATCAACATTTCCCTTGCTCAAATTCAACAAAGCTTCACCAGTTTAGCAGGTTCATTGTCACTTCATATGTTCACAGCCCTCTGTGGAAAACCACCTGCCTTTCTCATGTGTTTATTGTTGTGTTAACTGAGACTTAACAGTTGCCTAAATACTGAGCCCAAAGGACAAGGACAGTGACTGGGGCAAAAAGTAGGAGAAGGGAAAGAGCTTTGGTAGCTAAATCCCTGGAGAACCAGTTGATGTCTCTTGCTGCTCAGTGCAAGGATTAGCAGCTCCTGCTGGCAAGATTTGTGAAGAGTGAGCTGATGCCCCTTTCTGGATCACAGCTGGATAAAGAGTGTGAAATTCATGGTTTTTTAAAAGAGACCTGGTATTTAATAACATTTTGCCATATAATCTCTTTAAATAATAAATTTAGGAGTTAAAAGATTAAAAAGAATAAATTGTTGTAGCAAAATCAATTATTGTTAAAGCAAGTGAGCTGTACACAGCTTTACTTGTCCTGAGTGCTGAGCAAGTATTTTGTCACTGTTGTTTTCCCAAGATATTCCCAGTAGTTGTGTGCAGGGAAGATTAGAAGTAGCTTTTCTGAAAAACACCCACTTCTGTGTGAAGTACAGTATTAAGTTAGCACTCATTTTGGGAAGAATAATGATGGTGATCTGTGTTTCCATGTAAGGAGATCAGAAATTCCCTTCAGGCAAAAAAATGTACATTGCAAGTGTAGGTGAACTGGAAGACACAGAAAACAACTAAGACTCATAATGGCAAGGTTTCTGATTAATTTTGTATAATGCGAGTTTTGGGATTCAGGTTCTTTAAACACCTGAGTCTCATTCTGCCTATATGGACATCTGCTGCCATGTTAAATGACCTAGAGTATCATTTCTGCTTTCCTGCTGCTTATCTGGATGGATATATATTCTTTGGCAGCTCTGATGGCTCTGGATGTGCAGGTGGGGCTCTTAGAGGCAACTTCGTCAGGTAACTACACACCCAAGGGGCCTCCTTCCTGGCCTGATAATTGCAAGGTTTCTACATGTCCATGTCCTCATTCTGGGTAAGCAGAGAGGCACATACACAAAATACGAACAGAACCAGCCATGTACATCAACACAGAAAGCAAAAAGACCAACTACTGAAACTCATAATGACACTCAACACTCACAGTGCCCCATCCTACTCATCTTCTCCAGCCAGTGAAGGTTGAATTCGGCTAGTGGGACATAGACACCCACAACATGGGCCTCTCCCAGTCTAATGAGCAAGTGGTTCCCAAACCCCAATGCTCTCCAGAAACTCATACCTGAACTGAATCCTCAAGGCAGGAGAATCATGATCAAGATGTCTCATTTACCCACCTTTGGTCCTTCATCTGTCTGCCCCATTATAGGTTTTGAAGCTTTCCACAGTCCCTTAAGCATCCCACAACAATTTGTTTACAGAACAAAATTCCTCTTCCCCTGCCTCCCATACTCAGTCCTGTAGAAAATCATCTCTTTTAATTTGCAAAGTACTTGTGGAAGAATTGCAATACCTATTCCAATTCTGAAGGACTTGGCACATACCTGAATTTTCCATCAGTTTGAATTAAATTCAACTTGCATCACTCTGCAGCTGTTTAACCCTGGAAGTACCCAAAGTCACAAAGAAGTCTTCCTGGTCAGCCAGAACTTCCTTCAGTTCCCTTACTGAGTGGTAATTTGGAAAATGTTTTCAGTTCCACCACTATGTGCATCTCAGATGAGGAAGTTGGAGAGCTTGTACAGAAAGCATGAACTTGAGATAAGAAAACAGTTCTGAGTCTGATTTTACAGTAGTGTTTCAGGATATTATTTTAGCTGGTAAGACACTGTTCTGGATCCTTGTGTATTTACAGACACATGTAAGGAAGTTTAAGTCCCTCAAATTCTCTTATCTTAACTGACTCTCCAAGATATATGTCTTGGTTTGAGCTGGCAAAATGCCAACTGTCCAAGACAGTAAAAGGGTTCTTCCCCCCTCCCAACCAGCCAAGTGAAAAGGAAGGAGAGAGAGGGAAAAAAACCTTTCAAACTAGGTCTATGCTGAAAGTAACTATATATTTATACAGAAAAGAGAAAACTAAAAGAAAACTACAATATTACACACACTTACACAAGTTATGTATAACAAGAACTAACCTCCCACTTCCCAATAAGCACAAATTCTACCATTCTAAT
>JAOXXN010000446.1:110260578-110284918 GCA_026770055.1 Myrmophylax atrothorax | reverse complement strand
CCGGGGCCGGGGCGATCCGGAAGCGGAAATGGAGGAGGGTTGTCTGTCCGTCCGTCCGTCCCGGTGTCGGGGGCTCCGCCGCGGGACAGCCGCGCTCCGTGCCGGCCCCGCCCTCGGCCGCCCGGGGGGGAGGTGGGTGCGGGCCCCGCAGCCCGGGGGGAGCCCGTCCCGCTCATGGCCGTGGCCGCGGCCGCTCCGGGGAGCGCCGGGTGCTCCATGCGGGACCCCACGCCCCCCGTAACCCAGGCGGTTTGTTTGCAGAGCCGGCCCTGGAAGGAGGAGAAATGCAAGAGGAGGGAGAGTGAGAGGGGTAAGGAGCTCCCGGAGCTGCGTGAGTGACCCCCACCCCTGCCCCGGGTGTCCCGCCGGGTGGGACGGGAGGGCACGGGCCGCGGGGCCCGGAGCGGGGGGCTGGGGGGCGGTCGAGCTCCGGGGCGCGGGAGAAGGGATTGGATTGAGCGCCTGGAAGGAGCTGAGGCGCAGGGTTTGCCCTTTGCCAGGCACCTGTTCCAGCAGAGGCTCAGCGGGCCGGGGTGGAGGCTGCGCATGTTTCCAGGGAATGGCACCAAAGTTCTGTCTCTGGGGTGCGGGTTTGGGATCCAGGGCTTTGTGCGGCACGTTTGGGCTGTCCCCGAGGTGTGTTCAAATGCACTTGTTGTAAAGGTGTAGCGGTGCCCGAACCTTTTGGCACTCGTGAGTTTCCAATTTTTGCTTTTGATCTGACAGCCTTCGTGGCCTTCAGTGTCCTTAGTATTTTGCTGCAGTTAATCCTAAAAGCTTCTTGTTATTAAACAAAGGTGTTGGCCACATGTAAAAAGCACTGTAAATCGTTCATGAGTGTCACACTTGGAGCATCTTGTTGACTGAAAACTTTGCTCTAAATAGAAAATAAAAGTCAGGTATCTGGAGAATAAAGAAAATCATGTTATAAGTCAACCTCTAAATAAATATCTGCATATCCAACCTTGATTGTGCCTTCCAGAAACAGCCTCTACCTCACCATGTACTTGCACGTGCTTTTATCTGTCTGTTTGTGATTAAAGTGATGACCTGCCAAGAAGTATAAATCAAGCACGTTAAGTATGTGATTCTGTGAAGTACTCTCTGAGATCTAAACTCCAGATCCCTTGTCCCTTGTGAGTTCTCTGGTTCACTGGGTTGTTTATTTGGTGTTTGTGCCTTTGTGGTCTGTACATAGAAAGTGTTTTTGGTTTACATCAGGAGGGTACGTTGACATCTGTCTGATACTAGACTGGTGAATAGGAAGAAGGTTCCATCTCTGGCCTGTTTGTGGAAGCTGGGATGATGAAGGCACTGCAGTGGGAACGTGCTGTGGTACAGGGTTGAAGCTCCAGCCCATGTCTGGTAGTTATAGAGCAATTGGAAGGGTTTCGTGCAGAGTTCTGGTAAAGTAAGTGTGAGCAGCGTCGAAGTGGGGGCTGCAAATAGGGGTGCATGTTTCCAAAATGCCCTTTAGCCCAGGAGCGGGGCAGGGGAGGGGCAGCTGTGGGTACAAGGACAGTAGTTTGGTGGAGGAATCTTCCCTTTGTTTCTGCCTTTGGAAGACTGGCTTGCTGGTAAAATTGCATGAAAGCTTCAACTCTTACACCGTTTCTCCTTTTCCTCCACATTCTTATAACTCCATCACACTTCTGCCCTTCAAGCCAGAAGTTTTGAGGCCTGCTAATCCACTTGAGTGTGAAGATTTTTGGATGGGGAGGTGGATTCTAAGAGAGTTTACGCAGTGTCTTTTGAAGAATCAACAACTCACAGACTGAGCAAACAAAAAGTGAGATACTCTGTGAAGTTCTGGTAGTGGGACTAGATGGAGTCTGAGTGCCCTGACCTTGGCTAGTCTGGATTTTGGAATCTGGAAATGAACTTGCCTTTCATTCCTTGTACTCTTTAAATAAGAAAGCTGTTGTGAGATTTTTGCTTAGATTGGCATCTCTCTCTTTAACTCCTGAAGTTTGCAGTTGAATCCAAGGGAGTCTTGGACAACTACGAAGTTTTTTTTGAAAATGCATCTGATTGTTGTATAAGACTTCATGTTTTTAGAGAATCAGGTTCACTTCGATGTTTTTGATGTGAAAGCTTACCAAGTAAGGGCTTGCTTATTCTAAAACCAAAACCAAAACCAAGCAAAACCCCCAAATTTAAAAATTCCAAACAAAATACCCCTCTTGATTCAGGTGGTACTCAGTTGCCGAGAATGTGTTATCTCTTCATGTGTGCCCATCCTGTGGAAGAAAAAAGTCATGTAATGAGGTGCTACATGCACAGGGCCTTGCTGTGGGCAGCGCACTCAGTAATTAATTGGGCTCAGAAAAGAAAGCAGAGGAAGGAAGGTAAGAGTCTTGCCCCACCAGGCTCTGATTGAATCACAGCGGTGTAAATCCAGAGTAATTCAGTCAGGCAGTGAGCAGTCCGACTGCATGCCACCAACATAAGGTAAATAATCTATCCTTAAGTGTCTTTATTGGTTGATTTGCAGTGAGTGAGTGAGGCAGGAATATTTGGCCTTGCTGTTGCATGAGCAATTCATAAAAACAAAATTAACAGGTAATTTGGTTCATTTAAATACTGCTTCTCTCCATAGAGGAAAATGATCCTTGCATTTTGGCTCACACGCAGCAATTCCACATATATTTATTCTGCCCTGAGGTACTTCAGTAAAGTTAAGTGTTTCATGTACTTGGAGCAAACCTCTGAGCTTCCCTGATGATTGAGGTGGGCCCTTCAGAAACAATATTGGTTCATTGATCGGGTTTCTGACACACCGTACCAGCAATAGGAGTGGGACGGTGTTCAGGCAGCTGCATGAGAAACCTACAGCAGTTGCTTTCTCTGCCTGATCTACTCTGAGCATAGTTTTTACCACATGTGTTTTACTCACCAGTTTTGTCGTATTTGCTCAGGAATAGGTGTATGTTCTGCCTCAGGAAATACTCTTTTGTTAATTTCTTTAGATTTTGAATAGCATTTTTGCAAGTGTAACAGACTTTGTCCACTAATACTATTGCACAGGGAATGGAGGGAGTAGGAAGGAAAGTGCTTCTTCAGTCAGGTGTTCCTAAAGAGATTACACTTCTGTGTTCAGGAGGCTCTGTTTGGATGTCTGGCTGGTCCTCTCCACTCATGGAGAGTTGAAGTGAAGCAGTGGGCACTTGGCTGAGGACAGTCTTACAGAATCTTGTCCCAAAGTGGGAATAATTTGGGCAATAGTGAGCCATGACATGATCTCACTTGGAAATAGGGTATCTCAGGAGCAGGGGAGACAAGTTATTTTCCCACTGCGTAGTCTCATTGGGTGAGAGCAGGAATATTGAGTGATATTTCCATGTTTCTTTCAGGAATGGGGCTGGGGTGGGCATCAGGAAGTTAGGAGCCCCAAGTTTGCCTTCTTGGTCTGCTGTGGCTGTCTGTTATCTTGGGCAAGTCTGTTTCCCTCTCTCTGCCTGTCTTTCTTCCTGTGTAACATAATGCTAATGTCCTTTTGCTGCATCTGGGTCCTTAGTGTTGAGCTGGGGTGGAGGAACAGGCAAGGTCCCAAATTCTCCCTGCTTGTGGGATCAGACTGTCTGTGACAGTGAAAAATTGTTTTCATGTGTAATTGCCTGGTTGCAGATGCACAGTTTTCATTTATGCCATGTATTTGGGTGGAGGATAATTGGGAAAATTTGGACATGTTCTGGGTTTCTAGTCAGTCCTTATTTTGCATGAAGGACTACTGAGCAAGAGGCATTTGAGGTGGACCCAAGACCATGGGAATAGCACATGCCTTTTTCCCTTGAAAATAATTTTTTTTTATTGGGCAGATAGCTTAAAAGGGGGAAGAGGCTGCTCAAGTATGACAGGGGAGATTAAGGAACTGTCACAGCATTAGACTGAGTCAGTTCCATGTTGGAGTCTCTTTGGGTTTAATGGGTTTTTTTGTGTGTGTGTGTCTGTCTGTCTTCCTTATGCTCCATTACTTTTCCCTTTCCCCTTCCTCTTCCCCCCTGTGCCCAGCTAGGATGGAAGAATCTCATTTCAACTCCTCCCCGTACTTCTGGCCAGCAGTGCCCACTGTCTCGGGACAGGTAAGATCTTCCAACCTCTTATGTTGGTCTTGTTTCCTGTTGGAAGTCCATGCATGATAAGTGTTTCTGTTGCATTTTTTGCTCAGCCAAATGCTGGGAGAAGCTGTGCCAGGGCATTCTAAAATCTGTTCTTTCCCCCTGTTTAGATTGAGAACACCATGTTTATTAACAAGATGAAGGAGCAGCTGTTGCCCACAGAGAAGGGCTGCAGCCTGGCTCCCCCCACTACCCCGCCTTGCTGACAGTTCCCACCTCTGTGGCCCTGCCCACCGGCATCTCCATGGACTCGGACACCAAGCCAGAGCAGCTGACACCACACAGCCAAGCCCCTGTGACTCAGAACATCACCGTGGTACCAGTGCAGTCTGCTGGGCTCATGACAGCAGGTAGGGCACTCCAAAGTCTTCAGCAGCATATGAAGGAGACTCTGGAATAGGGAAACAGGAGGTCCTGGAGAATGCTGGTTTTTTGGGCTGTAGATTATTCCCAGCCTTACTTATGGGGTGGATTGCTTTGATGTGATTTCGCTGTGAATCCTCTTTATCAAAGTTTGACTTCCAGCAGTAGAGACTGGGAATGCATTGGGAGGGGAAGTTACCCTTCTGTTTGCGTTGTAGTCAAAAGTAGGTGCTTCTGTGGGATAAGGAGGTTGGGTGTAATTGGAGCTGTGTTACGGGTTTTTACTCCTTCTTGAGGTGATGTCATATGGTATGGAATACAACATCATTGGTTAGAAGAAGTCAGTTGTCAGCTAGCCCAGCCCAGCTCAAGTCACCCGACAATTTCAGGCCTAGTCCAAATTTCAAACCCCAAATTTAGGCCCACCTGGGTGAAGCCACATCATCTCCCACCCCTTATTCTATACCATATCTTAAATCCATTTATTCCCCTGCTGAAACAGTCTTTGTTCTTTCCAGGGCCATTTTCCACCCCTCCATATTGTAGGCAATAGTCCATTAGGTTGGGGTAGGTACTTCAGGCAGGAAAAAACAGTTCATTACTGGACACTAACACCAGTTCAGCTCAGGTTAGTTTGCTACTCTTCCAGTCTTCATTTTTTTCTGTAAAGTTCAACAGGCAAAATGAAAAAAAGAGCCAGAGTTTATACTCTCAGGGACAGATAATTATTTCCAATCAGCATATTCTTATGAGACCAGAGTTTTTTAAAATAAGAGACTAGAAGGTATAGACACCTATGCAGCATGTATTGCTTCAAGAGTGCCCCTTTCAAGTACCCTCTCATGGACCTGCAAAGAGGCTGAAACTCCTTATTGACATAGGTAAGGCTTTCAGAAGGACCAGAGGAGTAAATGTTTCAGGACATTTCAGCATTTCCAGAAATTTAACAGAAAGGGAGATGAACAGCTAGGTGTAAGAGAAATGGATACTCTAGAGGCCAAAGATCTGCAATAGGAAAGCAGAGTGCTAAATTATTTTTTAGCCTCTGCAAAAGATACCCAGCTAACTTAGAATAACTTGCTTTGCTCTACCTGTATTTTCGCTCCTATTAAAACAACTATAATAGAAGTCAGAGAAAGACAAGTAGAAAAGAAAATCCAGTAGGAGCAAGGTTTAAAGATATTAACACTTTTAAAGCTCTAATGATGAAAATCTGGCAGATTTATTTTTTATGCTTGCATATGAGTATGGAATATCAGATTCCAGTAACGCCCTAGTTAATAATATCAAAAATAAAGCAGCAGAGAAGTGGAAATAATGAAGCTGGTTAAGATTCTGTTGCTTCTCACAGGGGAAAAAAGCACTTTATTGTGATTCAAGCAGAGCAGCCAGATTTCAAGTATTTGATACTAGCAGGTAATGGGAAATTACCCAGGTTTTTCCTGTATTTCTGCTACAGCATCTTAACTTGAGCACCCTACCTCATTCTATTTCATGGGATCTGACACTTGGTAAATGGGTTTAAAAACTTTTAAGAAGGAAAAAAACCCTATGAAGTCCTTTTGTTTTGAACTATTATAATCACAATTTTCAGAAAATAGTATCTTTATCCTTGGCTGAAGGTTTGTTACAATGGCATGTCACATCTGGATAGATCAACCATATAATATCGTTTGACTGGTGGTAGCATTGCCAATTGGAGGAAAGGCACCTCTAACTGAGGCAGCATTTCCAAACACATTTCTACTTCCAGTGTATAACGTGCACCTTTGCCTCTTGGTCTCTGTATTGCTCCTTTGGCTGGTGGGGTGATGAAAATCAGACTTTGGTGAGGGAATATCCACTCTGCTGACAGAGCCTCCAGGACCAGAGCGTTTATAGAGGTATCTAATCTATTTTTTCAATCTAGAATTCTTGAGTAAAATCCCTGGACTGAATGAGTTAAAATAGTCAGATTTGGGCTGCCAATATTAAAGTCATCAGAAAAACTGTGAAAACGACCCATACTGAAACCTGCTTGTGGAGTGCTGTGGAATTTCCTCTTCATTCAGTGCATGAGGGTCAAATATTTACACTTCTTCACCAGAAAATCAGTCTTATCTGATCAGTGCAGTTCATTTTATTTACCATGTCCCTTTTCTCTAGCACATTTCTTGCTGCACACTGGCTACCAGCATTTGCTTTGAAGGAAGGTAAGGACCATCTATGAGAACCATTCCTAAAAAACCCCAGACAACTATTCCTATAAACTGCAGAGATCACGACTAACTTTTAATGGGAAAGCTTTGAACTAGTTTCACTATTTTAAAAACAGTCTTTAAGATAATCGTATAGTCTTATCATTTAGGAAATATATTTTGTATTATTCCTTTGTGTGAAAAACTGTTAAATCAGTCCTCGAAGCAGAATGAAACAACAAAATGTGACAGAGACAAATTGCTAAGAGTAAACAGTCATGTTGAAAAGTCCCAACTAATCCAGATGATGACAGATAAACCAGAACATTTAGTGTATGATGCACAAAGTCTGCACTCCAGCTCCTAAATAACGCAGTGAAAATACAGGAAAGGTTGACATCCACTTGGGGTAAGATTCATCTCACCTAACTTTAGATACCTACAAAGCAGACATCTACATCTTAATGGCTGTCTGGACTCCTTCTTTAGCTGCTGAAGAAGAATAAGAGGAATAGCCCCTTCCAGAGCCTTTTTTTTTTTTTTTAATTTTTTGTCTCCTTTCCAATGATAGGAAGAAATTGGCTGAGCTCTAGATGGAGCAATTTTTCTCAATCAGATAAGAAAGGAGTATATTTACTGGTATCATTGATGCAAATATCTGCATTGTAGGCATTTGTATTTAGCCAGATGTATCATGCTGACAGAGTCTGAATGATTTTAACTCTTCTGCACCCTTTCTGATGTAGAATTATTTTTATTTGCATTGACACAAAATAAGAGAATTTCATTTCAAAAAGGGGTATGCATGACAATATACAAGAACTGAGTCAAGCAGCACATAAAATGTGAGGAATCTGCAGTATTCAGTGTTATACAGTCCTTTCTGTTCTGGAGAAAACAAAATCAAAGGAAATCACTATTTTTTTGCCCTTCAGCTTTCCTAATCTATATTACTAACAAATCAGATTGTTGCAGTAAGACAGAAATAAAATGTATGTGAAACATATTCTCAATGAAATTTGGAAATCTTGACATTTAGGAAAATTACATTTCATTTCCATGCCACTGTTTTAAAAGTGCAGGTGAAATTTCTCTGTTTTATTTATAAATCAGAAGGCAGCACCTTGAAAACGTGTTTCAAACAAGGTTAGTTTTGCATCGAAATATGTAAAATAGCAAAAGCTGATATGAGTTAAGACAGCAAAAAAATGTGGGATTCAAAGCTTTGCCTCAAAAATTAGTAAAGGCCTGTGTTATCATTGCTAGACAAACCTTATTTTGACATGCATGTGCATTACAATAGCATCTGTACTAGCATCAGCATTTTTTTACGGGTTTTTTACATGTTTTTTTTCCTTCTCCACCCATTGCATAGGATAGATATTGTGTTTCAAACACATTGATAAATCTGTCATTTGCTAACTTTTAATGAGCTGCCTGGGAAATTTTAAGATAGCCTTAGTAGCATCTTGTAATTCACAAATA
Source organism: Myrmophylax atrothorax (assembly GCA_026770055.1). Lineage (NCBI taxonomy): Eukaryota > Metazoa > Chordata > Aves > Passeriformes > Thamnophilidae > Myrmophylax > Myrmophylax atrothorax. Next base: position 110,276,775 of record JAOXXN010000446.1, on the reverse strand, counting down.
TTTTCTGTAAATGTTAAATAGTAGTGTCCAGGACCCTCAAGTTTCCTTACAGTCAGAGTAGCAGCATACACTCAGCCCACTGCTCTCCTAAGCTCACATCACATATGTCTGTGGCTCCAGGGACTCTCTGTAACCATCATCATAGCACAGCTCAGAAAAGAAGTTTTGATATGTGCCAGAATCCTCAGATTTAAATTTTTGACTGAATGCATGGAATTTCAAGGACTTCACTTCTGGGTGTTTATGGCAGAAGCTTATTTCTGCTCAGAAAGTGAGATGAGTCTCACCTGTCCCTTCAGATCAACAGGGCCAAGCCAAAACTCTCCAGCTCTCTTCTCCCTGTATGATAAGTAGAGGCAGTTAATAGGAAGATGACAATTATAGCTACCTTATGGACAGATATTTTATTTTAATGCTTGTAATGTGGTCAGCTGCCTTGGTATAAATAACACAATGAACAAACAACCATAACAGCACTAATGACCTTGAGAGACAGTTTGCAAAATGCAAGCAAATTCAACTTGCTCCTTAGTCAATCTATTTAAGAACTGCACTTACCTTCCTCCTGTGGGGGAAAGGAGACAGCAAGTGTGCTCTTTATAGGCACCAGGACCCTCATGGGATGTAAAAAAATTATGCATAATGAAGCTGTCAAGAATCTTTCATATTTAGACAAGAAGTTGACATAGTTTTGGGGTTTTGCCAGTTCTTAAAAATTCTATCATTTAGAAGGTGAAAAGTATGTCATTTTTTCATTATATCCAAAGGCTTTCCTTTTTCTTGACTGAACATAACCCTTTAAATTTTAACTCAGCTGGGAAAAAAGTATTTCAACACAGGTAGGACCAAAACATCCAGTAGTTTTCCTGAGAAAACACAGAGTAAAACCTTTGCTATCCTCCAACCCCTATTTGATAGACACAGCAGAAAAAAAGTGTGTCATGCACATTTCATTACCAGTATGCTGCAGAAGAGATTAATATTTTCAGACTGTTTAGCTCCCACCCATCTACAGCAGCTTTAAAGTAAAATATTGCCAGTGCTTTTCATATTGAGGGGCTGCAGGAGTGCTCTGGGCCACCTTGCAGCCATATTGCTGAAGGTTATTATTAATTGTCAGTCTGTTAACATGCTTGTGGTGCTCAGAGATGTTTGATGGCTGGAACTTTATCATGCAAATAGAGCTAGTGAAGGAATACCTCAGTAACTGCAGGACTTATGAAGTTTGAAAACTCAAGGCATTTTCCTTGTGAGGGTGTGTACAGACAGCATGTCATTATGACTGATTGCATTCATGGAGCATTTCTACCCTTGCTTCATTACCTAAGAACACACCCTCTGCTCCATGTAGTTCCCTTTCATTGGCTGGCACCTTCCTCCCTCAATGAGATTCAAATTTGGTGCAGGTACTTTAAAGCAGTCTGAAATGCTCTTATCCTCCTTTTTACTCTGTATTAGTCTGTGGGGACAGTAGTTAATGTGCTGTGGTCCAGTGGTCCAGTAGTCCTGGACTGTGTCAGAAGGTAGAGCTCACTCTGCCTCCCCTTCAAAACAGAAGAAAAGCACTGTAACCATCAGTCCCTTCTCAAATATGATATTCAGGTTTTAACTACCAGCTCTGCTTCATGGCTGTTATCTAAAGAACACAGATTTGGGATTGCCTTTATGTGAACCTCTTCTATTTTCAAAACAGATGCAAAGAAAACCCCTGACTTGGATCATCACACGCTTATAAGCAACACACAGAGCTGAATGAAGAACCTTACTATATTTTAATTGGTTGTCACATGTGCCTATTATTAACTCACCTTCATAAGAGTATTTCTTTCACTCAAAAAAGAAAGGAAGATGTCATGCCACACAATTACCCCTCAGAAAAGCCTTATACTTACAGTCCAACTGCTATCATATATTCCTATTGAGTTGTCCAATCCAGCACAACTGGAATCAGAAAAAAAGACAGAGCAATAGGTCAAAATATTAACTAAAAGAAAAAAAGATTATAGAAAATTTTATTCAAGATTTTTCGTAGGCTATTTAGGTCTTTCTATAGGATACATATGTTTCTGAACCCATTTTTATTTATATAATAGTTTATGGTGGAAGGTTTTTTCCTATCATTAAAATTGAATATTACTTTACTCTATATTACTCTTCCTTGCTGACCACATGATCCTAAAGAAGTAAATTTACAATAATTAGTCTGACTCCTTGAATGATCCTGTGATGATGGGACATGTGGTGCTACTGGGTAATGTACCACACCTGGAGTGAGACCACTCCTGACAGAGCTGAAAGGCTCTCTATGGACAAAAGGGAAATTAGGACCCAGTATTTATACTGCCACTGCTCACACCAGCAGCTGAGGGAACACAAAAATAAAGTAAATTTGGAAGCTATTGCTTTAAGGTGTCTGGAAATAATATTCCTTAAATATGTTCTCTTCTGATGCTTCATTAAACGCAAGCAATTTAAATTCCTACTATTCATATTTTCTATATAATGTTACTCTCTGATCTTTGTCTTCCTTGTGCAGTTGCTATCCTTCCCCTGATAAGGAGTTTGTGTTATAATTCTGTGTTTAATATATTGGCATTCTTTATAGCTCATGATTGGTAATTATACTATTCCTATTAATAGAGTTCTTTTGTTTTCAAACATTATCTTATTGAATTCCAGCAAATCCTTTTAGGCATACTGCAACTTTCAGGCTTCTCTTACCTAATCTGTTTTCCTGGCCAGTTTTAAAGTAGTCTGTTTTTTTTAATTTCATTTTCTTCTTTTCTGTGTGAGTGGGGAGGTATTTGAGATTACACTTCCTTTAGGTAAGATAGCTTATCTAGCTATTGACTGTTGCTTAATGATTGAGTTTTCTATGGCCATGACTTGTCAATACCTCACAGCTACAATTTCACATCACATTTTTTCCATGTGAATGTCCCTTTTCTGTACAATTAAGAAGCCAAAGAAATATAGGCAACTGTAGGTAAGAATGTGAACTGTTGCAGGCTTTTCTGAAGGGACTTACATACTGTTTGGAGTTATTCATATGGTCTGTAGCTGCGTGTTCTGGTAAGTTAATACTATAGCAAGACTTTCTGGAAATATGTGCCATAAATAGATTGTTGTTACAAAGAACTGAACACACCTACTGTTGGTCTGAGAGAAATAACCATTATAATTGGTGCTTTTTGGTCTGTACAACCCCTGGAAGCCAAGGACTTTCTTCTCAAAAGAATTCTCTAACCATTACACCTGAGGGGCTGTGTGTATGTCATGACATAAAACACAGACTGAATTAATTATTTAGTATGGTGCAGCCCACTTTGACTTATAAGCTATAAAAAGCCTGCCTGAGAGAGAATTAATTATTGCTGGAAATAACATATAATTACAATGTTGCAAGGAAAAGATAAGAATTAATGTGCCAGGTGTAAGTAGATTAGACCAGCTTGACAGAAATGAGCAACTAAAAAAGAATTTATAGATGAAAGCTTACAACCATTGCACCCATAGTGACTGGAAAACATTACCATGTGATGACTGCTTAGTGGATTATGTGAAATGAGATATTGGCTTTAGACTCATTGCTCAGAGACAGGTCTCTATGTCACAAATCTGACAACAAAATGGAGGGAATTGAACATCTCATCAGAGAAATGAGGGAGCAAAAAGCTCAGAGGCTAAATTAAACTTCCTTTCCTGAAATTATCTTTGGGTAGGAGTTGAGGAGTCCAATGGCAGAGAAGGGCTCTATGGGGAAACACATTTCTCTCTGGTTTTCTGTCCTTGTCCAGTGGAACAGGACTATGAATTCCAGAGTGAAGAGCCAGCTGCTTTTCATGAGAAAAAAAAAATACTGCTATACTCATGGTCTGTCAGGTAGAGGATAACGAAGAGGAAGAAAGAGAAAACAAAAGAAGTTTTCTTGTGGCTTCCCACTTTTCTTCTTATTTTAAGAAGGAACATTTATAATCTGTTCTTTGACACCTAGAAGGAATGTTATACCTAGTTTGAAGGCCAGTATGTGAGAAGTGATCTTAGCCCAGTGTGTAGAGTTTAATCAGAATCACCAATACCTTGAATGAACTTGGAAGACAATTGTACTGATGGGTTTCTTCTACCTGCCTGATTCCATCTGATTTGGGTTTGACAGAATTGTACATAATTTGTGTTCTTGAATTGTTCAATTATTGGCAAAAAGTCAGTAGGCTCTGCACCTGGGTCCATCTCCAGGATGAAATAAAATTGGAGAACTTAATTTGTCCTCATTTTTCTCCTTATCTCTGACAATAATTTCTTTTTCTTTTGGTGTTGTAGTAATGTAATACCAGGCCCATGGTTCACTGAGCAGCTGATCACAGCTACTCCAGCTTGCCTAACACTTGCCATATTTTGCTGTATTAGGAACTAGGACTAGGAATCATTTCATTTTCTCAAAGAAATGATAGTTTAGTAGGAACTGCACTAAAGTTACCAGATCCCTACATATTTTTACTGTTGCTAATGGATTCTAGAAGAATTTGAATCTTAACCTTAGTTTTTCAGTAGACTTCTTTGGTTCACAATTTTTTTCCAAGACTGGCTATAAAACCTCCCAAAACAAAACAAAACAAAAAGACACCCTAAACAAACAAACAAAAAACCAAAGCCAAATGTTATTTAAACTGTCCCTGTCACTGTTGTCAGCAGTATGCTCCCTTTACTTCGACATGCCATGTTAATGGTTCAGATAAAGCAATACCATTCTGTTAACAAAATTTGTCTGACTTCTATTCCATTTATGTGGAAATAAAATTAAGACTTTAGGAACATGGTTTAGTAGAATAAAATGTACTGATTATTTTTTATTGTTTTAAGTTTTAATGAAAAGGCAGTATGGCCTTGAGGTTTTTGATTATAATTCCTTGGAGTTTTGGGGGATATAAGTCTGAAAGCAGTTAATCTTCTGCTGATGTAAATCTATGGGAAGAGGAGCTCTGGAGATTTTCTTACCATTGCTTAATACTTAAGTAACTAAAATGCTAATATACAGATCTAATTTTTGGTTGATTGCCTCACAGAGATTGCTAGATGTAATGCACTTTACAGCATAAATCGATCCATTGTTGTGATTTCAATTATATTGGGCCGTGCAAAATTATGATTGACTCTTGTGAGCATTCACAAATTCACATAATGAAGAGTTTAGTATAGCAATAGAATCAATACAGAGTAAAGCTTTGTCAATGTTATTTAAGACTTTACAATTAAGATCACAAAAATATCTCAGAGAAGTTAATGTTTCAGTGTCCACATTAACATTCCCCAGTTGCTGTTTCATTGGCATTCATTTTATATCAGAAAGAGACAAGAATATAAATAAGAAGAAAACCAATATATGCTCATGCCTACATCCACTTGGTAAGTGTCCTAATTGCCACTCACACAGAGATGATGAGTTAGTTGTAAAGTTTGCAACAACACTGTTTCTCAGGCTTGAAAGGAAAAATACCTGGTAACAAGCACCCAGAATCCATATGGAAGGTCATAGCTGGTCTGGGCTACATCACCAGTTAAGATCACATTGGCATTCAACAGCTTTCTTAGTTGACTGGGACATACTTGGGTGTATCCCTATTGTTTGCCTTGTGTATGTGGTTTGTATAGACTACACATATGCACTGTATCAATATTGTGCCAAGGGTCACGTCTGGAATTTGATTTTCTGTACTATCTAAAGATCTCAGTAGTCTCTGACATGTTTTGGTTTGTGTAACCTGTCTTTTTCCAAACATTTCCAAGCCTTAGCTCAAAAGTCAGAGCAGGACAGGGATAAGGCACAGTGGGTGTTTTCCAGTGGCTCTTATATTTGGTAGGTTAGGAGAACCCAGTGATACCGATGTGAGTCATTCAATTCCCTGTTGCTGCAATGCCATAAGCACGTTGCTTTATTAGAATAGCTGTGGAATACCTAAATACCAGCCAGTTTGGCTTTCCCATCTGTAGATGTTGTCTCACTTGGGTTTGAATTTTGTTTCTTTATGTGTTCTGTGAAGTAGGACATTTTGTTTCCTCAGTACTCTTCAGTTCAAAAGGGGCAATTAAAAATAAAGAAAACAAACAAAACAAAACCAGAAAAAAAACCCCTCACTGTGTTTAAACGTGTTTCATTAAAATAAGAATATAAGGCTGGAAGGTCACTTTTGATCACCACTTCCAGCCTGTGCTGCCACTGGCACAGACATGCAATCCCTCCCATAAACTGATGAAGCCTCACTTACTACAGTTCATCTTTGAAGTCCTCAGCTCGCTGAGTCAAATAGGTCAGCTCACTGTCTCGTCACTGTCAATATGTGACAAGAAGGTTTTCTGAAAGTTCTCAGTGAAAAGGAAGGAGGGGAGGGGGGAGCGTAAGAGCCCATTTTAAAATGGAAGATTGATTTTCCAGATTAGCACAATTCTGGGAAGACGTGGGGAAGTTTCTTCCATAACTGCAATTAATTTTTTCTAATCATATAGAGGTAGCTGGGGACGGATCTCATAATACATACTTAGGTGAATAATAAAATGTTCTTTTCACATAAAATATCTAGTCAGAAGGCTAAAACTTATCAGCTTCTGTAAAAACATATATAATTTTGAAATTCTCTAATGACAGTCAAATGAGAGGTAGGACTCCTTCAAAATCTGTGAGCTTCAAACTCTTACTGAGAAGTAACATAGGTGTGTACCTATGGCTTATATATCTGTATCATTAATATCAGGTATATTTAGAATGGAACTGTGATCACAAAAACACTGAATATCCTGGTAATATCATGTTTACCCTGTTTTTACATTTCCCATGACATTTGCTCTTGGTCACTCTGGGAGGTGGGATATTGGGCTGTACAGACCTTGGACTTGACCAGTTGAGACTATTCTTATATTCCTCCCTACTTTGATTAAATTCTGCTAAAAATCTAATCACATTCTCACTGCACAGTGACATTTTCTCATTTATTACTTAATTTGAAACTGCTTCTAACTTTCAAAAAACATTTATTTCTACCCCTAATTTCTAAATAAATTTGATAGGGTGTTTGGTTCAGTTTAAGAAATCTAAATTTTGTTATCTAGCACTGATGTCTATTGTTACACTAGGTGTCTCTGATCCTGTTACAATCAATGAAGACCTAGTCAATACAAATCATAGTCTCTCCAGCTTTCTGGTCTTTATAGATTGCATTGATTGCATCTCCATTAATGATAATGGGAGCTTATATAATGATCTTGATTCAGTTTCCTAAACACAGGTGACCAGTACTGTCTGAAAAGCTATACTGTATCCCCTGGCACCTGAGTGCAGCTTCAAAAGGATGCATATCTCCTCCAGAAGGTCTCTTCTCAGATCCATGAGCCCTTTTGTGGGTCTCTTGAATAAACCAGAGGGTTTGAAAAAGGCAATGTTGAGGCAGTAGAACTGAGCCTGTTGTGCACAGATGGACACCTGAGTTTGGTATGATAATGAGTCTCATCTCAGGTTTTATTGCCTATAGGCTGGTACTGCTGTTCACAATTCAGTGGATTTCCTTAATGTTAAATGAAAAATATATCATCCCTTTTTGGGTGCTGAATGTAATCTGAGATTTTATTTTCTCAGTTCTTCAAGTGTCTGCAGTTCTGTCATAGTAGCAAAGTGATAATGAATATAACAAAAAAAAATGAAGACTAATAAGGACTTGGTGCATATGTTGTCTTGCTGCTTCATTTAACTGTTTTGTTTTTCATGCATTATGTTTGCCTGGGGCCTTTAACTGACAGGTTAAGCAACAGTTCCCATGCTTTTAGATTTTTCTCAAACACTGTACTTAGCAGCCATTTGAGTAAATTGTTTCAGTGTGTGTTCAAGACAATTATAATTTAAATATTACCCTTCAGTAGAAGACCACCTGTGTTGATAGCAAGCCCAATATTCAAATATAAGTGAAAGTCCAAGAGTGAGGAAATGAGAATCAGGAACAGTGGAATTGTGGTACAGAGTCAAGCATCTTATTACTTACCTTGTTGTCAATCGTCTGCACTGTGCACCTGTGCCACATTTGCAAGGTTCTTTGTAGCCAGAGAACTGAAACTGAACAGACACACACCAGAGAAAGGAAACTGAGGTTCCGTATTGCTGGTTTCTATTGGAATGCAGGATTTAGGTTAAAAAAAGACAATGGCTATGAATATTACAATAAATTTTCAGGCTCTCATGAGACCTCTGGTTGTCCAGCTCTGGCTTGGAGACTAGAACTGAGTATTCATTCCAGCTGAATCCTCTATGGGTTCAATGGTCCAGGTGAGGAATTACTATATTTAATTGTCATATGTTTTGTTTCTCAAGTGACAAATGTAGAGGCTCTAATAAAGACTTTCCCGTGAAGCCAAGGAACTTCATGTAAATACAATCTGTCTAAATAAGTGGGACTTTAAGGCCAGAAAGTATTAAAAATACTGGTCTTGCTTTCGCCTGTCATTTTAGAAAGCACCTATTTTTCAGAGTGTGGGTAAGAGAGAAAGTCATCTCAAAGTTTATGAAAGCATTTAAGCCCATAGAATTTTCCCTAAAGGTTGTGACAGTTAATAGCTAGGGAGATGGGTTGCATTTCCTAACCATCTTATTACTGAATGGAGTGGGAAAATCAAGATATCTTCTGAACAGCAATGGCCTTTGATCCTCAAGATAAGAAGTCAAGTACCAAACACAACAATTTTAGAAAGGATGCAAGATTTGTTACCTGGAAGGTAAAATTAATTTTGTCAATGTGCAAAAGCTGGGAAGGTTTGCTGCTCTCATAGCAGACAAGTAGATTTTTTTTAAAAAAAATCAGAAAATTGACCTTTCAGTCTAAATAAAAATAGGAAAATGTCCACCTCAGAGCCCATTTACCTTATAGATGTCTAGTTTGTCATAACCTCTTTAAAATGAAAATTCTTCCTTAACAAAAGCTGAAAGGCAACAGGAGTGGTACTAGACACCTCTAGCATTGATCCTCTGCTATGGAGAGAGATGAGTCTGGTACACATTCAAATGAACAAAGTGAATCCTTATAATAATCTTCCTCCTGGTATTGGATCATTACAGTGTTTCAGACTAATCTCTGTGCTGCCAGTGGAAACAAATCTACCAGTTTGGTGATGAAATAAAAACATTGATAAATCTGCACAGAGTAGGATCATTCAGCAAACTCTGCCTCTGACAATATCCAGTGCCAGTTGTTTCCATGAAGAAGCCAGGATACAAACAAAAGACAGCAAAAAGTCACTTTTCCTCAGGACATATTTCTACTTAACCCATGGTAGTCAAAGGCTCTGATCAATTGATTAGGATTTAAACTACTATCAAAACTTGCATTTATGGTACTAATAAATTATAATAAAAATCTGAATTAGAGTAGGAGAGCAGTTATTATATATTTTTCTGCTCTTCCTTGTAGAAGGGTCCAAGCTTTGCTCCAGGCTGACACAAATAATTGTATTTAATAAGTCCAGTCAGAAGCAGGTAGTCAGTCATTAAGAACTAGGAAACGAACCTATCTTGTCACATCATTTTCTTGGCTGTGAGGACTGGTACACCCTAAACATCCCAGTCTGCTGTACTGACAAGTGTGGGACAGACTATTGATTGAATCTCTGACCATTCTTATTTTCTAGATCAAATGTCCATTCCTGCTAAGCTCTTAATCTCAACGTGGATATGGCCAGTTTAGCAGTTAAATTGTAAAGGAGTGACAGTGGTGTAGACAGGAGGATGTGATGTCTTAATCAACTGTAGACATAATATTTCTGGGTACTCTTGATCAATGTAGGTTAGTGGTGGAAAACATATTAAGAGGGTTGTGGAAATAATGGCTGCAAACTGTCTCACAGGTTTAGAAGCACAGGCCAAGAAGAGTGTTAATAAAAGCAGAACTGAAAGGAAATGAGATAAGGCACCTTCCTCTTTCTGAAACTTCTATGCATTCATTAATTTTTTTAAAACTAGCTCAGCAAACAAGTATGGTATGTAATGTTGCAAAATGCACCTTTTGTAAACAAAACAAAGAGCATTAATATCAATTTCAATCTCCTTAACCAGCTGCAGCCCCAGCCATTTTTCCAAAGAGGTAGTCGAGGGGGTCACTGAAACCCTTATGTAAATAACATGGATAACTTGCAGGAGTTCACAGATACTTGCTGATCTTTGCTGGCCCAAGCAGGCTGGCTCTGAGGAGCAGGGGAGTGTGACAAACAGCCCTTGCTTTAATTCAGCAGGACATCTTCTCCACTGTTGAACTGATTGCACCATGATTCCTGGTTCAAACTGAAATTGTCTCTGTTGAGTTTGAAAACACGTTTGGTTTTTTTCTGTAAAGGCTACAACTGTATATAATAACACACAAATTAATTTGTACGAAAAAAGGAGGAAGAGGCAGTTTATTACTTAGCTAGTGGTTATAGATAAGTCTATAGGTGAACCAAAAGGACAAAATGGGAAATTTTCATTTACAAATTTTTTTCCTTGCCTGAATTTCTGTCTGACCTTGTTTTCAGCTATTTCAGCATTTGTCTTGAATGTACTGTGAATTTTGCACTAGAGGATGCATATGATGCACAGAGAGGAGTACTGTCTGCTTATTGCCAAGATTTCACCCACAAAGAGGAAACATGGAGCGCTTGACAAGTTTGCCCCATGGTGCCAATATCTTTTTGCTATACACTTTTGTGTGAGATCACCTTGTGAGGAAGAGATGGAGAGAGGCAATTCTGAAAAGCAATAAACTATGGTGTGATAATGACAGGAGAAAGAAGAGGAGTGGGTGGAGGAGGCTCTTTCACTCTTCAGACTTCAGAGGTCTCCTTTAAGGTGTGTACTACTGCTGGATAAAGAGACAAACTTGCAGTGATGTGTCTGTCAGCACTGTTTAGTGTGAAGTAGCAAGGCAGGAAGAAATTGCACAAGAGACTATTACTGTTGCCTTCCAGGTAGACTGTAGAAGAGCAAGAATGTAGTTTACAGTCACAGTTTGGCAGCTATTCCCAGCCTGTCTTTACATATTTGAAAGTCTTTTTCCTGCAGGCATATGAGGGATCACTCTCTCTCTTGCCACTGAGACAGTTCATTTAAGGGGGCAAAGAAAAAAAACTTTGTCTGCCCTGCATCCCTTTTAAATGCTGAGTTCTTATTCCCACTCATTCCTGTATGTGTGCATCTCATATAGTTTTTAAGTTTTAAATGGAGGAATCAGTCTATAAACCTGGACTATATTCCTGTTAACAACTTGCTCCTTTCTTTTTATTCATTATCCTTGCCCTTCTCCCATCTGTTTCTGTTACTGCCAATAATGAATATATCCCTCTGAGTTCCTTAGAAAGTTAGATACTGTGAAACTACAAATTGTAGCCCCTCAGGAGAGATGACTATTTCTCTAAGAAAGGGTCAAGTTTTATGCATAAAAGTAGTTTTTACTGGCTTATGGGTTGCTGCCTATACTGTAGATCTGAAAGAGAACCAAGGCACTTCTCATTCCCAGATTTCCCACTGTTGTTGCTGGAGGAATGGCTTCCTACCCTCAGCCTACACACAACACCCTGGGAAGGCCACAGGGGATTAGAGATCATGTAATTTCTCGATTTGAGACAGATGTGGTCTGGGAAGAATCTGTTATCATCACCTCTTGGGGAACTTTGTCATTGGCTCTAGTAAGAGCTCAGTATTATTTCATTAAGGCACTGATAAATTGCAAGAAGTTATTTTACATTCTTTTGGCCATTAGAAATGACATATAAGTTAATAGAATTAAAGGATTTCTAATGAATTTCATACGCTTGGTACACTTTGATGTTTATGGCAGGTCTAAAATGTTGAGAGTTTGTTGGGGTTTGGGGTATTTTTTTGTAATTTATGTTGAATTTAGGAGAAAAAGTTGAGGGTTTTTTGGAACCAAGAAACTTTAAAGTCTCATGTTTTACGGTCATATTTAAAAGAATGAAGAAAACTCAATCTAGCTAATAGTCTTACCTGAATAAGCTTTAAACAGCAGGTATGAGAAGAGTTCACTGGTGAACAATGTGTGGATGATATTGTGATTCAATAGCTTCCCTTTTTTGGCTTGATCTCTTGCTTTTCTCATCTGACTCTCACTATGGGATACTTGGCAAACAGATAAACTTCTGGTTCAGTGAACTGTTGTGAAGAAGGTGTACCTTTACAACAGCTGGATGTGCATCTTATGTCAGCAAAATTATGCCAGACTGCTAGAAATTTTTCTACATTGGCAAAAATGTGGTATTCAAGGCCTGTTCTCTCAAAAAATTTGTGTGAGAAGGTGAAAGACTTGCTAGAAAATAAGAAATTATCTATTTGGTGAAATCACGAGAATTTCCAGATTAACACCCAAACACATGGTATGTAGCAGCAGAAAGTAGCTATTATCTCTTCTACTTAGGCCATTTAGTTGTGTTCTGAAAGGGGCAAACTGAAAAATAAATATCGCCATGAATATAATTCTCTTCTCTGTCCTTGAAAGAGACAGCTGCACTTTTTGATTCTGGGTAATGGTTTCTCACAGAATCGCAACATCATTTAGGTTGGAAGGGACCTCTCCAGAGCACCTCGAGAAATCTACTTGTTTCAGAGAGATTTGAAGAGTTTTCAAGTGAGATGAATGGAGAAAATGTGCCAGGGCAAAACACCCCATCTTTAATTCAGTTTCCCCATGAATTCTTAAAAAGACAATACACAGAAATTTCAGTTCTTGACAGAATAGCTGTTCATAATATAAATATGCTACTTTTAGGCCTTGTATAATTTCATGACTTTCTGAATAAGTGTGAAATTTCATTTCTTGTGAGTAAAGATGATTTGTGATTCAGACTGAACTGGTGAGTGTTGTTCAAATAATTTTTTAGGACAGTGTAAGGGAACATAAAGGGTATCACAGTCCAGTTTTCTTCTCATCCAAATAATAATCAACTTCTTTCTTTTTTCTACTGCTGGTCAGTAACTGCAATTTATGAACCTGCCCTTCACATTTTGAAATAATAGAATATGTGTCCTCTCACTCCCATCCTTCCTGTAGTGTATTAGCACACAGGTCAAACGCCAGTCTATGATACAGCAATTGCATTTCTGGATTGTTTTGCAGACACATGTTTAAAAGCCCTGGTGTGCAATAAACCATAATGGGATGAAAAATCCAAATGCAAAGTTTATTTAAAACATGACCAGCTTTCTGTCTCAAAATAGACAGGAATTCTTCCATCAATTTATCATAATATTTATACAGCCTCTAATATTCTAATCATGGATTACTTCACTGTCTTTGTAGGAATTGTACCCACAACACTTTTCTAAGGCAGGAAAACATTATTATCTCCATTTTTTTGGCAAGATAACAAGGCACAGACAAAGTGAAGGCTATATTTTAAGAAAAAGACAGGCACATACAAGAAGTTATCAGGTGCCAAGCTGAGTATTTAGAAACATCTAATACCAAAATCCCCCCAGGAATCTATCTTTATTATTAAATACGTAAATACCTCTAGAATTTTGTCCCATCCCCCTTGTGGCATGTGCCTATACACTACAAGCCAGATTGCATTCTTTATTAGAAGACAGCTTTCATTAATTGATCTGGTAGTTTAACTGAAAAATAGAAACAGATTAGCTTATCAGTTTTAACTCCCTCTCAGCACCCTCCCTGAGCACTGTAAATGTCACTGTTTCCACCTGAACTGAAGGTGTGCTGGATAGCATGTCCTGCATAGAAATATGATAATCTTTCTTCAGTGTTTGGCAAGTAGTATCTATTAATTAAGAATCCATCAATTGTACTTTGTAATTATATTTATTAAACCCTAACTCATATCCTAACTATAATTAGTTCCTGCTAATTAATTTTATCAAATCCCTCTAGATTCATATCTAAAGTAAATATTGAGTAGCCCTACACTAATTATTTCAATCAACGTGGATTGCATTTCAAATGGCTGTGGATAGTTTCTAATAATTAAATTTAGTATAAAATAAATGTTCAATATGATATATTTGTGAATGTGAAGACGTTAAGATAAAAGAGAATAAAAGACTGGTATAGTGAAATACTCATTTGCATATTAGAACACGTTAAATAAGGCAAGTCTATCTAAGTCAAAATTTTATGTAGGAAAGAAAAGGGGTTTTTATGTGTGGAATATGTGAAGAATTATGGCTCAGTGCGATAATGTAATGATTTACCTTTGAATTATATGGGATTCCCTATGTTTAAAAAAATAAAAAAAATGGGAAATTCAAAATGTTTATGTAATTAACTTTTCTAGTAAAGATTGAGCATGATATTGGAACAGGAGGACTATATTTGGATGAGGTACAATGCTTTTGTCAGAATGAACTGGGGGAAGAACTCTTACCTACCAATACTGAGACAAAACCTGTCTAAGTCAAAGAAGCCTGATATATCCTGGTTTGGAAGGGAACTTCAAGGGCCATTGACTCCAACTCCTGATTACCTTGTTATTGAGAACTCAACTTGGTCTATACTGCAAATGAAATTCAGATGTCATTTTGGGTTGCTTAAAGCAAAGGAATTGAAAATTAGGTAGTAACAAGAAGTCAGAATTCAGATCATAACCATTTTAGAGTCAGTGAGTTGACCTTTATCTGGAAGGTAATGTGTATCCTGTAGACCCTGTCTTGTACCTTCCATCCATCTACAGATGTCTCAGATATCCCAAGATAACTGAAATGGTTCTTCACTTAGGCTGCTGCAATCTGCCAAAAGTTTCTGGGGCAATTTGGGCTGCTGCTCAAGCTACTTACTGGAATTAAAACACTAAAGATTTTTGTCCAGGCTTTAATCTAAGTGAGCTGCTTGCCATATCCTCATTTATACGTGAGGGTTAGAAAACTTATACAATATTCCAGAACTCTGCTGTTCCAGAAAGAGACAGGCCAAGGGGAATTAATCTCTCCTATTATTAGAAGTCCATGCTGCACTTTCCATTCTTGTCTTCCTCTAAATGAGGGTATCTGCCCTATTATAGACAGCAACTATAAAACAAGAAGAATTGCATCCTTAAAGTGTTTTTTTCTTCCTGCTGTCTGTAAATGGAGATGAGGTGACCAGCTCAGATAGAAGCATTTCTAATGTAGATGCCTGCCTTTGATAACATTACTCCTGCCTGTTGAGACTGTGGAGGCTTTGAGCAATGCTGAGTAAAATAAGAATGGAAATAACCTGAGTTTTTGTATTGGTTTTTTAAACTCTTTCGGCTTTCTGGAATTACACCTTTCATAAAATTTAGTTAATGGTGAGAAGAGCCTGAATTATTTTTGAAGGATGACAGTTTGCTGTCATGGATGGTTGCAGAAGTTGTAGCATTTGGTGATGAAGGGAAAACAGATTTCAGCTCTGTAGCTGCAGTGGGTTAGTCTTGATTTCAACTAATGTAACACAGGTCAAGTGTGTAAAGTAGCTTCCATCTGTGGGTATTTGATTTTAATTAGCCAAGAATACAAACTAGTGGAATTGAAATCCTAATCCAAGCAAGAATATGTGGTACTAAGTTTCAGACATATTATGCTAAGTAATTTTAATCTTTCACTTGGTAATTTACAGTATCACACACTAATTGACAGTATGACAGTAATTTTGCTGCAGAGATCATGACAACACTGCCTTTTCTCTTTTAAGTTTACAGAGAACCTCAAATATGTATTTAATTATTAACTCTTATTTAAACATGTATATACACACACACATAAAGAAAATTTAACTATTATGGTCTGTTTTGTATCACTGTGCATACCAGTATCAATGGATCATTTTTCTTGTGCCATTTGACACCACTTTGCCCCTCCAAATGTGCTCCTGGAAAAGCTTTACAGACTTTTGGGATAAAGAAACCATATTAGTGCAACACTTCTGAAGACGTATATTTTCACAGACTTTAGATTTCCTGCAGCCGCTTCTGTTTTGAGCTCAGTAACATGTGGTCGTGTAAAATATTTATTTTTCAGAAAGATATGCAATCTTATTTTTGATAGTATCAACAGATGGTGAGTACACCTCCTCTCTCAATAGTTTGTTCCAGTGGTTTCTCATTTATGCCATATGCTTAAAATTAATGCCACGTTTCCCATCTGATTTTGTCTGACTTCAATAAAGCTACATTCATTTCCTTGCCAGTCAGTTGTTTACCCATCTTCAG
>JAOXXN010000446.1:110247625-110259710 GCA_026770055.1 Myrmophylax atrothorax | reverse complement strand
GCCATTTTTTTAAAAGCGCTCTGATGAGAATACACACAGATTTTTTTTTTTTCTTTGTAGCCATCTCTGATACATTGCTGGCAACGGTGCCCATTGGCTGCAGCACTATTTTAGGTCAGTCTAATGTTCTAACTAAGGAAGTCAAAGCATTTTGGAGAACATGAAGTCAGAAATGTTTTCCCAGAACAGTCCTTTTTTTCTGTTTACAGTGGTGGGAGATAATTTTGTTATAAAAGTGTCATCAATGACTGAATAACTGTGGTCTGCAATGCTTTTTGCATGTCATATTGCCCTTCCTTCACTAAAGGTAGCCCCATAAGGACCAATTGTCAGTTTGAAACAAGCTTAACTTTTCTTTCGTAGGTTCAGGGCAGTGCATTATTTTTCTACTCTTATTAATCCTCCATCTTGGTTTTTTAGCAGTCTGATAGCAAAGTGCTGGCTTTATACATTACAGATGTATTTTAACATATAGCAATCAATTAGCAAAAATATCACTAGTGAAGGAGGAAAACCTATTGAATGTCATTTCAAATGTACAATAAAGATTCTAGAATTCCCCCTGGTTTTGCCATACTTTGGAAAACTACCAGAACCATACAGAATTTTAGACAGAACCTCAAATTGTCTAAGACTTGAGAAATGAGTGGGCTGTGGTAAAGATATGTGCAGAAAAGTGATGAATTTGCAGAGATGGTATTTGCATATTCCTAGGGACGATGATGCATATGCAGTGCAGGAATAATGCAAAAGTACTTGTGCACTTAAGTAATGTATTCACGTTGGCTTCTTCACCTATGTGTAAATGTGGGTGTGGATGTATTTGTTGCAGGACCATCTGAAAGTTTGGTGAACTAGATTCTTTCCTGCTTTCTTTCTTTAAGCAAAAATAGATTATTGTAATACTACCAGGAACCATGTGTGAAGCCTGAAGGACAAAAGTTCTGCTTGCTGGTGGCTGAAGTGGAGATTGCACTGGGAAAACCTGTTGCTCAAAGAGTTGCCATTTTTTTTTTTTCAGCATACTGAATTACACATACCCTGGAATGTCTAAGGAAAAAAATGAACAAACCTATTCCATTTCTTCACTGCATCAGAAATAAGATTTCAGCAGTGCATTACTATTTGAACAGTTATGGTATAATCCATTACTCCCCTTCTCAAAAGAAGAAAAAAATGCAATATTGGTTAACACATGGCACAGAAGCTCTGAGTAATATTATATTTAGCTTGGTGATTGTATCTTAATAACGATTACTTGTGGATTTGCTACAATTACTGTTCTGAACATTTCCTTGACAGTTCTTGGGTCATTCAATATGCAATGCAGCCCTCCTTGCGGCATCTGCCCATGTCACAGAAAGTTCCACTTCCTTCCATACTCTAACCTTTTATATAATAACAGGACCCCAATAAGTACAAAGGATTAGTGAAGCATTTGCTGCCTAGCAGCGAGCCTCTTACTGACCTAATGGTCACAGCCTTGTTTGCATCCTTGTCCCTCCCCACACTCTGCTCATGGTAGTCTGCATGTGGCACAGATGTTTCTGTCATGCTATTACATGGCTATTTTCAACCGGTTCCTAGGAACAGATGTTCCCACATTGCGTTCTCCCTCCTGGCTCTGCTGACACACTCTCTCTATAAACAGCAGAGTGCATTTTGGAAGTCCAGATCTGTGGAAAGAATGAAAATCAAAACTTCCTTTCCAGGCTGCTCTGTAACAGGGCATTTTAGCCTGGTCTTTTAGTCTTTCTCTCCCCAAGATGCTTGAACTCTCATTTTCCCTGATTTTAACCCATTTCATTCATTTCACAGGACAGTATTTGGAAGTACCATGTGTTTTGCCATGCAGAAACCTATCTCCTTCAATGTGCCATCTAGTGGTTGTTCCTTCTTTCTGACCACAAATGGCAGTGTAAATTCAACAGTATTTATTCTGAGATTTAATCTAAAAAAGAGAAGCAGCACAGTAATAAAATCTCATCTCCTGCCATCTGTCTCCTGCATATTTCTTTACAGTCCAAGTGCATTATATTTGAGCCCAAATGCTTCAGTGTTGGCAACAGTGGCTGGTTATGGTAAGAAATCCCCCATGAGTTGAAATGCAGAAAGAAGGTGACATATGGACAAAATACACCAGGGATGGTAAGGCCTGGAATTTTATTCCTAATGTGCTGGAAGTTGTTAAAGCTCTAGGACAGACATTGCTGGTTAATAGCAGCATTGAGGTACTTTACACATTATCTTGATCCTGTCGCCCTAGAATTAAGCACAAGCGGGGAAAATAAGAACAAGTTGGGAAAATGTAAGGAAGGAAGAGAAAGCAAATGAAACTTCACAGTGGATTATGTTCCAGATCCTCCTGAGTACAATTAATTAGAAGTGGACACAGACAAATTGATTTTCTTTCACTGAGGAGAGATAGAGGACATTCACTTTCAAATCAGGCTTGTTGTTCCTGAAATGGTGACACTGAGCAATGTATCACTTAGAAATGACATGACTGTACTTTCCATCTTGCTCATTTGTTTGGAAGATATTGCTTTCCTCTATTGGGATGTGTGCTTTCTAACATATAAAGAGGTGTAGAAACCAAAGATTTGTTAGTCTTTGGTCATATCAAGTCTTAGAATGTCCCAGCATTCAATCATATGATGCAGTTGCGAGGGATAAGTTAAATTAGAAATTCAACACGCATAAATTACTCAGCTAATCAATATCTCCATTATTTGGGAATCATCCTCAAAGAATAAAAATAATTCTAGCATTAGAAGCATTTTGTGCTAAAAGCAAGCCGATTGTTGATGTAAACAAATGAAGTACAGCAGACCAACAGTGGACTTTTAGTGGCAAATAGTGAACTTGTTCCTATCATGAGAAAATGCACTGGGAAAAAAAAAATCATAACAGGGCTAACAAGGTATTAGTTTATCTATAAACATGCACTGCAGAAATTTATAGTGTGCATGAGATAAGGCACTGTAGGGAAGTCATAAGAGGGAGAACTGGTTTGCTCTACTTCAGATAACTAAAAGGGAGAAGTGTAGCTATGTTGCCCCGTGGTTTCCTTGGTTGATGCACAAACCAAATCAGCCACCAGTCCCCAGGGTGATTCAGGCTTTTTTGTCTCTGATAGCAAGAGGATCTGAACTGCTTTGACTGTTAGATATTTAAAATGAGATGAAATAAATCACATTATAATTTTATCTTTCTGTTTGGGAGTTTAGTCAGCTGACAAACTTGGTCAATTGGGCCAAAAATTTAAAAATTGTCAAACCACATGTGATTAATCTCTTTTATCTTATATTTTCTAAAAGTCTAGCATCTAAGTTTGTCTCATGGGCAGTCAGAGGAGAAAGAGAAGTTTGTCCAGAGAGCATGTGAGTCTATATGTGAGTCTATGATGTTAGGTGACATGAATTTTCTTTAGAGGTGCATGAATATGTGGACTTAGAGGCAAGCTTCTCTTCTTAACAGAGAAATCTAATCTATTTGAGAACCAGTGGGTGTTCACTCAGAGAGTATAAATAGGCTGTGTAGCCATACTGAAGTTCTTATAAGCACAGAGACCTATTGTAAAGATTGTTTAGGGGCTTGGCTGATTTATGGGATTTTGACAGCAGGTGCCCCTGCCCAATTGGAAGAAACAAGAGAAAGAGAGGAGTCAACTAACTGAAGATCAAAGGGAGATTGTTCAGCTACTCTTTTCTTTGCTGCAAGAAGCTGGTGTTTCTTGTAGAGAATTTGGATGCTGCTCCATTGAGTCTGGTAACACTAAATCCTACCAAAAAAGAGCTTTCACACAGTTCATGGAGGTTCTTTAGCATGGTAATTGTTACATTTGAGATAGTGGTAGAAAATACTAAACATTAAATCCTTGAAAAATGAAGGAAGCAGGACAGGAAGACATGAGAAAAATTGTCTTCATATAATCACTGGCCAAAATCACAACTATATTAATTTCATAGCCATGGATAAGTCCATGTGGTTTGTGTGTTTAGATTAGCAATTAGTAGACACATTTTCAAGTACATTTTACAATCAGCACACAGTTTTGAAGATATTTTTGTGCCTTTTCTGTCCATGCTTGGGAGTCCAGTGTAATTTGGGATGAACTGGACCATATCAGGCATTCACATGGGGCTGGCAGGTATCACACTGGACTTATGGGAAACCTTGTGCCCTCCTGGTGTGGTAAATGGAATCTGTGTGTAGCATTACAGCATCTCATACAGCTCTGGACACCAGTCTGTGAGCTACTGAATTAACCTTCTAGCAAATAAATAGATTTTTAATGTTCTTCATCTATCCCAGTGCTGTTATTTCCACTCAAGAATAGCATCTGCCAACAATTGAAGGTCTTAGAATTATAAAATGGTTTTGGTTGGAAGGGACATTTAAAGATTATCTAGTTCAAATCCCTCTGCCACAGGAAGGGACACCTTTCACTTGACCAGGTTGCTCAAAGACCCATCCAAACTGGCCTTGAACACTTCCAGGGATGGGGCATCCACAGTTTCCATGGGCAATATGTGCCATGGCCTTACCACCCTCTTTTCCCCAAATCTAATCTAAACCTGCTTTCTTTTAATTTAAAGCCATTAACTCTTGTCCTGTCACTGTCTGCCCATATAAAAGGTCCATCTCCCTCCTTTTTATTAACCTCTTTAAGCTACTGAAAAGCCACAGTGATGTTTTCCCAAAGGCTTCTGTTTTCCAGGCTGAAGAGCCCCACCTCTCTCCCTTGTCTTTATAGGAGAGGGGCTCCATCCCTCTGATCACTTTTAGGCCCTGCTACTGTGGTAGAACCCTCTTATTGTGGTAGAAAGACTATAAACTGATGTGGCCTCTGTTTGTACAAATAGAAATACTGTTCTGTTGAAGGGTGTTAATGGTTTCCTGCTAGTGGGTCTCAGGTTAACAGACAATCACAGACATTGTTAAAGGCTGTCAATGTGTCTCACATTCTGTGTTAAAAAAGGGGCTATACAGCCCCTTTGAACAGTAAAACCCAGCTGGAGTGACCAACCAGAGCAATAGACTCTGTCAAGACAGCCCAGCAGCCAAGGTGACTCAGTTTGATAGTGTGCAGGCTATCCTTTCTTGTAAGTGCACAGGTAAAGATAAGAGTTTTCCTTTTGCAGGGGAAAGCCAGGAGAAGGAGGTGAAAGCTGAGCTTTGTGTTTGTGTCTCCAGAATCTATAACTACAATTGATATGACTAAGCTTTTGATACTGTCTCTCCCAGGATCCTTCTGGACAGGATGTCCAGCCCAAAACTGGATAAAACACATCATGTGGTGGGTAAGCAATTAGCTCATGGGTCAAGTATAGAGAGTAATAGTGAATAGGGTAACATCAGACTGGAAACCTGTCACTGCTGGGGTTACACAGGGCTCCATCTTAGGCCCTATGCTCTTCAACACCTGCATAAATGACTTGACACAGGACTGGAAGGGATACTAAGCAGGTTTTTAGAGTACACAAAACTGGGGTGAGCTGCTGACTCCCTCAAAGGCAGGGAGGCCCTGCAGAGAGACACCAACAAGTCAGAGGGATGGGTAATCACCAACCATATGAAGTTCAACAAGGGAAAGTGCCGGATTCTGCACCTGAGATGGGGCAAACCCCGATGTATGGACAGACTGGGGAATGAGATGCTGGAGAGCAGTGCCACATAAAGGGACCTGGGGATGCTGGTCAACAGCAAGTTGAATATGAGTCAGCAGTGACCTGGAAGCCAGGAGAGATAAGCATGTCCTGGGGGACATCAGGCTCAGCATTGCCAGCCAGTCGAGGGAGGGGATTGTCCTGCTCTGCTCTGCAGTGGTGTGGCCTCACCTCAAATATTGTGTGCAATTTTGGACACTGCAATAGAAGATATAAAGCTATTAGAGAACATCTAAAGGAGGGCAATGAAGATGGTGAAGGGCCTTGAGGAGAAGCTGTGCTGAGGGCA
The DNA here is from genome assembly GCA_026770055.1 of Myrmophylax atrothorax. Lineage (NCBI taxonomy): Eukaryota > Metazoa > Chordata > Aves > Passeriformes > Thamnophilidae > Myrmophylax > Myrmophylax atrothorax. Next base: position 110,253,749 of record JAOXXN010000446.1, on the reverse strand, counting down.
CTTGGTCTGTTCAGCTGGAGAAGAGGACACGGAGGGAAGACCTCACTGCAGTTACAACTTCTTTGTGAGGGAAAGAGAAGGGGCAGGCACTGATCTCTTCTCTGTGTTGACCAGTCACAGGACCTGAGGGAATGTCCTGAAGTTGTGTCAGGGGAGGTTTACGTTAGTATTAGGAACACGTTCTTCATTCAGAGGCTGGTTGGGCACTGAACAGGCTCCCCATGGCAGCAGTCACAGCACCAAGCCTGCCAGAGTTCAAGAAGTGTTTGGATGATACTCTCAGGCACATACTATGACTCTTGGTGATGGTCCTGTGGAAGGCTAAGTTTTGGATCCCTGTGAGTCTCTTCCAAATCAATATATTGAGTGATTCTGTGACCACACTTTTTTAACCTTTGGGCTTCTATCTACAGTAGGATTGAGCAACCCTCATGCAGTGCTCAACCTGAGCTGGCTACTCTGCCTGCTCACAGGGCTTGTTAATTCAACGAGTTCTTCAGCAACTGTTCAATTAATTGATTTTGAATTGGAAAGCAAGTGTTACTCAGTATACTTTAATATTCCCATAAAAAAATACTAGGTATTGCTTTACTTTTCTGTTTTGTATGAATTAGGATTTCCTCCATATCCCTTATGGACAAGCAGGACAATATAGTGTCCTATCTGATCCCTTATTGTCTTTGCTGAGGTAGAAGTGCTAAAGAGACCAATATAAATGGGACGTTTTCAGGTATGACCACAACATGCTTTGAAAATCAACTCAGTGTTCAAAGAATATAAATTTTTTGCATGGAATTTACAAAGCAGAAACATGTGCACATTTGGACTAAGCAGTGGGATTGTGCTATTCATTGAGCCGACTACACACTTACTGAACTGACCATCTTGCAGACATTGTAAGTCTGACATGTTCTTAAGACTTCAGATTTGCTGCATTTTATGAGAATAATATCTTGCATCAGAGGCCAAAGGCTCCCTAAATGCATATGGTGTCTAAATTTGAAGTGTGCACATTCCTAGAGCTGTGCTGCAACCAAACTGACAGATGTCAGGAAATCCTGGAGGAAATTTGATCCAAATTCCTTGAATTCCAGTCATACAAAATTTAGAGACAGAAAAAGGAAAGACCAGGTGCCTGCTAATACTATCTTGACTCCAAACCCTAGGTTTTTCAGAGCTGATTTTTCATAGCTGATTTTTCATTTGCTCTGTTCTACTTCAGCTTTCCTGCTGAGGAAAAAATGTGTGTACCGCAGATGTGACCACATAAATACAGTTGCTAAACCATGAGCTCGGTACTCTGCCCTCACAAACACAATGCAATTTCCATATTCTTTTGTCTAGGGACTGTGTTAACCTGATTATAAAGTGTAGTAAAAGAAAATTAATACTAGGTTAGATAATGAAAACATAACTTGCATTGCTTGACTTACAAACTTCTTTTTCCCTCCTCAAAAAGAACAGTACAAGTCTCAGTTTTAATAGACTGGACCAATCCACTGTGGCTTCTTAAAATTGATTTGTAGTTAATTACCCAGAACATCACATGTATCCATAAGATCTGTATTCCCCTCCTCAAACCTGCTCCAGATGAGAGCTGTTATAGTGCTCCTGCCCTCTCCCCCATCACAGTTCCTTGTGATGCTCTCTCTGTACTGTTATTATTGCACTGTCATATCTGTCACTGCTGTGTGTGCAGCACAGGAACAGTAACACGGGGCATAGTGAAAGCAGTGAGAGCAGAAGCAGAAATAGCAATGGCAGTAGCTGCTGGGGTGACAGCAGGGGTAGTTGCACTGAGAGCAGAAGAGAATGAAAAAATGCTTTTCCAAACCTACAAGGATGAGGTTAAATGTTTGTCTTCTTGATTTATAACTGTCACAATCTATATATGCCAGACTTCATTTTGGAATGTACTGAAAATGGGGCAAAACTCTAGGCAGTGCTCCATATTTTCTTTGGATATTTTCTAGTATTGTTTTTAGAAATGTTACGTGCAGGCTTGCATGTTGGACTACAGAATAATAATATGTGCCAGGTTTAGACAGCAAGCTACTCTTAGAAGATACAAAAGCACTTTACTATTATTTTCCACACACATGGTTTCTGAAAACCAAACAAACCCATGCTTTCAGTCATATGCCATGCAGCAGATACACAGAAAACTCAGATGGTTCAATTCTGCATGTTGCCGAGTGCTCTCAGCTGTATTAAAACAGGCTTGTATTTTACACATTTATGCTCAGAAAATGCCGATAAACATGAAAATAGGCATGTAAGTGGCAACAAATATTTGTCTCCTGAAGGCCCTCCTGCCTCTGTGAGTGACTCTTGTCTTCTCATATTTCATTCCTTTGAAGGCTGGTCCCAGTGGTGGCTTCTGAGGTGTCCAGTTTCACATCCTTGACTTCCACGTTAGGGAGGGTTACAGATGTATGCTGAAGGCAGAACAGCCTTTCAAGTGTCAGAGAGCATGCTGCTGTTCAGCACTTCCTTTAACCTGAGCAGTACACAACAAAGTTCTGTCAAGTGAGGGCAAAATTCCAGGTGAATCTCATGCTAGAAATTCCTTGGGATTTTTCAAGGACTTCAGATATGATTGCCAGACTTAGGAACATTCACTCTTCAGGGTCAGCCATATATACTTACTGCATGGAGGAAAACTAGCTGCTTTTGTATGGTACAAACAGACTTTTCTTTCCTTCTTTCTATTCCTCTAGGAAAACTGGCATCCTGAATTCCTCTCTAGGGTAACATTAGGACAATTTCCATCCAATATATTGATCATTGTTAAATGATGATACAGCTCTGAAAGAAATTAGAGACTCATCATTTAGAGTTGTAGAGAAGTGTAACACTGACTTACTCAAAAGTTTCACAGATAAGTCTGTTTAATTCTCTAAGGTCTATGTCTTACACAGTAAAGGTTGTATTAAGCATACAAAATATTAGATCTCTACAGCTTAGATATTTAGAACTGAGATAATAATCTCAAGGTCAGTCTCTAAACAGCCCAGATGATTCATGCTGTAGAAATTTCTCTCAGTGGCTAGGAAAGGAACCTGGCTCATATGAGAGTTGAAGCGGTTTCCATCCATATCCTGAAAGTCTTTTAGGACTATAGGCAATAAACTTTTTTATGTCAGTGGAATGCTGCAGCAAAAAGAGGTCCAGTAATTTCTAGAGTATGAGTAAGAACAATTTAAAAAGGGAAGCGGAGTGTAACTCTGGTTTTGTACTCTGAAGAAAAGGCCTCAATCAGTTGATGAAACATATATGTCTTCTACTACTTGAGATGCCTTAGGATATCCAAGATATCCACAGACAGCTGACATAGGATGGTTATAGTCTCTTGGCCACCTGGTATGGAAGCTAGAGACCAAGGAAGATACCGTAAAGTATCTTAAATAGGTGGCAATAAATGTCAGTGTCTGTGAGCTACTCATTTGAGACCCTATTCAATAGTAATTAATCTAAGCAGTAATTCATCTCACCTATTTTCAATTAGCTGACATTTTCTCTAAGTACTGCTGACTACCTGACCAGATTGTTATTGATTGTAAAGAGAGTTTAAATGTGCATGTAAAATACATGTACACTTGTGAGGTGTATTTTGCATATGCATATGAAACATATGTGCACACTTAAGGTGTATTTTGCACATGCATGTGAGATTATGTAATTACGTTGACTAAGTGTGAAACTTGTGGAATGATTCCTTTGCCTAAACTCTAGCATCCATTGCCATTTATGATGCTCTGGGATAACCTACCTGGACTGTAATTTCTTGTCAGAAGAGCCAAGTGTCTTTTAAAAGCCCTGTGCTTGCACGGTGTTATGTCTTAGATGTCTTTGGATATCACAAATAGTGCTAGATATTTGCAAAAATAAGTCAGGTCACGTATATTAAGCTGGAGATGAAGCCTATCCTAAGTGTCCTCTATTTTAAAAGAGATATTGAAAAATTGCAGAGATTGCAGAAGCAGCTAACTATCTATATTTAAATTAGAGAAAACACAAAAGGAAATGTTTTTTCAATGACCAAAGCTAGACGTGATTACGGAGTAGAAATATTTTCAATAGATAGAAAGTACCTTGTACTTCAAAATAACTGGAAAATATAGAAGGTGAATGAACAAGTGAAAACAAAGAATTGACAATTTCAGTTTAGTCATTAGATGGTAAACCTCTCTTGATTAACTAATGGGAAAAATCACCAAGGGAATTGTTTAAGCCTGTGTTTCCTGAAGTCTTCAAATTAAGGTAGGACACTTTCCTGAAGTTATGATTTGCTGAAGGCAAGTTCATGATGCAGTACAAGGGTAACTGGGGGTAGTTAGATGGCATGTGGTAGGTTGGAGATAAGACTAGATCACCTGTTAATCCCTTCTGGCACTAGCCACCCCAAATTATGGCAAAATAAGAAGAATATGACATGAATTCAGCTGTGCTTGCAGCAAATCAATTTTTTTTTTCTCACCAGAAAATGGCAAATAGGATTGAGTTGGGTAATCTTTATACCACTTCCCACCTCACTCTTTATATTAATTATGAGGAGATTGCAAAATTCTCAAAGGTATTGGTTGTTTGCAGCTATTTGAATGCTACACAGTCACATCTGTATTTATTATTAATATTCTTCAAACCTTTCTTGTTGCCTTCTGTACCTTTTCGTTGTTTATTCACCTGTTGCACATTATCCAACTCTCAGAGTTGTGACTCTTTGGATAAATAACATCTTCATGCAAGCTCTTTAAGCCTAACACAGTGAGGCATTGATTTTTCTTCTTTTTCTTTTCTTCTTTTTTTTTTTTTTTTGTAACTGAACTGTCTTTCATTAATAATAGTAATTCAATTCTTTTCTTTCAAAGTAATTCTTCAGCAAATTGGAGAGTGAGTATGAAGATTATTCACAAACAATTGATTGATGATGAAATCATCTATGTGTCATTCAGCTGTGTTAATGAGTGTAGAAAAAGAACTTCCATTAGCAGATGAAATATGCAGCTTTGTCTCTGTTCTCAGACTGTTAATTTCTTATTCAGTGTTGCTAGTGGGAAATTATGTTACATCTCCCTAAAATGTTTATCTTATTCCTAAGATTTTATATTTAAGAACCTCATTCTACACTTATCTCCACAGCAGAATAAGAAACTGAGGGTGAGGTTATATTGCCTTTTTGGTACCATCGTACATTCTTATATGAGTCCCCACTGCTCACTCTGCTATGTGCTGAGGTGTAGCAGCGGATTTCCTTGTTAAAGGAACTCAAATATGAGTTTAGGTGTTGGCACTGAAGATGGTACAAATCTATCTAGAAAATTCCATGGTATTTATACTCCTAAAGATACCATCAGGCTTCAAAAAAGGTTTTCAGAAACATCAAGGTTCTGGATCCAATGAAATAAATTTGGAACATGAAATCTGCTCTCTAGGGACAGAATGATCAATTTCCTCATTTATCTTTTACACACGCCTCTGTAGTATCTGAGCACTTTGAAACCGTTAACTACTCTGCTTGATATTCCTGTGGGGGAAGAGATGAGGGAAGAGATGCCTATTCTACTACCAGTAAGATGCAGTATTGAATAAGTTTTTGAAAGACATTAAAAAAACCCCTAATTATTTTATTTTCAAGGAATTTTGCACCATACAGAACATTTCTCTTTCACTTAAACAAAATGAATTCTGGTATTCCTAACTTTTCAGTGATCAATTCCACAATGGTTCATTGTCACCTTCTTCGAGGGATATTTGCTTTTAAACTCCATTCCAGCAACATTGAGGCCTCTCTCTCACATATCTATCCCATTTTTTATGTCTTGTTGCCTGGCCAGTTTCACTTTTTCCCTCTCTCAACTCAACTTCAATCTCTCTTTCTCCTTTCTTTTGTATTGCATTCTCCACTGTTGTATGTTTTCTCCACTGATGCTATATCTGTCTTCTTCTTATCAAGACTGAATCCTCTAATCATATAGTGTAGCCAGACTGATTCTTTGTCTCAGTCTATCTCTTTGCCTTATTGTACTTTTGCTGTTCTGCTGCTGTCCTTTGTGTTTTCTAGTCTGTGTAGCTGAAGAATCACTGAAGACTCATTCGCCTCATTCCAAACTTCCCAACAAGA
>JAOXXN010000446.1:110225484-110239177 GCA_026770055.1 Myrmophylax atrothorax | reverse complement strand
TACAAAAGAAGTTTTGAGACCTTTTCAAACCATTTGACTCTGACTTAAATATAAAAGACATGGTTTGCACTTCCATCCAGAAAGCTGCTTTCCTGTGCACAGCTTGTGAACATTGTTCTTTCTGCACATTTTCATATGCTGGTTTAGCATGCAGGTGTTGACATTGCAATCCTATATTGCCTGAAGATTGTGTTCACCAAACATCCTCACACTGAGAGGCAACAGCAATGCCTTGGCATAAAAACCACCTCTTTCAACACCAGATAGTGTGTGGGATTGGTTATGGTTTATGAGCAAATCAGGTATCAGATTAATTCCTACAGAAGCATATGCATAATATTGTGTTATACTCTGATTTCCAGTGACTATTTCCATAGACATAATTTATGTTGCTCTGATACATGAAGGAAGGATTTGTCTTTATTAGAATATACACTGCAGAGTTTCAAGGAATTGCTAAACTCTTTCAGACTTGATAAACTCATACAATACCAACTACAAGAGGAATTTCACTACCTCACAGATGTTGTAAACATGAGACTTCTAAAGTGCTGAGATATTAAATCTGAAGCCTTGTGGTTAACTTAGGACAGAGAGTACAATAAATATGCTTTTCTATGCCCTCCTTGCAGAAGAGAAAAATAACGGAGATTCTGCAAATATTTCAAGTTACCAAAAAAAAAAAAATAGGGCAAATAAGAGTGCAAGTAATTTTTTTTCTGGTAGCTTTGTACAAGAAAGGTTATTACAAGGAAGATAAGCAGAAGTATCACTTCTAAAGCCACATTATTATTTTCCAGAGTTTCTCCCTTCAGACCACACCAGACTGGTGTCAGTGTTCTGAGGGAAAAAAGAATCAGCACATACATTTACTAGCGATATAATATGAAGTACTATGGATCTACTGAAAGAGGCTTTCCAGTTTTTAGTAGGACCTTGGATGCACCATCCTTCAGCTGTCTGTGATTTGGTTTAATTACATAACAAAGGGTGCACACTTGAAATAAATTGCATATGTTTAAAAGTGCCCTGGGATTGGTGAGTTGTAATAAATACAGTGTGATGAATTAAAATCCTTTAAAAGGACTATGATTATTTTATTAATGTGGATAAGAACCTTCACCACCACCACAAATCTACGCCCTCCCAAAATAACTCAAACTCAGGTTCTTCAGAAAGCACAACTCATTTTTAAATAACTAGAAATATTCAATACTCCTTGAAAAGAAAGACTGCGGTTTACTCGGTGTTTCAGAGAATTTGTCTCTACATGTGCTTGTCATCTCCCTTCAGAGAACCTATACAAGATATAATGGAAACAGTATCGAGGGTGATGAAAATGCCAGAGCATCTGTCAGTGGATCACCTCATGACAGCAAGTGATAAGACTCCTAATGCTGAAGTGATGAATGTGTCTGAATGTGGATGCTATGCTTGTATGAGACAGCTGAAAAACACAAATATGAACAACTAGACATGAGGACATGCCTCTGGGGAGACCCCACTAGTTTTTGTAGTGCTTGACTGATTCTGGAAAGCAGGACATTTTTACCATCGCGAAAGATAACTGTGTTTATCAATACAGCCCTATGGCTCAGAAGAGTTGGGGTACGGGGAAACATCAATTGTATCTAAGTATCAAATGTGACCTTTTGTATATGTCCTCCTTGCAAATGATCTTTCGTTTCTCTACCTTCAAAGTTTTCATAATGCATTTGGAGTGCTTTATAATTGAGCAGTAATATAAAGGCAATCTACAAAAGGCTTATTCAAACTGAAATTGCATACATTAAATGCAATAAAATTACCAAAGTACAAATGACTTCGCTTCAAGAAAGGACATATGGGACTCCTGTTCGTAGTCACAAATGAAACATGGTGTGCAAGTAGGGTATGATTTACAATGTATGAATGTCTAATGCAGACAAACATGTTTATATAGGAAACTGGAAAGCTATAAGGGGAAGAAATCTGTTTTTGATATATAACAAAAAAGGGGAATACTACTGGGAAATAGGAAAGTATGCTTCCCAAGCTGAGTCAAGAACCCATAATATATATGTGCTTTCTAAATGTTTTTCAAGGCTTTGGTGGAGCCTTAAACACTAATTTTATTAAGCTATTTCACAGAATTATCTCTCAAAATTATTCAACAATTTTAATGACAGTAAATATGATAAGGAAAGACCTACCAGTTGAATTCCCACAAGAACAAACATTAGTATATCGGAGATGGATGCAGAAATCTATATTACAAATGGATATAAATAAGTTCATTTGTATTTCTTTGAGCAAGATGTTAAAGAAAGGAGCAATCCATATTATTGACCTGACTTTAATAATTTTTTCTTTAGATTAGCCCAGTAAAACCACACATCTCAGCAACACTTTACAATAAGCATTCTAACTTTTGACTAAATATTCTGATCAATAACTTCTTATATACTAAACAAACAAACCCACCACCTGCAGTAGTCAGGTCTCAAAAGGTAACAGGTATTTTCTCAGTTTCTAATAAATAAATAAGGTAGTATCGACTGGTTGGTCATTAATGTGTTTGAACAGACAAAGCTTATTCTTTGTTTACTGCTGCATCTTATTCCACACAAAAAAGGCTACAGCAAGGAGAAGGGTAGGATCCTCTGGTGCCAGGAAATGGGCAGTTCTGAGGAGGCACCTATGCAGGCTTTTCTCTGTCCTCTCAGGTGGATGGACCAGGAAACAGGGCTCCATTTTCAGCAAATTCAGGACAAACCTTAACAGAAAAGGAAGTAGTGTTTAGCCTGAATTAAGCCTGCACTGGTAGGTGAATTGGATGGGTTGTCCAGAGTAAACCTATGAAGGAGGCATGTGGTTAATCAAGAAACAATTTTATTTTCCTCTACCATAAGACAAGCAACTGACATTTCCAGCTGCTGCAGGAGCAGCATGAGGAACAAAAGCACAACTACGGGAACAGCAGAGGTGCATGTCATGTAGCCAGGGTTAGGGAAGGGGGAGGACATGAAGGGAAAGACAAATCTCTGTGATGATGGAGGGCCAGATCAATATCTGATACACCACTGTTCTCCTTCCTCAGTTTGTGCCAAGCGTTACCTAATAGCTGCTGGTAAAGCACCTCCATCGTGTTAGTACACAAATCATTGCAGAGATCCTGATTTTCACTTAGCACTCCCTAGCTGACCTTGTTTCCTAGAGACTGTCCAGCAGGTAATCTTCATGGACATAGAGGAGAAGGTCCTTTTCCTAAATTAATTTCTAGCTATATGCACTCCTAAATGAATGGCACCTCAGGATCTAGCACAGACTGTGTGAGCCTCACGAGCTCTGTGTTTTTCACCATATGCCTGATCTAGATCTCAGCTTGGAAACCCACCATCCCTTTAGAGGAAGCAGATGTCACAACAGTTTCTAGCTTGTCTATTAGCTTGCCATCCTTTCCTGGGCTAAGTTCAAACTTTACAATTGACATATCAGAAACAGAACCACCCAAACAGAACCTGGGTGAGCTCTCTCTATGAGACACCTGAGGGATTATTTTGAGTAAATGTGATCCCAAGGGCAGACAGGAAGCACAGGTGGGCCTTGTTTTGTCCCATTCAAGTTGGGACTAGTTTTTCTGCTTACTGCACATGACGGACTGCTGCTCAGTAGTAGTCATCCAATCTACTGTGGAGAGACTGAAAATGGGGTGCCAAGGGAATATGGAGGGGAACGCCCCCCAAAATTTAAAAAGAAGTACACAAGGTTTAGCCTCCATTCTCCCCTTCTTCAGTCTCAGCACAGTCCCTAATCCATTTAGTGCTTCCCAAGTCATTCTCTGCACTCAGGGAGACAAGTTTCTCTGCTTGAACGACATTTTTCACCTTCTTGATTCCAATACACACCAGCTGCTCAATCTCTGCTCTCATATGCACTGAAAGCAATTAATCAAAAGTAAAATTTAAAAATCACTTCCCCTTTTTACTCATTATTTAAAAAAAAGTCTCTGACTGAGAATAACTGTGGACCATTTCAGTTTGAAAAGTAACTCTCTCACAAAGTTATAAGCCAATTCTGAACGTGACCTTTCAAATGGAAAGCTATACAACTTTAACCAGGCTTCATGCTGGGTCCCCAGAATATTTCAAAGGCATTTCTTTCTGTCTAGCTCGTTTTTCCACCAGTCTGTGCTATGGTAAGTTTGGTTTCATATTTCTTTGATCTGTGAAGCAAATACTTTACATAGTTTAAAAATAGATCCATGAAGCTTCAGCTATACTCTTTAGCACTGAAAGGAAAGCGAGTTAATAACCAATGTAACAGTCTAACAGTAGTGTACTCCTTGTGATGCTCTCATTGGAACAAATTCATTCCCACTGTAACTCCACTGACATTAACAGAGCTACCAGCAGAGATGAATTTGCCACATTTTTGTAAAGTACTTTAGAATTTGATGTCATAATTCACGAAAGACACCCTAGGAAAGATGTCTCTCTGCCTTTCTCGGCGTGTGTTCATGCACACGCCAGCTTTCCCAGTTTCTTGTGTTCCTTGCATTTCTTTTCACACCATCTCTCCACACTCTTTGAGACTCTTCTGTTGAGCAGATATAATGCACCAGATACTCTTTGAAAATAACTGCCTGGAGGTAATTATAACTGTTCTTATTTTTTATATGTGAAGGTGAATTCGGCAGAAGAGACGGAAGACTTGAAACCTGTTTCAGAGACCCTCATGAAAAATTGCCCATTTTTAAAATGGCTGTGTGTTCCATTGCTCAAAATAGGTATTGTGGCACAGGCTGGACTAGGATATTATTTCAAAATGTTCATTGCTTGGACATTGCTAAAATAATGCTGATTTGAAATGAAATGTTGGTATTACAGATCAGACCACACGACTGAAGCACGTCACAAAATTTTCTACAACCTTTATTTGACAAAAAGAGATGATTGCCTGGAACTGAGTATATTTGCAGAAATGTAGTTAGATTTAATTTATTTAAAAAAAACCTTCCACAGTCTTTCAATATCTCCAATTTTGTGATTTAAATTCACCTTTTGGATTTTCACTTTGAGTTAAATGCAGTATTTTTTAAGTTATCAAACCTAAGTCAACATTTTCAATCAAACAGGAGGTTACTTTACATTTTAGGTTTTTAACTCTTTCTTTTATTATTATTCTGCTTTTTAATTCTGGTTTGGGAATGGAGAAAAATAAAATGTTCCAATAAGATAAGGAAACTGTTTCTACACAGGTTGAGACTTTTTAATACAGATTATTTTTTAGACTTACATTTTGTATTTCTATATGATTAACAGCCACATCTTTTTGTTGACTTTCTAACTGTGGCTCCCATCATGTGGCTATGGTAGCAACATACAGAATGCTTCGTCAAACAACTACAAAGGTCAGTAGCTTTTGAAATGCCACTTAGTACATGTTTTGTTTATTGCTTTTTCCCCCCTATTAATTAGACCACTTGATGTGTAGCTGTGAAAACTATTTTAAAGACAGTGTTCCTGCTAAATCACTAAATAATGATTTAGACTACTAGGAAGATCTCCTTTTTAGCCTTAGAGGATAGTATGGTGGTTCCCTTAAGCAACATGGATGAAAACAGGCTATATATTTCTTATACTGCAGGCCTGGAGCAAATATTTTCTGACACTATACAATAAATCATGTTTTCTTCAACAGCAAATAATAGAACTGTACAGTACATTATATCTGCAGCAGCAACAAATAATTCATCATCTCTGACCTTTCCATAATGACAACAATTTGAAGAATAGAGACTAATTTAAATTTTTATATAATGTTTAAAATTTAAGGACTAAATCTCCTTTGTACTAGATCCCTTTGCTCTGCTCAGGTAATAACAAGCTCTCTTAAAGTGAACACAAGTGCAATTTACTGGTTTTTCTCTTCAAGTTCTTACAAATCAACAGAACAAAGGTTTCTCAGAGGTCTTGGACCTAAATGCAACTTGGGTGGATGCATATAAACTAATTTTTAAATGATCAAATGGTAACAAACACAATGTAGCCTGCAGATCCTGAGGACCTTGGGTTTGTACTCTGATGTTGTCTATGCTGTTCAAGTCACACATCTGAGATTAAAAAAAAATCATAACCCTGATAGTAGGCTCCTTTTGTCTGCTCACAATTAATCTATATGTTGCTTTCTTTATTCTTGGGAAGGGGTGACTTTCAGCTGGCAGATGAACCATCAAAATATAGGAAAGTGTGGCATATCTGAAAAAAAGTTTTGCAGTGTACAAATCCATTTCCTATCCTATTATGTAACAAAGCCATGAGACTAGTTACTACTTGCACAGAAATCTAATGAGAAAGGATCAAAATCTGCAAATTTTGGCTCTATAAATAATTTAAATACAAAAAAATGATAAATGTCCCTGGCCCCTGACACCAAACCCAGGCAACCAGAGGTATGAATCAAAATAATACCATTCACTGTCAGTCCTTCCTGATGCACATCAACTCTGGCCTTTCTGAAACTTGAGTTTGAAATGCACACTGAGGCTGGTCCTCTGAAACTGCAGATTTGGGGTCTTTCATGTCTAAGGTTTAGCTGTTTCCAAAGAAATCCCACCACAATTTCTTTACTGTAAACTGGCCTCATCTTTTAATAAAAAGAGCCTTCATCTTGAATGACAGATATGACTTGTGCTTTTTGAGGAAACTGTGTGAGGACCCACAAAAATTAATCAAGAGGAAGGTTTTGCAAACTTCTGGTTTTATAAACAATTGTGTTCCTAATACAACCAGGAGAGATGAGGAAATGTGTCTCAGGATCTCCATAACCAAATGCATATTCAGGATTAGCTACTGTGGGACTGGAAACCTTAAAGCTAATTTTAATCCTTAAAAATTACCTATTCAACACTGAAGTGAGACGGTGATGACTCACTCTAAGGGCAGCCAGTGCAATCTCACCCTGCACCTTGTTTCATCCCACTGAAGGGCCACAAGTGTTCAAGGGAGCAATCTGTGCCTTTTAGAACAGATTTGAAACTATCTGATATTTTAGCTTGGTTTGAGGTCAAATGAGACTATCCCTACCATTAAAATAGAAAGAAATAGTTCTGGCAGCCGGAATGAATTCATATTTTTCATATGTCTTTTTAAGTCATCACCTCAGGATATTTTATGGATGCTCTCTACAGATGGTGACACACATGGCCCTACCTCAATTAGCTCAGATTCTTTCAAGTACTCTACACAAATAATACCCCAAATGCATCTGATGTCTGCAGTCTTTTCTTTAATGAAAGCTCTACTGCTCCTATGTTTCATTACTGTATGCGTCCTTGTGCAAAAGTTAGTTTCTTTGCCTGCAATGCAAGCAACCCCAGATACTGAAGCTAAATATTTAATTGTCTTTATTGTTGGAAAAAACCCTGAGATCAAACCCACAGTTATGCAGAGAGCTTCTTTTTCACACAGAGCATTCAAAAAAGATAGAGGAAAAAACTAATCCTTGATTATTGTATCTGTAAAATTATTTGGAATGTATACTGTATAATTAGGACTGATTATCAGCTTAAATTTCTTGCCTTTGTTTTTTGAGAATACTGTCTTCTGTGGACATGAGGTTACTGAAACTGTACACTAGTGAGAGAACAAAACAAAACAGATGGTGCATTAATAATGGAAGTATTAGAAAAAGGGTACTCTTCCAGATTTCAATGTATTCATTAATACATTTTAGACAATTTAATTGCTTCCTGAAACACTAATTGAAAGAGTTTCATTTGCAAAACCCTAGTCCTGGTAATATAAACTAGGCACAGTGCCATGGAGAGCTTGAATGCTATAGTAAGGAAATTAATAGAAGGGTTTGGTTTTGGGGTTTTTTTATGTGTGTATATTTATTTCTTTTAACGAAATCTTTACAAAAGCATCCAAAGCATCAGAAAAAGAAAGATTTACAAAGACAAGCCAGGTTTGGGAAGTACCGAATGCTTAGAATATGCAAAGAGCATTTTTGTATTTTAAAGTCAGCCCATGTCAAGAGAGTGTGAGTTGGATTTATTGAGCACAACAGTTTAATGCAGTTTAATTTTATCAACATTATACACAAATAGACTTAGCATATCTATTGATCTAAGTAGAGGATACTTTTAAAATGTTTTCTTTTGAAGCTGTCAGCTTCAACTTCTCTGGTGCCTCTTCTAAATACAGATGGGCAGGCAAGTTTTGCCTGATTTTGAACCTCCTCACCTGCTGGATGTTGGAAAATTTGAGTCAAACTTTACTGTGATCATTCTGTTATGGATCTCCAGGAGACAGCACATGAAGAGTAGACAGAAAGGTAGAAGAAAACAAAGGAAATAAATGCACAAAAAAAAAAAAAGCTGCAGTCTGTCAAAGAGAATATATAAAGAAAAAGACCAACAAACATGCAGAGAAACCTGAAGGAAAAGATCAATAATAAAGAGAGAAAAAATCCAAACAGAAGAACACAGAGTTTCTAGACCATCTATTTTTCAAAGACTTCCATGGATGGGCAAAGTTTGAAATGATGAAGAAGTTTGTCCTGTCATAGTTGGGGCAGTAAAGGAAAAATGAGAAAAAGATGGGAATGTTTTTCTCTTATCTTGACTCATCTATGGCACATTTAAATGCAGACTTGTGCTTCAGTAGACTTTGCCCGCTCATGGATTGCGTATCAGTATAACAATATCAGTTAGCTGCGGGACTTTTCCTAATTATATAGTTATAAGGGAACAACTCCCTTTATGAATATCATCATTTCAGTGCAAAATGGTCTCATGTTATAACAGATGGCAGAACTACATGAAAAGCAAAGAGAGGGCCTGAACCTGCTAGGTGGTATCTGTCCTCTCAAAATTAATGAGAAATTTGTGAAAATCCTAGAAAAGAG
The DNA here is from genome assembly GCA_026770055.1 of Myrmophylax atrothorax. Classification (NCBI taxonomy): domain Eukaryota; kingdom Metazoa; phylum Chordata; class Aves; order Passeriformes; family Thamnophilidae; genus Myrmophylax; species Myrmophylax atrothorax. The sequence goes on along the minus strand of JAOXXN010000446.1, from coordinate 110,230,285 downwards.
GGTTTTTTTGCTCCAGCAAACAACCTCTTGTATCCTAAATATTCATACACATTTGACTATATAGTGATATAGAGATTTCTTACATCAAAATTTATTTTTGTCCTGGAGTGGAGCTCAAAATCAATATATAAAATTATTTGTCCAAGGTAATATTTTAATGTATTGCTGAAATAGCAAATAACAAATGGTTGTTGCATGTTGCTGAAAACAATGAAACATTTTTGTTTTCCTAAATTGAGTGGCCTTGGTATGCTATGTGAGTTCTAACCAATGGAGTAGAAGACTTTTTATCTTTTCAATTTGTCAGAAGTCAGAAACAGAAATTTTCTGTGCATCAAAACCCACAATATGTATAGAAAATGTAGGCTAGACCTGAAAAAGAATGGGGACATGATACATCTAAATTACAGCACTCATGAAGTTTCTGTGGTAGCCTAAATTGAAGCTGCTTAAGATCACAGTGATCCAGTAAAAATAAAGAACAATCACGCAAAAAGAACCCCTCCTCAATAAAGGCAATATTCAAAAATACTAGAATTTATGCTGACCAATTTTAAGACAGTTAGCCTGATGCCATTTTTAAATATTGCTGAGGTTTACAAAAGGTTAAACATGGAAATCCAGTTCTACTTTTTCATTTGAAAGAGTAATTTTTTCCAGATTTGTTTTCATCTACAAGAATCATCATCTGTAAGTAAATAAAGGTAGAAAGACTGAGTCATTAAAACCTGCACCACAGTTTAATTGCCCACAGTAGGCTACAAAAGTACTGGCAATTTTAATATTTAATATCCAATTTTGTATCTATAGAAGCTAAGGGCTTATCTACCTCATCTAGAAGAAATTACAAAACTAATACAAAAACATGTCTTATACCCTCCAGAGCATTAATAGCAGCTTGTTTTATGACTCATTACTGTCCTTTCCAAATTATTGAGGAATAAACAGTACCCTGTTTGACAAATGCAGCATTTTAAAATCATGGTAAAGAAATATAAGAGTTTAACTGTAGACACTTATCTTTCCTAGGTTGCTTAGGGATATTTGAGTTACATTTACGGCAAAGTCAAGTTCTGGTTGAATCAGAAAATGTATTCCAAAGCAAAGGTTTGTTCATGTTGTCTTGGAACTGTCTCCATACATGTAAAAAAGTAGCTACCTCTGTTTTGGTTGGGTTTTGTTTTGGTTTTGGTTTTGTTTTGTTTTTCTTTTGTCAAAGTGTTGCAAAGTGTTAGGAATCTGGACTATTGCCAACAGCCACATTCCATCTCAATAAACTAAATCCCACTTAAGGGCCCCTCTTGGCTACCTAATTTGTAGGCATGGTCCCCGGAGTCTGACTAAATGCCAAGTCTGATGTTTATGTAAAATAGCTTAAACCAAGCAAACAAATAAAGTATTTTGTATTGGAGTTCTTAAACTAAGTAAATGAAATGTGTTGGCTCATAATAGTTCAAGTAACATGTGGAAGTTGTTTGCTGGTTGTAAGACAAGTGATAAGGGTTGGGGAGACCTCTGAGGAAGGCTGCAGAAATATGGAGGTAATAAACTGCTTGCCTAACATTGTTTTAGATAATGAGGGAATAGAAGAAGACATGAATAAAGAACAAAGAGCTGTCTGCATGCAGAATGCCTCCATATAGTTAAAGACACAGAAAATATTTTTGTAGTAGGTCTGGTGAACAGAAGGTATGTTTTATAATCATTATAATTTTCTAAGAAAGTCTCAGTGGTCCCTACATGTGAGTAAAACACTGTGGTAAGTTAAAACAAAACATAAGGAATGGAAATGTTTCATAATGACATTTCAACTGGAAAGAAAGAGAAAAGATATTTTAGCATTTAGCACTGTAAGACTGAGCTGCGTAATTCCTGATTGCTACTCCTGAAATTCAGAGACTAAAACTAGGTCAGCACATGTTTGGAAAGATAGAAAAAACTTTCATGAAATGGCAGAGTTGCATGTACAAAAGAAAATGGTAACACTTTAAAATGCAGAAAGTATTATAACTTACAACCTAGCATGTATGTCTTAAAATATATTTATAATAAAAGTAAATGAGAATAAGGAAATAAGGTCAACAAAAATGTCTCAAACTATTAGTGCTAGTCTCACAAAAGTTCTGTTATATATGGCTTGCTTAGTCTGTGATCTTTCCTCTTCTATATGAAATCTGCCATTCCTATCCATATTTTTGCTCTGTAACCTGGATTACCATGACATACTCTATTTGACTATTTGGAGGTTTTTAGTAGTGCAGAAAATGTAACTTTCTGGCTGAAAATTTGTGATACCTGTCTTTGAAGGTATGAACTAGGCTTCTTTGAATTTTCGTCTATTGTTCACCGTTGCCTAATCTCTGATAGAGCAGGATTCTAATTTAGATGGCATTTTGCAGATGTTTTGCATGGAATATAGCGAATTAAGAAAGATAGGGAAGAAACACCTTAAAATAATGAAAGATGAATCAATGGGTTAGATTAATTTATGAACTGGGTTAACTCTGGTTGGAAGTTGATCTCTATACAGCCATTTGCTCACCCCTTAACTGGTGTTGACATCCCTGTATTATCAACACTGCTTTGGTCACAGATCCAAACAATAGAGCTATACAAGCTGCTATGAGGAAAATGAATTTAATTTCAGCCAAATCCAGTTGAGCTGAGCATAAACAGCTGATTTACTTAGCATTGTGTTTGTGTCTGCTAGTCTCTCTCTCATGCTGATAGTGATTTGCTGCATTGAAAAAGATTTTTGTTTTCAATAAGATCAGAAATAAGAATGGCTCAAATTAAAATTAGAGATTAAAATATTAGGAAACAAAGACCTTTAACAGATCTTTGTTTAACAGTTAATCAAAAGTTTCCTCTTTCTTATTCTTTATTGAGGCTTTGTCATTATAATTAATAAATGAAAAATGACTGAGTGACACATACTGTTGGCACTGCTTAGCCTTTTTTAGTGCTAATAGATCAATTTGGCTTTTCACATTTCTTTTTATTGCAAACCTAGCTTTTAGGAGGTATAAAGTTTTGATAACAGATTCACTAATTTTTAAATTAAAATGCTTTTACTCTAAAAAGGAAAATATTGACAGTGTTAATAACTTGAAAGATATTAAGTTCATTTTTAAAGAGAGGACAACTAACAATGAGAAAAGGTTTAACTTGGAAAACACTGTCTGGATTTAATGGCATTTTAAATGAAACTGCAAATAATAATAATAATAATAATAATAATAATAATAATAACAGTAACAGTAACAGTAACAGTAACAGTACCAGTAATAGTACTAGTATAATAAAGTGCCACAGAATTCAAAAGACCATATAAGCTGTTGCAAGACTCCAAGATATTTCAGAAAATTTAGGGGCTTGTCAAATATCTTCAGAAAATTTTTTTCTTGAGAGTATGAAACAGACTAAATTGCATTATAAAGCAGGTAATCTTGTTCACCTGATATCACATAAATAATAATTTTTCATTTGTGGTTACTCATTTATGGATACTTAATTTTAATTTAGATGGAACTTAATGATACAGTTTAAAACTGTGATATGTAGAGATACAGGCAGCAGTAGAGACAGGCAGGCATTCCAACATAGGAAATCTCCTCTGCTCACAGCAGAGCAGGGTGGTACAGGTTATATCCAAGCTTTGGCGTAAAAGGCTTTGGAACCACAATCTCCAGCAAGCTATGCAGTCATGGGTGATGATGTTTGATGCTGAACTGGCTCAGAGCAAGCATCTCTCCTGAAAAGAAAATATTTCACATTGAACATTTTGTTTTGCTGAGAATTTCAGTTTTTTACCTTGTCATTTCCTTTCAGGAAAAAATGAACAGAAAGCCTTAAGTGCTGTTGCAATAAAATTTTCTCCAAGAAAGGCATTCTTATTTTGCTTAACTCCACTTTTTGTTCATAAAAAACCCCCACTTGTCAAACAGGTTGGATATTCTCCTTATTCTCTTCCTTCGATCTCTTTTGATAATGAGGTTTCCCCACAACAAACAGAATAAAAATTACAATTGAAGTCACTCTCTCATATGCTTTGCTTTATAAAATACCTGTTTACTGTGCTTAGATATCTATTTATCAAACACATATATGTTTACCATATCATATATGACATTCAGCACTAGATTTTTCTCTATTTCAGGCATTATTAAAGTGCTGTAAAGAGTGAGATGATACCAGAACTGAGCAGTAGTTAAAGACACTAGTGTATTCTGTATTCCTATATTCAGATGGAGTTTTATCCTGATAAATTATTGGTCATTTCAGGAATAGAGATATGAATAGTACTCTTGCTCTCTCTTTTTCTTTATGTGTCACTGACTGTCTGACATTTGTACTGCTTTGATCTTCTTCATGCCCTTGTGTTATCTGGATGTTGCTGAGATATGTTGTAGTGGATGGGGATATGTTTGGAGCACCAGTTCTTGGAACCTGGGACTCCAAGACCTATTTCTATTTCAGTCTGCTTGCTCACCGCAGTTTCCCCTCACTCTGTTTACAGTAGCAATCCATAGACAAGCAGCTTGGTTTGGAGCCATAGTGATGAGCTGGCCAAAATTGGGTGAGGCAATGAATGTGCATGACTGCAAGGAAGTGGTTTCAATGATCTAGGTGATTTCTTCCAGTCCCAGGCTTCAGTTTCCTAAGGCAGCATTTTAGTTCTTCATTTCTTGGTACCAGCTTTTAAGCAGACTTCATTTCTTTAGTATCATTCTTTCTTTTACAACTACCTTATCACTACCCCAGTGGAATGTTGCTCTTCAGCAGCTGCTGCCCCTGCCTC
>JAOXXN010000446.1:110211865-110222535 GCA_026770055.1 Myrmophylax atrothorax | reverse complement strand
ATAATAAGTATAAAAAGGAAAATAGAAAATAAGAAAAAACAGCTAAAGAAATAATCCAGAGACCCAGAAGGGAATATCAAGATAGGATATTAAATTGGGGTTAGAAAAACTGTACTCATAAGATTATGTGGAGCTAGAGATTTGAGGATCAAAAGAAATAGAGTTAAATGGCTCAGATGCTTTCAGTTGATTCTGAATCGACTCAGCACGAGCAGCTTGCTATGTTCCATCTGCCAATCTTCCCTGGATATGTGCATTTTCTTCCTAAAGCCCTCATTGTGATCTTTGTCAAAGAAATTCACATACTAATGATGTCCCTTAGTGTACCTTATGAAACATTCAAAATGGACTGTTATGGATATGCAGTTTAACAGGGAGCAACTAATTGTTTATGCTGGGCTAGCCTGAGGGGGTTTCATTTTAAAACTTTAAAATTATTAGACCTGAATTTCCAGGGTAAAGTTTCTCTAATAGATGATTCAATAGCACGTAGCTAGTCACTGAAAAGCATACTGTGCTTTTAAATATATATATATATATATATATATATATATATACACACACATACATGAAACTCTCTGTAGACTATATTCTCTTTATTTATGAGACTGAGGTCTGGCTATGCTAATAGCAGGGAAAAAAAATCAGCCAGCCACCCTACCTGCTCACATACTAGAATGCCTGTTGTGCCACCTTCCAAGCTGCTGTTTTATTAATGATCTTGAAACTGAAATAGTAGGGCATGAAGAAGTGTTAAAATGACTTACTGATATGTCACAGACATTTGCCAAGAAAATGAAATACACTGAGAGGAAAAAGCACCAGGGAGGCCAATGAGGAACCAAATGTTCCATATTCTGATTTGTCTGACCTTCGCCTTCTGGAGCTCCAAAGAGAAACAAAGCTGTCTTGCTTGTGCTGGGCAAACCTGGTATCTGTAAGCTCCAGAACTGTGTGGAATATGTACAGCATTTGCTTATTTACATTAAAAATTATTCTTCTTTAAATTGGACACATCTTTTGCTTTGTTACAAAGAAAAACAGCAGTACAGATACTCCATGTTGCCTCAGACTCATCAATGCTTCATGCCCCTTTCTTTGCATCTCTAGTAAAAATTTTTTAAACAGGAAATAGTTAGGGAAATGCTGATATTGAGGTCAGTCACAACAGGTGAAGGCACAACAAGTGAACAGCTGCATAGTTTGAAACAGTTTTCACATGTTCTTTTGTCCATGTAGTGATTCTGGTGAGTCTAATTCTGAGGGTTTTCTGGATAATAACCTTCTTGTATTATGTCACAGCACACAATATAATAGTTCTGTGTCCTTGATAGGAGCCCTTTGGTGCTAAATTGATTTCTATTTTTGTAGCAGTATGGCAAATGAAGACCTCTTCCCACACAGAAAAGCAGAGCTAGTAACTAATTTCCTGGATCAACTCTCTGATCTATTTGAGCTGAGCTCAGACAATGGGGATTGCAAATTTCCCCAGAAGGCAAATTTCCCCAGAACCTCTGTGGGGATGGAGGCATTCTAGATGGATCTGTAGGAGGACTGTCCATGCACTTTGACCATTTGGTCACCAAAGAAATAAAGCAAAATTTGAACAGGACAGATTATCCTCAAGTGTCTGAACTGATGAAAGTGTCCTACCTTGAATAATTTAAAAATCAGAAAGGCTTAGGAATACACATAAACGAAGCACCTGATCTTGTGAGATTGTCAGAGACAACATAAATTTTGAAGGATTTTTTTCTTTGGATATGACTTTTCCCCATACCATCAGGAGGCATTGGCTATCTTTTGTGGACTACACTTTTCATGCCTTTTCGCCCCATAAGATTCCCTGTCTTTCTTTTTTTTTTTTTTTAATTTTGCTTAGAGATTAACATACTTTAAGTGCAGAACAATATTTCAGATAAAGAGGTGACTTCATTTTGCTAGTGAATGAAATAATGCTTATCTATACCTTACATGTGAAGTGCTTCAGAGAGCTTAAATGGCTCTGTATAAATATGCTATCTGAAATTATTACATACTATAATGTCTAAGTGGCATCCTGTAGCTAGAATGGGAGCTGTAACTCTGAATCTCTGCAGTGTACAGATATTAGAGTCACTAAATGATTCTAAGCTGGTTTAGACTCCTTTGTTTCTGACAGATTTAGGACTTTTGGAGAGAGCAGGATTTGCCTTTGGAGGCAGAAGACCTTTACCCACAGCTGATGCACAGGGCGGATGGCAGCAGTACCACCACACACTGCCCTTGTGGCACCAGCTGCGTAGGTCTCTTTGAGGATGGGAAAGATGAAGTCTGCAGTAGGAGCATCCCTGTGGAGAATGCTCGCAAACACGACTGGTGCCGCTTGCTGTGTGCCTGCATGTCTAAACTAATCACAGGAGCAGGGTTTAGAATCCTGATTCATTTCTAATTGCTTTTCAGTTTGAAGACCAAATTTCAGATCTGCCTTAATTCCTGCAAGCCTGTTTATTTCCTTAAGTCTCTAAAAGGGTAAAAGTCAGTGCAGAATTTAGCCCTCTGTCTTGACTAATTTAAGCAAAGTTTAGACTACTAACCGAGAGGTCAGAGGTTCACTCTCATCACAACATCACCAAGTCCTCCAGCCTTTCTCTGCCTTCTGATAATTGTGTTTGGTTTCTGTTAGAGGCCCAGAATGCTTGTTAGATGCTAAAAAGTTGTAAAACATAATCCAGTAGCGTCTCCAAACTAGTACTCTAGCAAGCACAAACAGTGCATCTAAGACTATGTTAGTATTGATCTCGAGTCAGATTGCATTAGCACTTTCTACGCTACCTGGCTCGAGCCTGCCAGGGAATCAGCAATGCATAGAAAGGCAGACCCAGGCAGTCAGATCGATGGATTAATGACGTCTGTCTCCTTTGTGCAATTTTACTTCCTAGATATTTCTCTTGATCCCCTTGTGCCCTCCCTGGGAATGAACTTTCTGAAGGTTCAGAAGACACATAACACAATTGTGTGCAAGTAATGCCTGTGTAACAGTAAATATTATAAAAAGAAGCATGGCAACACGTCTGGGTCTGTGTATACACCTACACTCACACATACAGAGTTTTCCTGTCATAGAGATTTTGCTTATGAATATGTTGTGTGCTTTTACATCTTAAGACAGTATAAGTATATTTTTGGAAAAGCAGGTTATCTTTGGAAGATGGTCATGTTTACATGATATAGAGAACTGTATAAAACAGCTTATAAAATTTCCAGTGTGTGGATGAAGAACTATAAACTTTCCTGAAAGATTTCTAGGTCTCTTCTCATGTCCCTCTTTCACATCTATCTTCCTTTGAATTATTAGAATTTCTCATGACTGATTAGCAATATACACCCACTTTCACACTCTCATGCATGGACTGAAAATAAGTTTCTTTCACTATCAATAAATTTTCTGTCAATTTTTTCTAGTTTTTACTTTATAATTTAACACACTGTTTTCAAAAATAGCATGATGTAGCTAAATATTTCACTGCACGTTATTCCATATGCTACTCTGCTATTTCCATCCAAAACAAATCTCTACTTCCATGTGACCACACCTTACATGTTTATTCTCTCCCTCCCCTTTATGATTTTTTCTGAAATGATATCTTTCTCTTTGAATTAACTGATAAAGCAATATCAAGTCTTTGTGATTTACGTTCTTCATCAGAAGGGATCTGCTGGAGAGAAATGTGTCTAAGGCTTCATATATTCAAATATCATTCTCTAGTAAAATTACCTGTTTGGAGATTCTTTTCTACCTATACCATTCTACCACTTTTACTTACCTCATTCTTCACCATTTTCCTCACTGATTTCTAGTGTGCCTTATTTGACATTATTTACATAAGTTTTACTACCTTAAATCTATTTTCTCAACCCCTTCTGAGAATCTCAATCTTGTATTTGTGATTATTTGTATTACAGCAACAGCTATGGGACCTAGATGAAACCAGAGCTCTATTTTATTAACACAGATTCATGCTGAGAAGCAATATTTACTCTGAAGACTTGATAATAGTGGGATCCAGCCTTGGACACCACAGAGAGATGTGCATTTTAAGCATATAGTGAGGCAGTAAAAAAAAATACCTGACTTCCTCACATAGACAGTGGAAAGTACCATGAAAACTGGAGCAACCTCCTCAGGGGTGGGGTAGAGACACATTGCTGGAAGTTTTCAAAATATGATTGGATGGGGTGGTAGGTGGTGTGGGGTCCCTTTTCCACAAAAGGTTGGACCAGATGATCTTTCAAGGTATTCTCCAACCTGAGCTGTTAATTCACCATTATAAGCAAGAAGCTCACTGCTTCACTTTGAGGGCCTCCACCTCCTTCACTGACCACTCTGGTACACCAGGCTGAGAATTTATTTAACCATGACAGTTTGGACTTGTTCTTGCACCACAGCCCAACCTTCTTTGGCACCAGAACAGTCTGTGTGACGCTTGCCTGCCTGTCTCTGTTTTGATGCAGACAGACTGGTTTCCTCAAGGGGATGAACCCTAGCAGAGTTGGCTGATGGGTGATGCTGGGCTGCTGCCCCTACCCACGTGATAAAGCCCAAGACCTTGGCCATTAAACAGCATAGCAGGTAAGGTGACACAGACACTGTTGGTAGCACATTGCCACAGGCAGAGTGGGAGCATCAGACAAAGTTTATTAAGGAAACCCATCTGTTGAGTCACAGAAAGGACCCCCTTCTTCTTTAAATTCCTCAAAACTAAGCCTGGGTGTGGCTGGATCCAATCTTAGTTCCAAACTTTGTCAGCAGTTTATGTCTAAAGGTGTAATTAGACCTCTATATAACTTTGTCCTGCAGGATTAAGGATGGCAAACTAGATGTATTTATATAAATACATGTGATTTATTATGATAATGAATAGATAAATGATCTTAATCAGAATTATTTACTACACAGTATAGGAGTTATGACAACTATTATAGTATGGTGCACTATGAAGCAATATTGAAGCATTTATATTAAAGTAATTGTATTAGAGCTATTAAAAACTATTATTAAGTAGAGATTGATGTTACTCACCCATAGCAATGACCGTGGGCAAATCTCTTTTGCTCACCTTGAGGAGTAACCTTGAGGGATGTCCTTGCTCAAGAGAGGAATCTCCACACATACACTCCAAACTGGAGTGTGTCAGAAGACCCTGACATTAAAATTTGGGACTGGGCTTTTATAGTATTGAGTGATTGACTGTCAGTCACATGTCTCCAAGCTCTGTCAACTCAGCAGCTTTGGATAAGTTATTTGTAGTATCACTTGTTGGTTCCTTTATCCAGGTACTTTATCAGGTCAACCACATCTTCATCTCACTATCAGGACATTTAACTTTGGAATTGATGACTCAGACTGGTTTCAGCACTATTTAACACCAAAAGCACCATGACAATCCCTTCTTCCTTCACTACTGGTAGCTGCATAAACAGAGCACTCTGAGTTGTTTTACCCATTCTGGGCAGAGCATCCTGCTACGCATGTTACTGGGGAGGAAGGGTTCATTAATTGTTTTTTTTAAAAGCACAAGTAGTACATTTCAATTATGAAGTCCGGGTCTGACTAAAAATCAGTAAAGGGAAGACTGGAAAAGGAAACAGAAAGGAAGTGATTCACCCAGTGCTGTGCATCTGGTCATAGCCTAGTGCAGAGCTGGCTGGACTCCCTTGTCGCCAATCTGATGAGCAGTTGCTCACATTTACCAAACACCCGAAAAAATACATTTGCTTCTTTTTGTCCCCTCACAGATTTCCTTGTTTTGTGATTGTTTGTTCGGTTTTGGTTTGGTTTTTTTTTTTTTGGTTGTTGGTGGTTTTTTTGGTTGTTTGTGTCTGGGTTGTTTTTATATATATATATATTTATTTTTATTTAAAGTGTTCTAGCCTTTTCTGTTCAAGACTCTCTCTCTTCTCTGGTCAGAGGGCAAGCAGACTAGTTCAGGTTTCCTGGGCCAGCCTGGGTTGGGACCTGGGAGTAGTACAGAGTGTTCCCAGAGAGTTCTCTGCAAAGGAATGGGGAGTAAGAGCTGTGGTAATACTCAGAGGCAAAATCAAAGACTTCGTGTCCCAAAGAGGTGCCATGAAGGTTTTTCTAGCCTATGTGGGAGCTGCACTGCAGCTTGGTGACTGGCTCATAAATTTGAATAATAACTCTGACATGCTGCAGAGCTTCTTGCGTTTTTGTTCCCCAGAAGAGCTTCATGCAAGGAAGGATGGATTCTATCCTCATTTATGACCATGATTACCTATGGCTTCATTATATATGCACCAGATTCAGTATCTTATCCTAGGAGAATGGGTTCCTATAAGCCCACAAAGATGCTGAATATTTTATGAAATTGTATTTTAGTTTGGAAGGGATCTGCTGGGAATGTATGGCTTTCTTCCTGCTGAACTCCCTGAACAGTCTTAAAAAACTTGATAACGTTCCTGACAAACCTTTCAAGCCTAAGCAATTTCTTTCAAAACAAGAAATAAATTAGGCATCTGAATATTGTTCACACACTTGATCTATTCCGATCAAAACTCCCATCCTTCAAAACTGGACAGATTTTCTTCGAGGTACTTTATACTGGGCTCAAGTTCATCTTGTTAATTTAAGAAAAATGCTATAGGCCAACAATTTTTTTATTATTTATGACTATTTTGAAAAACTCATTTCCCTTTTCCTGTCCCTCAATGAGAACACTGGTGGCATTCTGCTTTATGGAGCTCATATTGACATTTCTGCTAACTCTGCGCTCATGCTGTGGGATTTAAAACTTCTGCCCCTCACAATAGTGTTTGAACACTCATTCTTCAGTGTCCTATCCAACAAGCTGCTCCTTGCATAAATGTAGAGATCTTTTGTCTCTTCTCTCTCCTTATAGATTAGGAGAAGATAGATTGTAAGATTTATAAATGCAGGCAATTTCACATCAGAAGTTAAATAAATCCCCTAGACATTAGGCTCCTTGGGCAGTATGCCCTAATATCCATGTTGTGGTATCAACTGGGTTCATGTGAGCCATAAATGTGGTATTTTAGCAAGTGAAGGGGTGCACTATAAGTGCTTGCAATCATAAAATATTCATCCTTGCTAGTGATAAGTACAAAGTAGGTACTATCCTGAGAATAATGAATCTGAACTCCTATATTTTATTTCTGCTCATCGTGAAAGAGTAACTGTACAATTTGTCTAGACAAAACATGACCAAACCATTTGATTGTTAAGATAAATATAGATGTTTTCACAAGCGATTTATGATTAGAACCTTACTGTGCTAAATACTGTGGAGACATAGAGTCAGTCTGTGCCCCTGATCTTAAGACTTGACCTCACAAACATGGAAGAAAAAGTCTGAAAAGGCAAAGCAGAAGTAATAAAGCTTGATGAAGATTACATAAAAGGTCAGCAACCAAAGTAAGAGTGAAACACTTTTCTTCAAGTCCAATTCAGGCCAAAGCTCCATTCATCAAACCATGCTGCACTTTACTCCAAATAATGTCTTGTACTTGCTACAAGACCTATTTCACTTTCTGTAAGGTTGTTTCTTACTGTGCAGTACTTGTATGATTATTCATTACTTAATGGAATGAAAAAGAAGATATATTTGCAAGTTGAAAAACAACTGGAAGTACTCAAAATCTATTAGAACTCAAAGAAATCATCCAGGTTTTAAAAAGAACAAGTAATATTCTGTTTCTGTGGCTTAGGCATGTGAATAAATCCAGACTTTTTCAACAAAAATTATTTTATTATCCTGATTGTATTTTTAAAAATGAAATCATTAAAACCCATAAAAATCAGTTGGGAAAATGGGGCTTGGATTAAGAAGAATTAAAATAACATTTTTTGATAATTTCGTGAGTTTTAAAAAACTTAGTAGATAAAACGAGAAAAAATGAAACTAGAAATTTTTTCCCAGCAATACAATGGAGGTCCTTAAAAAATTATTAGAGGAAAACAACTTGGATGCTCTTTTAAGGAGAATATTTTTATTCTCTGACCAATTCAATATCTGAAATGTATCACTTATTCTTTACCTAAACTCAAGAACACTAAGATTTCAGACAAAAATATTAACTCAGATGTAATATAAATTCTTGTACTGACTGACTACAGAGAAGTTCAGCATATCTGATAAAAAAAATAAATTGGAAGTAGTCTTAAATTTTTATGCAACAGTGATCACATCTTTGCTTTGCAAGTCTGAACCTGAAATCTATACAGACCTTATCGAAGAGAAGTTTCAAAATTCTAACTGCAATCTTCTTTATTTTTTTAAAAAACTCTGCCTAAAACTTTTCTAATAATTCTAAAATGTACTTTAAAAGAGGAAACAATATTTATTGCATTTAGTTCAGCAGAACTTCAAAGCAGTTAAGAGGATTGTACTCTTACTTTCCAGACTCATTCACTACATTTCAAAACAGAAGTAAGGTATTAGAGGAATTTCTAAGTTTCTGAAGAGATAGGTTGTTAATAACTTCTTTATCAGGCTTAATTATAGCAGGCTTCCATGAACAATAAAGTTAGTCAGCCACCACATCCCTCAATTTGTTTGCATCACAAAATATCCAAACTCTAAACAGTGGTTTAGAGCTGTGCACATGGGAAGGTCAGGGATGGAGCCAGGGAGACTTTCCAGTGGCAGTGGTAATTCAGACCAAGCACTCTGTTAATGCCCTACACTCACTTTGTGTCCATAGATAGAAAATTTCTTTGTATGGGAAGATCATTGTTATTATCTCTATCTTATGGAGAATGAGACAAAATAGCTTGCCCAAAATCACCTTGGAGATGAGGAGCAGAGTCTTTGGAGGAAATATGATCTGAGATTTTCCAGCCTGTTCTGGCAGACATTACACAGCACTTAGGCTGTCCTTCCACTGCAAACCACACAGCTTAGCACAGGGCAGCAAACTGGAGGTTTATAAACATCTGAAGTGGATTGGCTGTACATTTTGTAAGGATGGGAACTTTCTTCAATTCTAACATGGAGAAAAGGAGCCTAAAGCCTGATCCTGTTCCCAGTCTCCAGGCTTAAAGCTGAAAATCTCTTTTCTAAGCTGTTACAGCTTGCTTGCGAATGAAGTGTTGAGGGGGGAGCACAAATCATTTCCTAGGGAAAAGAAAAAAAGCAAAAACCCAGTGCATTGCTGCATATAGAAGCAAGATTAAACTCACATGCTGTGAATAGTAACAACAATAATAAAAATGAAAACAGTGATGTAAAAACGTGAGAAAATGCTCTATATCTGTGACAGAAAGTATATATAATCTTTTTGCTAAGATGTGATGTCCATCAGTTTCTGATTTGTCCACAATAAAAAGGACAAATCCCTCAAATAAATTTCTTTTAAAATACTAATATAGAAATTAATACAGCAACATTTTCTGTTTACCCACACAAGGAGCAGAATAATTAAAATCTATTTTAAAGGTATCTTGATATCTTCATGTAAAAGCAAATTAAATATACTCAGTACCATTTTCATCTACGTAGACTTATAGAAAGATCCTAACAGAGAGGAGAGTAATTTTGGAGTAGTATTCTGACGCTTTTTTAAATTCTGTTATTTAAATTTTGGTTTATATTTTATGCATCTGAATAATTTTCTAAATATGTGCAGCAAAAATGTTATTTAGACTTTAATTTTGGAATTAGTATACTAGTTACACTACTGACAATCTAGTTGTGTAAAAAAAAAAAAAGAGAATTGTTATTACTGTGGTACATATTGTCCTTTTTGAATATGTATTTCCAGACAATATTATGTATTCAAATTAAAAATCTCAGTACAGATTCAGTACAAGGTCATCCCAGTTTGTCTGTTACTGTATCCCTCAAGTTTGATAAGAAAGTTATATTAATGAAAATGCATTAGATTAAAAAAAACCCAAACCCCAGAACATAGCTAAGTTCTTGTATTAGTGATGATAATTTTGCATTTGACACAGTTAAAAAGAATTTCTCTATTTGATGGTGTATTAATATCTGTAGTGACAAATCCTTCAGCACATACTGTAGCTGCCATTGCCTGGAGGAAAACCTAAGGACATTCTAAAGAGCACTGTGGAGGGAAGTTGTAAAGAAGTACTTGGTTTGGAGTTGTTAGACTGAAACTAAGCAGGAAGGTTTGATGTATTGCCAGAAGGCTTTCTTTTCTCTAAAAGTTTATAATCAAACACAAAGGAGAGTCTACTGCATATTTTGTTGTTCAACAACATGAAACACTGTTTTCCTTTCATTAATGTATCTTTCTCTACACTCAGACTTATCCAAAATAACACATTCTGTAGTTATTGTTACCATTTAAAGTCCTGATTTAATTCACATGAGTGAAAGTTTGGTTCCTTTTTCAAATTGTTTTTAAAGTGAGTTTGGCAGAGACACTTGAAATAGAAGTAGAGAAAAAGGGAAAATACAAGTTAATAATACAGTATTTTTCAAATCTTCCATGTGAAATTTTGGAAGTATTCCACAGTTATTATGAACCAGTTACCTTAGAATAATCTGATTAGAAAGATACAATATTGTCCCACTTTCCCTGGGGAAAATGTGGAGTAAGGAATTAGTTTATCTATCTATCTATCTATCTATCTATCTATCTATCTATCTATCTATCTATCTATCATCTATCTATCTATCATCTAT
>JAOXXN010000446.1:110183743-110202404 GCA_026770055.1 Myrmophylax atrothorax | reverse complement strand
AAATGCACTGTGCAGGCTGGAAGGACACACCCACGTGGGGAGAGCCCTTCCTAAATCTTCGTTCACGAAGCCTAGCCGTACATACACCAAGACTGTTTGACTATCGTGTATTGGAGACATCTGCAAGGTGGCTTTGAAATACCCACTTTCTGCAGCTGTTAGGAAGATAGCCATGGCAACACAAAATGTGCTGTAGGCTTTAAATTGTGCCCTTGAGATAGAAAGGAGGACAACATAATAAAACCTGACTTACCTTCCAGGATTGAGTCAGAATGGATGTTAATTTGTCTGTTCATATATTTTCCTTCTGCTACTCACTTGTAATTGCTGTTTACAGACCCAAGTAGGAAAGAGGTCATCATTTTGTCCTCATGCTTTGGAATGTATAGCAGACTTTCCTGAACTTGGGTTGGCAGTGGTGCTGTCACCAGCTGTCTTCTGCCATGCAGTGCACATGCATTCTCAATCCTATAACTCATGTGCCTGAGCCTTATCTGCATAAGCTAAGTAACAAAAAGTACCACGATAAGGTTATTATCTCATTCCTCATTCACCTGAGGAGCACCCCTCCCATATTTTGGGAATGTCTTCAGTGAGTACCTCATGCTTTTTTTACTTTTCTTCAACATTCTCCTCCTTTTTCTGATTGCTTTAGGCTCCCTCACTCCTTTTCAGGGTAGAGTGGAGTTAAACTAAAATCTCTTCTGCGATAAAGAAAGAAATAATTCTAGATGTTAAAATAGGTTGTCAGAAATGTTGACAAGTGTAGATAGAGTGTGATTTATGGACCTTTAACTTTTTAAATTAAAATCTTATATCCTTAGGTAATACAGTAGTGCTGGTGTGCGTTGAATTCTTGCACTGCATTCCAAATTATCTATACTACATTAATTTACCATAGATCTGTTTCAGTTGTTTGAGTAAAATGGACAAGATAAATTGAATTAGTCTGAAGTGTAAGATTGTGGGGAAAGTCCATGAAGACAGTCAGATGTAAGAATTAACTGTTACCACTAGAAATGTTACTTATAAAAAAAAGGAGACGCATTTGAATTTGGACACTTTGCTAGTTGATACAGTGGATATCCTGTTCTGGGACACAGAGGGAGATGTATAGCATTGTTTTCCTTTAAGTCAACATAGAAATGGAAATTTCAGAAATTAACAGACATTGAATAAATTTGAGCAAATTGCCCATTAGACCTGTATCATGGTGGCCTCATGACAGAATTCAGAGTCATAGGTCAGAAACTTTAGAAAATTTAAATTATACAACAAACAACCTACAAAGAGTTTTCCTTCTTATAATATTTATTTGTGAATTTCCTTGTATTATGAAGCTTAAAATACCTAAGAATTCTCATTCTTCTGAATCATAGTTTCCTCAAATTCAAATGAATGATTTTTAAGTTCCAGTTTCAAATATTCTGTGCTGATGCAGGCCCAGCATAGATACTGCAAAATACTTGGAGAGGCTGGTTTTGATTTTTTTTTTTTCTCTGCAACATGGTCAATAGAAAGCACTTAAAGTACTGTGGAAGGCCTTTTTGCAAACTACTTTTAGCTTGGAGGGATCAATAGTTTTGGAAAGGGATATGAGAAAAAGTAAGGTCATTCAAAATTATTTCAGAACCCAGAACATTTGCTTAAATTTAAATTTAAAAAAAAATTACAAATCATGCCACAGTAAGGGTAGAAGATATTGTTTTTTATTGTTACTACTTTTCCTCTAAAATTTGGGACCTGATCTACCATGATTTTTGGAGTTTCTCAGAGAAAAAAATACAAAATAAAACAAATAAAAGTTTATCTTACAGAACAAGATACGTTTCAATAGAAATACATTATATGGGTTTTTTGGAGAGTTCCAATGTTCCTCTCAAGGTATAGCATTTAGGTACCTAAATAGGTACAGATGAAAGCCAAAATTCTTTTACAGATTAGAAACTGCTAAAGCAATAAAATGAAATAAAGGTAAAAAAAAAAAAGGAAAAAATCCCCCCAAAGTCAGGTCATAGCTGGATGTCTGAGTATTTCAGCCAACACTGCATTATTGATTAGGCATTGTTAGCTGTCTGAAAAAGCTAGTCCCTTGGGCTGTCTTTGCAGGGGGCAGTTATACAGGCATTTCACATCTTAGATGTATGAAAAGACCATCCAGAAATACATAACTTCTACTGAAGGCACTCAGAAAATTAGGTTCCTAACTTAGACCTCACCAGTGGATCAGATTTGAGGGATGAGCTGAAGTTAAAGTTATTCATCTGAACTGATCTTCTAGTCTAATTGGTTTGATCTTCTCCATTTCTTTTAAGAACATCTACACTGTATGATTCGTAAAAACCATGTTACATCATTTTCTCTAAAGGTTGGTAGGAAACCCACAAAACCAGACATGATTATTTCCATATTTTAGTAGGAAAAAAGCAGAACAACACACTGAAAGAACCCCAAAGGATTCAGAAAAAGGGAATGTTGAACATTTAACAGGTATGGAGCTCTTTTTGAAGCCAAACAGAAAGCATTTCATTGTGAATGTGTCAACCCAAAAGATATTAGAGACTAGGATGGAGATAGATGATAAATACAATAATTAGTTTAGAAGTCACTTCAGGAGCTACTGATCTATGAAAGATCAAGCAACATTCTTCTGTGACATCTGAATCCCAAAACACATGTCACTTCAGCATCATTTATTAATGTGGTCCTTCATTATGTCAGTGTTTGTCCTCTTGAGATGGAAGTCTACAGGAAGAGAACTGGTAGGTTTGCTCTATAAAATTTTTGTTTAAATTCAAGTTTAGGCAAACAGGCTCCTCTTTTCGAATCTTCAAATGCATTTATCTTCTTATCTGATTTTCTAAGAATGTAGGGTTTAGGAATTCACTAGAGGCCTAAAATTTAGGTATGAATCTAAATTAAATGAACTATTTCAGCTGCCAATGATCTAACTATGTACATATTTCTGGAAAATCTGGAAGGTAAAGAACCTGTGTTTCCACAACCACATAAAGTGAGATGTAATAATTGTCTCTGTTATATTTCTTTTCTCGGGTTTCCTTTACCTCCTTGTATTTGCTTACAGTATAAACAATTAAAGGTATCAATAAAAATATAATCTAATTCAGAAATCTCCTCCTAACCTTACAGTATTCTGATTACTTTCACCCACCCCTTATCATATGAATGTAACAACTTTTCCTATGCTGAAAAAAAGGAGAAAACTTCAGCTTGGAAACTGCATTGGGATAGAATTCTTTCTGCAGCAGGTGAGTTCTTTCACTCTGAAAGTTGGTTACACAACCTAAATGTGCGTGTCATGATGGCCTAGACTGGGAGAGCAGGAAAGAGGTTCAGGGGTAAACCTGCTTTGCTACAGTGTCCCTCTGCTCACTAAATAACACTTTTTCAGTATGGAGGGAGGTATTCATTAGAGCAGAGCCCATTCTTTTATCAGCAGTGACAACCATCCATGGCTGTTTAAATTAGAATCACTCCATTTCACATAACCTGAGTGGAACAAAAGGACCAGAACTCAACAGAGAATTCAGCTGCTTGTCTGCTCAGGTACCTCGAGCCTACATACATGCTCTGAATTTTAATGCCTATTATCAGCCAGGATTGGGCACATTTTTCTCTTCATCTAAATCTAAAAATGCTGCAAACATCTTGGAAAATGTTTTGCTATTTTACTTTTGGTTCAGAAATTATGCATTGCTTGGGTTTGTGTACTGACAGATAATGAGGGAACATCACACAATATATGATAACAATAACACTGAAGTAATGTGAGAAAGTCATTTATCTTTCTGTTTCCACTCTGCCTGTGAGAATCTGAAAATCACTACCATTGCCATTTGAATAAATATTTTGGTGGGAAACATTCATTTGAATATAAAGGACTGAAGAGTTCAGCTATTGCTGATACGCACAGAAGTTAGAAGGAGAGGGAAGAAAGAGATGGAGTACTGCTGCTTATCAGCAATATAAACTCCATCTTTTGAAAGTTTTGTCACTATTAAAATACCTTATGTTTATTGATAATCTCTTTGCCAGACATATTTTGTAAGTCTATTGCTCAGAAATCGTATCTCTTATTTCCCATGTCTCTCTCTCTTCCCCTCTTACTTCTAAATTGCCTAGAAGCTTGGAGGAATCTGTCACAGATTTCATTAAATCTTCAATATTTGCATGTACAGGTAGAACTAATTAATTTTAGAAGAATTATTAGAAAAGTGTATTTACTTTTTGCCTTTTCTAATGTTGATATAGGAATTAATAGTAATTGATTATGATCTGTGCCCCAATTACAATGAAAATTTCTAACTCCAGTAATGTATCTAACTCAAACACACAAGGAAAATGCTAAGGGTAAAGGATCTCAGGGTCCCTTGTGGGGTATCAGAAGTCATAAAAAAATACATCTGTCCCTTATGTCTTTATGTGCATCAGTTAATATCAAACTAGCAGGGCTCGAGATCCTGCCAAACACTTCCATGGATGAGCATATTGTATAGGAAGGAGAAGTAAGGTGAGGTCTTCCTGTCTTATATCTGGGATTTGTCAATAGTCTAGAACCTCAGCCTCAGGGAAACACACCTGACTTTCTGAAAAATTCTTCTTAATGGTGTCAACAATTTGCTTTCCTCACTGCTATACTTGCAGTGCTGGCTCTGTCCCAGGTAGGTAAAACACTTGACCTGACCTTAATCTTGATTCCATTAATTTCCAGGTCTAGAAATAATAGATGAAAAGAAAAAGGGTGTCCAATTTCCTTCCCTTTCCCTGTGTGATAAACTTTATTCCTGTTTCTTCCTTCTTTAATTTTCAGCCTTGGAGATGAAACATTATTTCAGAAAGTGAGAGTGAGCCCCAAACCCCCAATAATTGCATTGGTTTGAGAACTGAGTAGAACAAATGCAGGACTCTATTCAACCTGATGGTCTAAATTTGACAGGTTAGAACACTTGATTGTCATACAGTTCTTTTCTCCAAAATTCATAGGCTAAATGCATCACTTTTAGTTGAGTTCCTATCTGACAAGAAGACAATGTTTTCTAGTTTTGTGGTTCCTGCCTGCCAAAACCATGACACTATCTTGTCTGATCTGACTTTGTAAGGGTAGTGCCACTAATTTGGCATGGCAAGAGAGTCCTACAAAAAACAAAAAATGCTGTTTATCAGTTCATCCCAGCAATTTCAGCTCTGATAATATGTTTTTTCCCTGGCAAATTTAAGTGTGGCCTTTGAAGCATACATTAAATTTGCTGTCTCAGAGCAAAAAAACACAAAAAAAGACATGAGCAGCTGGACATTTCCCTAGGAGGAACTTCTGGTCTGTTTTAGACTGAACTCCTTGCTGAACCTGGTTTCTCTGGTTTCAAAGGACACATTGTATTGGCATTCAGAGACAATTACTCTGTGTGTACCTTGCCTAATTCATAAATCACTTGACAACTGCAGATGCATAAACAAAATGATATTATTAGGTAAATGGATTTGCAACCCTAACTGCAGCCCAAATTAACTATACATAGACATACAAATGAATTCTGAAGTAATCCTCACTTTTCTATTTCAGTGGGGAAGATTTACTTTTATTTCATAAATTCTAACTGTAGAGACAACTTTCCCTCTGTGTGAAAGGATTTCCTGTGAGGAGCAAAAATGGTTTAAACCCAAACATTTTTCTCACAAGAGAACCCTAAATCTTACAGTTTTCATGACTGTGTTTGTGTTCAGCTACCTTAAAATATGAAGTTTGACCTCGTGCTTTGAAACATCTCCCACAAATGAGTCAAGAAGATGCTATACTGGAACAAAAAGCATTGGTAGTCCATTAGTTAACACTTCGTTAGCTAAATCAATGTTCATGACTCATAATGAAGTACTGTGTTTTAGAAGAAAAGTAAAACAGAGGTCCCTCACTATTTTGTTTCATTAAATATCCAATGACACTTTTACACAAAGCAGAGGATATTAAGTTCAACGTTCTTACAAAATTCCTATCTAGGTAATTACATCCTGCTCTACTAAACTCCCCCTAGAGTAAATTTAATTAAAATGGTTTGATGTCTCTCTGGCACAGAGTAGAGAGGTATCTGTAACACAAAAGCCACCAGTACACTTGACAGAAATTGGGGCCCTTCTGTGGCAGGGAAAAAAAGGATAGAGGCATTACTTTCTCCTTACCAGAAATGGACATTCCATTTCTGGCACTGGGTACATCCACATTATGTTGCTTATAAAAAAGTACTAAATTATTTTGATATCTGCCCAGAACTTTTTTTAAGGAGTAGGAAGTGAATTCATAGCTCACAGCTCTTTCAGCAATCAGCTAGGTTTTTTGTAGGTTTTATTAATGTTATAAATTGTGATTAAATAGATATACACAGGAGAGAAGGACAGAAAAGGCACTTTCACAGTGCAGATGAGAATCCACTACACAGATACTGAGAAAGTCTTCTACACCAATAATCAAAGAATCACAAAACCTCTATGGTAGGGTTGTAGAAAAACTCTGGAGATTACATAGTTCAACACCTCTACTCAGAGCAGGATCAGCTAAAGGAGATTGCTCAGGACAGCAAAAGGAGGTTGCTCAGGACAGCACCCAGTCATGTTTGGATACCATCAAGGATGGAGAGCCCACAACCTCTCTGGGCAACCTGTGCCAGTGTTTGATTGGTCTCACAGTGAAAAAACAAAAGCAAAAGAAAATTAAAAACTTCTTCTATTTAAACAGAATTCCCTGTGCTTTGCCTTGTGTTTATTATCTCTTATTTCTTTCCCTAGGTACCACTGGGGCTCTCACCAGGTTCTTCACTCTCCCTTCAGGTGTTTGAACACATTGATAGAGTCATTCCTCTGAACATTTCCTTCTCCAGGCTGAGCAGTTCCAGTTATTTCAGCCTCTCCTTTTATGTCAGATGTTCCAAGCCATTAACTAAGTTGTGGACCTTTGCTGGACATGTTCTAGCATGTCCATATCTCTTTTGTACTGATGAACCAAGAACTCAACACAGAGCTCCAGATGGGTGATTAAAAAATTACTTTCTTCTGCTTCTTCCAGCTTAACAGATGACCATCTTCTGTATTCTAAATACTTCTGCACCAGGTGACAGAAGGTAGCTTGAGCTCTGATACTGCCTTTTTGGAGGAAAAGGTTGAAAATTCAAGGATCAGATGGGCATATCCTGTGGACC
Organism: Myrmophylax atrothorax; assembly: GCA_026770055.1. Lineage (NCBI taxonomy): Eukaryota > Metazoa > Chordata > Aves > Passeriformes > Thamnophilidae > Myrmophylax > Myrmophylax atrothorax. Next base: position 110,195,199 of record JAOXXN010000446.1, on the reverse strand, counting down.
TCATTTATCTTGCACATGTTTTGCATCAGATCCACTTCTATATGACTATCATTCTTTTCTGTTTTTTAGCAATAGCTTAGCCCTTTAAAGCTTTAATTAAACTGTCTCACTAATGGACAGTTAATGATTTAAAAGGAAACAATTCACCAATGTCATGTCCCTCCATTATACAGTACACATTTTAATGGTTTGTACTGAATCATTTGCTTACCAAGACCTTGAATATCTCAACAATCGCACTACCATTTATCAAAATAACATAACATGATACAATGTGGTTAAAGTAGAGTGACAGCAAGAGCTGTGGCTTGAATGTAAATGCTGTGTTGTGCCATGGCAAAAAAACCTTTCACAAATCTAATGAGTCAGACGTAGCCTTGAGTTTGGACGATATTCAGCATAATGACATGCCTCAAAAGTAATTGCCAAACAGCCCCTCATCACTCACAGAGCGTACTCAGTCATCTAGACCCTGTGCGAGCAAAACTCACAGTGACTTCAACAAAGTAATTCCTTAAAAATGAACTCAGGATTATTCAGGGGAAAAAAAAGAAGCGAAAGTCAAACAGAAAAACAATCACTTTAGAATGTATACAGCTTCCATCACCTGAATATTTCTGCACTTCACAATCTTTTCCCAAAATGCTGTTAAAGTATTCATAAACTAGAGTTTTTATGCCTGGGTATCTGATGTGTCTAAGGTCATGCAAGAGATCTGGCAAACAGCAATACCATAATCCATCCTGGGAGAAAAACCCTTGTCCCAGGATAGAGGCAATTCCAGTAGAGTTGTAGTTGTCTAATAGTGATTAGGGTGTGCTAATAGGTCATTTTAGGTATCAAATTTTATCATTAAAATGCTTCCATTAAAGTCTCAAGCAATTCTGATATTCAGACTGATTTCTTTATTGTTATTGACAGTAAACTCTATCCTGAGATAAAAACCTTCCTAATAGCCAACTAAAATATGGCTTGCTGTAGTGTTAGGTCACTTGTGATTCTTCTCTTTTCCAGTTAATTATAATAATTGATTCTATCGATCCCATGCTTTTTCTGAAAATGTTTGTGCATGAATAACTCAACAATGAATAGCTAGATCCACTCTTCTATACTAAAAATTATCAGCAGAAGATGACCAAAGATTAAAAATAGATTTAGGAATTTAGTGAATAACAAGATGACTCATACTACTTCCACTGGCAAACTAGCTGTACTAGAGCCAGTTCTCCAGCCATATGTTGTGGGTTACCCCCAGGCAGCAGCTGAGCACCACACAGCCCCTTGCTGACTCCCTGACTCTTGCAGTGGGACAGGGGAAACAAGAGGAAAGAAAGACTAAAAAAGATCTCACAGGTCAAAATATAAATAGTTTATTAAGTCAAGGAAGGAGAAATATGAAAGGAAAAAAAAGAAAAAAAAAGGAGGCAAAGAACAGAATGAGTGATGCAAAGGCAATGATTCACCATCTCTCACAAGCAGGTTGATGCTCAGTTTCTGAGCAATGTCTGCCTTCCTCCCCAAAACCTCTCCCCTATGTTTTAATTGCTGAGCACATTATATGGCATGGAACATGCCTTCGGTGAGTTTAAGTCAACTCTCCTACTCTCCTGGTTGTGTCCCCTCCCAGCTTATTGTGTGCCCCTAACATAATTACTGGGGGAGGTGTGGGGGGAGGAATATTACGTCCATCACAACCATACCCACTACACCATGAGATCTCATTCAAGTCAATAAATTGTCTTGAGCTTTAAATAACAATGGCCATATCCATAGATCTGTTGGAAACAGGCAGTCAGCTGAGTTCATGGCACTCACTACTTAGCATTTTTCTTTTGACATTTTAGATTATAGGGAGACAAAGACAGGTACTTATATTTTAACAAAATATAATAACATTTCTCTAAAAATTTTTGGGATTTATTTGGTCCCCTTCCTGCTATAAATGTTTCTAAGCTGTATCACAGGGCTTTATTATAGATTCTAAGATTTATCACTCTAAGTTATTGCTGGAAGGGGACTTTATTACAGGATGGTCATCCCTTACTTTGCAAACAAATTCACTTTCTTCCTTGTTTCTGTTTTGTTTGGATGATTGTCTGTTACATTCTCACAGCCATTCTGATTGCAAAGCCTTGTTACACTATTTCAAATAAAATTGGCAGACTGATCTTTTTGTCTATGACCATGTCTTTATTTCCTTTTAAACTGAGAGTAAACTCTCACGTAGGAAAGAGTAATAAAGGAATAGAGTTTTATTTATTAGCATTGATTCTGTGAATCACCTGGTGCAGCAAACAAACTCTACAGGCAATACAATAATATAGCAATTCTTTTAAATCTCAGAGTCTGTCTTATGGCTCTTGCCAGTGGTACAAGGAAAAGTGAGACAAAGCAAAGAGCAGCAATCACTGTTCTTCACCTTTTTGCCCTTTATGGTTCGTCACACAATAATGTAATTTACGACAAGCAGGAAAATCCTCAAGGAACTCTTTACAGAATGGCAACTGAACTTAGGCTTTTATGTTTTGTTTTGGTTTGGGTTTTTTAAGGGTACATTTTTAGGGAGAAAAACCTCAACCATATTGTTCTATTTTCCCCTCCTCCTCTACCAAAATGACAAGTTAGCATCAGAATCACAGCACTTAGTCTGACTTTGTAGACAGTGGGACAAATTGTTACAGACTTTGTAAATCTGGTTTTAGGCCCTATGTAGTTTAAGATTGGTTCAAATCCTCATTTGCTACTTCGCAGGACAGGGATCTATTGGTTTGTACTCTGGGCCAACTTCCACAAAATTAGAAGTTGGTCTCTAAACGTCTACTTACTCAGTGGAGAAAGATTAAACTCTCCCAGAGGTGTTCAAAGAACAAAAGGACTGTGATGAGGTGTCTCTTGGAAGACCAGAAGTACATAAATTCAACTGATACTGAATCACACCTTAACTGTTTCCTTCAGACAAAGCAAAATGAAAGCATTTCTAAAACATGATGTCAACAGTACAAAAATATTTCTTTATCAGTCATACTAGTGAGATATAAAATGAATCTTCTTAAGTCTGAAACAGTAATGTCAGAAAAAACTACCCCAAACAGTGCAATGTGTTGCACACCCATACACTGTTCTCATTTTCACAAGTTGTATATGAGTTCTTGGTGACAAGACATAACCAGGATATTTGATTTCACACTGGATCCTGTCAGGTTGAGTTGAGTAAAACCAGGCATTTAAACACCCCCTGGGAAAGTGGCACTTTAAGAGAAATTTTCTAGATGCTTCTTGTGCAAAAGAGATGTTCTAGATAATAGGGCAAGAATTGTAGGAATAATTTTTTAATATCTGGCAGTACCAGTGATGACCATAACTAAAACTAAATAGCATTATCAGAGGAGTATTCATCTGAAGAAGAGCCCACTGTAAATCACTGAAGAAGATGAGATTACATCTTGTGACAGACCTAATTTGGATAAATGAAAGTGCCAATGCTATATAAAGACATGGACCTGCTGTAAAGAGCTAGAAACTCCATCAGAACTGATGAACTTTTTGTTTATCTGTAGACCAGAGTTGCTGGAAGGCCCATGTTTCTGTAAGAACAACATTATTAGGAGGGGAAAAAAATGAGTGTTACCTATAGATGCCCTTTACCTGAAAACTTGAGATCAGAAAACTTGGTCAGAAAACAACTGAACACAACTAATTTTATATTGCTTCTGCTGAATGTCACTCATATAGTCAGTACATTATGGTTGTACTACCCCCTCAGCCTGAACAACATTCTGCTTTTGCCACCACTGTAGCCTCTACTCATGTGTTCAAAAGGCCAGTTAAAAACAAAATTTGTTGGATTTCTTCTTCATCTGTGCTACTTTGAGAAGGACAAGATTAGCAGAAAGATTTGAAGGAACAGAGACATTTTTCTCCATATAATTTAACTGCAGTGGGAAGGAACTATGACAGTAGGTGAGGGGGGAAAGTAAATTTTAAAGTAATATATATTTTTAAAAACATATAGCAACCTATAAAATCCTATGAGAGATTTTTGAAATGAGGAGAAGATTTGGCTATGAAGAGTTGTTTGGTCATGAAAGAGAAGAAAACAACTCATTTTAAAATCAAGAGTTTGAAGACTAGAAAAAGATTAATGACCATGGCACTAAGGATGAGATGAGGAAGGGAAAATTTATTTACTAAATAGGAATGTATGTGAGAAATAGTTAGATTTTTTGTGCAAAATCCTACAGTGAAAATTTCAAGAAACTTGAGTCATCATTCATGGTGTGTCCTGCAATATCTAGCAGCACATGAAACTGGGTTACAAACAAGGCAAGCACACTTATCAGAAGATGTTATGGCTCTATGTATGAGAGTCAGAAATGTCCATCAATGATGGGAGAAGATTCAAAGAAAAGTGCAAAACAACTGCAGTTGGGACGGAAGAATTCCTTGTGCTTATCCATTAGGGAATTAAAAGGCAGCTGTGTAGAAAAAAGCAGAAAATGGAGCCAAACTCTACACAGTAGGGCATGATATGAGGATGGGAGACAATAAACTGAAAAAGAGAAGTTCAAATTTAATATATATAAGAACTTTTCTAATAATTTCTGCCTTTTTTTCCCTTTTTTAACCACTGTCTTGCAGTGAGGCAGGTTGTCCAGACAGGTTGTGCAGAGTTTACCCTTTAAGGTTTTCAATATAAAGCCCAGAAAAATTTGTTCTGACCTGAGTTGATCTCCAAAATGTGTCTTCCAAGTTAAATTATCCTGTGACTCCAGGATTTTGTGATTAATGCTGGCTTTTATATTTTTACTTTCTTTAAAGAGAGAATGCATTGGATTAATGCAAAGTCAGTTCTTTACACTTCATTGCAAGTATGTGCTCAGCTGAGTTACAGAAAGCAGGAAATTTTCTGAGAAGTTTGGCTAATCAAAAGCCTTTCTGTGTAGGTTTCCTTTAGAGGAAACAGTCCACACTGAGGTGATGGAAGAGACTGCTCAGGTAGTTTAACTCCCCATGACCTGCTTGAAACAAGCAAAACACTGGATAGCAGTGTTTTCATCCCACTGGACTTGCTGACATTAAATCAGGCAAATCCTCTGCCTTGCTCTGCATGCCACAATAAACACAGTAAATGAGAGGAAAACGTAATGAGGGATTGTTTGGCAAAGCTTAGCAAAGATGTTACATCATCATTACACTCACATTCTAAAATCTACATTCTAAAATCACAGTTGTCTTTCTCCCACAGCAGGCAGTAACTTCTGGAATAGATAAGGAAATAGCCTTCAGATTTAGTGGCCTAGCTAATTCCCTCTCCTTCCTTAGTTAATGGAGGGAAGAGGCATTCTGTTGGATAGTTTTTCATTCTGAAAACATTAGGTCTGTGTCAGCTGCAGCACCTAGCCAAAAATAAGGGCAGGGCAGGCAACAGGAAAGCAGAAAGACAAGGCTTAACAGTGGAAGAGAATAAACAAAGGATAAGGAAAAGTGGTCCTGAGGATCTTGTGGGACATAAGGAAATAGGGAGAATGAACTAAAAAAAGAGAGAAGATATACAGAGACAGTGCTAAGTGCCCCAAAATAAATAATAAATAATGAATTAAAAAATCCCAAACAGATTCACAGACCTTCTGCAGTTGCACATGTGCAGAAAGTGAATGTAGCAGGTACTTCTGCTCGATGTAATTACCTCTGTAAGCCTAGAGCAGTGTTACACAAAAGAGAGAAGTTAAAATTGCTCAAGTTAGCATTTCAGGCAACTTTCTTTAAGACACATTTCTAAGCAGTGTTGCTAACCTGAGGGCAAGCTAGGTAATGCCAGACCAAAGTTTGCTTGTGATTCACTGCTGACTTAAATCTGGTAAAGCAGCATGCTGAAGGCAGTTTTAAATATGGCCAGCCACAAACATGGGTTAAATTAATCTGGTTCAGCTAAAATGTAGTGTGTGAAATAAGAATTAGTCTAGTCAGTGTTTGAAAATACATTATAAACTCATATGACTTAAAATTACTGAACCTGAGTATAACTGAAGTGAGGAACCTTTGAGATATTTTTCCTGCCCTAAGAAAAGTGATAGGAGTGGGACACTTGGGGTTTAGCTGTATTCTTTCTCCCAACAGTTTTAAAATACAAATACTCTAATTCTTGACTATTACTTTCTGACTGACAGTCAAGAAGTCAGGTGAGATATCCCTGCTCCTCTCCTGGCCTCATTAACATTTACATGTTGGGAGTGGCCAGCACCACGGGAGCACCTGAGATCAGCAGAACAGGCATCTTCTGCCACAGGCAGCACTGACCAACAGGTATGACACATAGCATGGCGGCTGGAGTGCAAAGACACCACTGGTGTCAGCAAGCATGACTGAAACGGTCGTGGAGAGCTTTCAAACTGGGACAAAAAGCCTTGGTGGCCTGAAGTTAGAGTTCTCCTCCTTAGAAGAAAGTAGTTCTCATGACATCCTCCAGAAACTCTTTTAGGGAGACATCCATGGTTTCCACAAGCCCAGAGGGCTCATTTTCACTTTCCTGACAGTGTTCTTGGGTTGTTCAAGATGAAAATCCTACTTCTAGAGCATCTGGAAATTGCCACTGAAATTCCAGAGAAATTCCAACATTAAGAAGCAAGGTGGGCAGAGGGTAGAAAAGTAGCTGGTGTTTATTCCTCCAGGGAGAGCAAAAGGGATCAGAGGCTTTAAATTGACAATTATTAGTGGAGAGATTATGTAATGGTGTGTTCATGGGCATTACAAAGAGTAGAAATACAATTCCACATAAAGATTGAACTTCAGAACCAAGGAGAAAGCAGCAGACTGGGAGAAAGAAGGAACTGAAATGAAAACCAGTTGCTCCATGAACTCCAATTTTACAGTGCTCCAAAACACACTGAGCTGTACCAACTGGCATATCATCAAAACTGGGAATAACATAAAACTGCCCACCCTTGAAGCATGACATGAGGAAATTTTGCAATTATGGAATACTGAATACATTCCAACAAACAAAGTGCCAGGCAGTTCGTCTCCACCTACTTCCCATGCTCAGAATATAAATGGAAAAGGGAACATTAGAAAAGCCTGTGGATGAATCCTTTGTTTCTGAGGGCTTTTTAAGCAACTGAAGATTAATCATCCTTTTAATCAGAAGAAGACTGAGGACTAAGGGCTTATCACCAAACAACTTACTTGGGTAAATTACTCAAAGAACCTAATTAAATTGATATACTTTCTTACCAGGATGTAAATTTTAAAGTCTGAAACCCTGTAAACAGTACAAAGGTGCTTACCCATTATCCATGATTCATTTCTCTGTTGGTGAAATGGATAACAATAACTTTCTGAGAGCACCATAAAAATTAATTTAAAGAGTGTAGTAGCCACATAAAGACCCTTTTCTTTCTCTCTTCACATCATAAATTGCCAGATAAGGCACAGGAATTTTTATTAGATATGAAATGGTAAACTAATAGCAATATTTACAACATTGTACATCACCTAAAACATGCCTTGAGCTGTTTGAAGCCTTGTTATACAGTTATTATTGCTGAAAAAATAATTGCATCTGCTCTGAAGTTTGCTCAACTCTATAAAAAAAATTAGTAGAACAGGATTAAGAAAAAGATACAAGTTCATCTCCTGTAACTTTATTTTCTTCTCTGAGTTGCCTTTGTAAGAAGCCTAATCAGGACGGTTCTGTTTGCTGCTAACAGAGAGCAACTGGTTCCAGATCAGTCTTGCTCACTACTGGACATTTTTCAGTGATCAAGTAAATTTGAGTGGGACCCTCTTTGGACATCTCAAGTAGGGAACCTTAGGTCAGATTATAAGATTACTACTTCTTCCCTTCTTTCTTCAATAATGGGTCAAATTGCATTACCTCTGCAGCGAACGCAGATGTCTTATCAGAATATAATCAGTATACAGCTTGCTTTGAACCTGAACATATGTATACTAAAACCCAATAATGAGAACAAGTATATGAGCAACCTGATCCAGTGGAAGGTGTCTCTACCTAAGGCATGGGGGATCTGGAACTAGTTGATCTTTAAGGTCCCTTCCAACCCAAATCATGCTGAGATTCCATAAGCATTTTGTAGCAGTGTGATGGCATAGACAGACAGATACAACATATAAATATGACTATTTAAGTTGAAATAATCAAGGCAAGGGAAGATGAATGTAGCTGCTGGTAGGAGACATTCAAATGATGATAATTTACTAGACAAAGAAAGCTCAAATACTCGCAAACAGACCATCCTGCTGAATACATGGAAAATGATTGGCAAAACTGAAAACTATGATAAGCAGTCATGAGCAGATAAAGCAGACGAGGTAGGGGGGCAATAACAACAATGTCACAGGATGGAACAAGATAAGTCTGGCTCAATTCTGACTTCCCTAATCACCTGCTCTGAAGTCTGATCTTAGCTACAATGATCATCAGTGGCCGCAGCCATCAGTGTTTACTGTATGGATGTGGTGATGTGCACTCATCTCTGACTTAGGATATAGGTACCAAAGGCTAATAGCTTTGTATGACCTTAGAGATTAATAATGTGTAAGGATTAACCATTAGCATGTGTGCTATTAAGAAATAAATTAATTCAGAAAAGATTTGATTTAAACTGGACTGATCTTATAGTCTTCTAAGCAGTCCCAACCTAACCATCTCTAATTCCCTAATGGACATATGTTTATATGAATACATTGCCACACTTGTTTTTCTAGACTTTCCCTGCATTATCTTCATCCCTAGCCAATAACATGGAATTTCCTAGGGGAAAGTCTTGTACTTCCTGTATATCGGCATATAATTCAAAAACAAAGCTGTCAGGGTTCCATCACTTTTTGCTGTCACCCTGTGTAGCCAAAGATATGATAACACCTTTTTTGAAATATCTCTCTCATACTGTTGGTGTTATACAAATAATAACTATCAACAGCTATTTATAGTTCTAATTCATACTTATCCAGTCAGACATAAATGGAAGAAAGACAACTGTGACCAGACAAGCAGAGCTGAATTGTATAAATTTCAGACAGAATATAACATATGCTTCTAAGCAGCATTTTTTATTTTGCTTTTCACTTATTTGCTTTTACATATGAAAGCAAAAAGAAAAAAAAAAGTAGACTCAACTAAAAACAACAAAAAAGGGAGGAATACCTAGTCTAGTAATGGAAGTTTCCTGAAGGTCACTTTTGAGAAAAATATTCCAAAAATTGAGAAAAAGAAAAAAAAATAATAAGATTTTCCTGGCTGTGGTGTATCCTGGGCTAATAACAGATCCCATACAGGAAATGGCACATAGCCAATAGCTTTTTACAACTGGATTGAAAAATGCATTGGTCAAAATATTCCTGAAAGAGTTTGTCTTGGGAGAATGGTTTAGTTGGTTTATTCCATTCCTAACTTGTAAAATACCTGTAGGGGTTCACCCCATCTTGAAACTAAGAACAACACAACTGCTTGTTCACTCCCCTCCCAAGCCCTGGTGGGAAGTAGAATTAGAAATAAAGTGTAAACCTTGTGAGTTGAGATAAGAACATCTTGTTAATTGAAAGAAAATAAAATAGAACAATAATTATACGATAATACTAATGGTAATAATGACAATAATAATACTAATCATTATAAAGAAAAGAAGAGACAGAGATAAAACCCAAGAGAAACAAGTGATGCGCAACATAATTGCTTTCCATCCACTGACCAGTGGCCAGACCACCCCTGAGAGTGACCAGCAGCAGCTCTTGGCCTGTTTCCCCCAGTTCATGCACTGGGCATGACAATATGTAGTATGGAATATCCTTTTGGCCAGTTTGGGACAGCTGTCCTGGCCATGCTCCCGCACAGGTTCTTATGCACCTCCTCACTGTCAGAGCCTGGGAAATGGAAAAGTCCTTGACTTCAAGTAAACGCTACTTAGCCGCAACTACAATATCATTGTGTTGTCAACATTTTTTTCACTCTAAATCTCAAAACTGTACTAGGTAATAAGAAGAAAATTAAATTTATCCCATTTGAAACCAGGGCAACACTCGATTAACACAAAACTCAGAGCTTTCACTCTGATTTCTTTAATTCCATATAGTTAATTTTTGAGTTTTGCTGGGTTTATGAGTTAATCTTTATCAACAGAGACAGATTCCAATATTGTTTTATCATTACACAAAAATTTTGCTAGGTTAAGCTAACTTGAAACATGGGAGAGGTTGCTACACATGCTTCATGATTTGCTGCTTTCACCTGGGAAAGAGAAAGGGCAATATTTGTGATATATTCCTCCATGAATGAGGAAGAAGACATATAGTCCTGTGGACAAATGAGCAATTTTCCATAGAGAGACAAATTCCCATGACTGTAAATGGACTCAGGGTCATTGTTTTGACAGCTTGTGAGTATGGCTTATTCCATCTCTACATGATATTTGTTTTTCTTTTAATATATAACATGTGGTAGTATTGAATGAAAATTAGAGACAATGAAATCTAATGAAAGAGTCAAGAGATCTCTCCAAGTACATTTACTTTGGCATAGAAAAGACAAAAATTAAGGGCAACAACTTCTGACTGCAATCCTAATACACCAACGCCTGTCAAGCCATTGACTTATTCAAAAAATTTCAAATTGTTCTGTTTGTGACCTTGCACTCTGTTAGAGCTAATTGTCATCACGAGGCCGAAAATCAAACTCAAAGATCCAGTTCATGTTCTGACTGCAGGATAGCTGGCAAAAGAAGATGTGAGTATAGAAAAAAGAGGGACAGACTGTTTTTCTGGAGCTTTTTTTTGGGTAGCCCTTCAAAACAGCTGCACTACTTTCAATAGCAGAAAAGTAAAGGTGACCTAATTTAGGGTTAGTATTGGAGGAATGGAAAATTATGTAAGTTGCATAAAATGTCCATGGAACTTTGGTGAAAACTGATCTATTTTCAAGTTTTCCACTTAATGGAAAATAATAGTTCGCTTTATGTCAGATTTTATGATGAAGGAAAACCTACCAAAGTAAACAGAATCTTCTCTGGGTTAGGAGATATTTGCATTCTGCATACTGCACCATTTTTTTCATAAATGAACACCAAAAATCAAAACTGGTCTCATCTTCCATTACAATCTTCCAGGATACAAGGAAAGTACATGCACTGTGTGACTAAGAAGACAAGGTTTAGCTTTTAAAAGAACAACTTGTAAATTACCTGCAACAAGTCTAATGTTATAAAATACTTTGAATAACTTTTCTCACATCAGAAAATATATAAGAAATTTAAGCTGAGCTTCAATGACAGGCACTTTGCTGTTCTTACTTGAAAAGGGAAACAAGTAAATACCTATTTATATGCACCAAGGAAAGATGGTAAAGCAGTAGGCCAATTTATAATTTGTTATTTTTTTCAACATAATGACTGTAGATTCCCTCCTCTCCTCTGCCCTCCAAACCCCCCCCCCCCAAAAAAAAACAA
>JAOXXN010000446.1:110162335-110183643 GCA_026770055.1 Myrmophylax atrothorax | reverse complement strand
CCAACAAAACCCCACCAACAACAAAATAAACAAACAAATAAAAAATCAACCCAGCCTACCCAGCCTGTTTAGTTTTTAATGACGAGCTGCTACCCAAAAGAAACAAAGTGGCATTCTGTTGACACCATATGGTGGCTGAAAAATGGGTTCCATAGTATTCTATTTGTTAGAATGTCTTCTGAGTTTCTGTATCCATAATTTATGTTGGGGCCTTCTCTGATTGCCAAAATATTCAAACGGCTTTATCTTCACAGGGTAGCCTGCATGGGGGGAAGAAGGTTTTCAAAACAGCAGGACCCGAACAATCTCCTACTGCTCAGAGGAGAAATCATTTCCAAGCTTCTGTCCTTCTGGCTGCTTTCATTGTAATAATAATTTCCATCCTGTGTGAGGAGACTGTTTGCATTCTGAAGAAATGTAAAATAATAAACAAAAAGAAGGGGAAAAAAATTCCCAAACAACTGCTAATGTTCTTGCATGCTAATACAAGAATTTGTGAATATTAAGCATCAATTTAAAGTTGCATTGACTTCTAGGCTCTGACGTAAGTAGATAGCTTAGGCTTTCATATCTTAATGGAAAGTGATATGCAGAGGTTATTGAACAGTGCAGTTTCCAACTGAGTGCCTCTGCAGCTGGCATAGAGAGATCCAGAGTGGTTATGGATGAGCTAAAATAATTAGGACATATTTCTCCTAGTGTCTACTCTGTTATTATTCACTTTTTAAGAGGTCATAATTTAGGCAAAGATTTAAGTATTACTGTGATTTACAAACAGATATTTCATATGGTCGTTATAAGCCACACAAGGCTACTTGCATAATGCAGCAGGATATGCCTGTTGTAAGCAGCAGGTATCCTGGAATCACACTAAAAGCCTGAGCCAGTCCCTCCTTTCTCACCTTCCTCTTCTCCTCCGATCTATCACAGCTTAGTGTTTGCTGCTGTTTGACCAGTTCTCTTTTCCTCTTGCCTCTGGGATGTTGGCAGGAGCATACAGGATGATGAATGGCCACCTGAGTGTGGGGGGAGGTAAGAAGACCAACTGCAGCTGGGTTATTAATGCTTAGCAGAATAGGATTATAGGAGAAGGAGCCTACCCGTTGTGGAGATCTTCTTAAGAATTAGATTAGACCTGTTTGACCCTAAGGTAGTCTGGTCTCAAGATTATTTATCCTTGGGAGTAAAATGGAGTTTTATGAAGAGGTTCTATTTCATTCCTTGGCCTTGGGAAGTATTCCTTCATTCTTGACCCCCTGGCCATGCTGGGCACACAGCTGAGATACTCCAGCTGAGGTCTGTAAAAGTAATTTAGCCAGTAGCAAACTTGGATTCCATGAAATTGTAGTTTTTATAAAGAAATGTAATGGAAGCCGGATATTCTTCCAGAGTATCTGGCAGAATGCTGCTGACAGCTTTGCTTATTCTGAAGATGTACTGGTTTAAAAAAAAGACTTCACAGATAAAGAGATTTAGTGATGTGAATATATATTTCTTGTATTAGTCTGTTTAATGATACAGTCTTGGAAATCATTCAGTATTTAAATCTGACATATTCTCTTCCAAAAGAAAAGAAAGAACTGTTAGTCTCCTATAGGAAATTAAAATAGAAAATCTATGACCAAATTAACCTTTCACATCTTTAAAAAAACATTAAATGTGGGGGAAATCTTGAAATACTAAAAGTAACTGTGTTAAGTCTGAGAAAAAATTCATTCAAGAATTTTTTTTACTTATGACAATTTAGATATGTATTATAAATAGTTTTGTGGGGAAAATAAAAGAAATAAAATAAAAAGATGGACCAAAATTTCTAACAAGAGCAAAAAAGGATCTAAATATCTTCAAATTACTTTTAAGTTATTTGAGATACCCTTCTAGGAAGATTTATTCTACCCTAAAAACCAATTCTTTGGGCAATCTGAATTTAGAGTATTAGATAAATTTTGCCCATGTGAGTAGCTTTGTTCAAGTTATTTATGCTAGCAAAAAGATTGAGTCCCCAGTATTCACTCTGGCTAATGGCATTCCTAAGTGATTTTTTTTATTTAAGGTTCTGTTTACCTTTCAATCATATCATCTTTTATGTTGATTCACAGTTACTAGTTTTCATGTTTATTTTTGTATATAACTGCAATTAAGGTTAAGCCAAGTTGATTCTCGGTGTGAAGACAGAATCATTACTAGAGAGAAGGATGAGAAGACAGTCAGGAACTGTTTTTATCCCAAGAGTGATGCTGTGAAAATATAACATAGCATTCAGATTCAGATTAATTTAGGTGTTCACAATGTTGGTATCAGAATGTAATCCGTGAAGTTGTCAGTGCAGCTACTGGGACTCTTGGGTGGGTTTCTGTTACCTAATATGAGTCCTTGCTGCTGGCTGGGTGTAGGGCATGAGGAATGTACATAGGGCTTATAGTAGGCTTGGAATCCAGGAGAGATCTTTATCCTTCTGAAGCAGCAATTGGAGGGTAGACAAAATCGGAACATGGATCCCACTCCTAGCAAATAACATCAGTGGAGGCTGAAGAGCTGGTAAATCACTGTTTTGTAGCAGAGACACAAGTTTTACTAGCTGAGCTACTCTGTAGGATCCATAGACTGTGCTGACGAGCTCTCCATTCAGTAAAATGGGAGCTGAGACAGGCAACTCAGAGTAAAATCTTAGGTCTTGTTCAGCTGCCTAAAAATGGTTATCTACTGCTATTTGAGATACAGAAAGGTTCCTATAGTGTGGAAATATCTCTGGCAGCGTACAATGTTTGAAATAGCACTAGTTGCCTCTATTTATGTAATCAGCTTGAGTTTATGGAGTCAAATAGAGAGTTTACATGTAAACACTTACAATTTGGACTTTGAAGTTGAATCCCTACCACCTCTATTACTGAAGATGTCCTCTCAGTACATAGTATATTATTCTGATAGTATACCTTTATTCCCCATTGATGTGGACATTTTCTGTCTTATGATGTTGCAGTCACCTAGGACTGTACCTATTTACAGATATTTGCCTGACAACAAAGATTCAACAGAGCACAGTTTGGTGCAGGTAATTGCAATTGTGTTTTGCTCTCAAGCTGCAGATAGATTCATTGCTGGAGAGAAGATTCAAGGCAAACAAAATGAGGTGATAAGTTTTATCACTAAGTTATTCCAAATACTATCTGCGTCTCCTCAATCGAACTTTCAGAACTTTTCTCATATACAATATTGATGCTTTTGTTCCCTAGAAAAGCTGAGATAATTTGTTATTAAGGGTACTTCTAATTCTGTTTCTTCATTTTCTGTTCTCCTCTTCTTTAATTTCTTTTGAATGCTGCATCGAGAATAGATGATGAGACGAGCTATAATACCCTTGCAAAACTTTCTTTTTCAAGGCAGGACTATGTGCTCCAGCTCTAAGCCTCTTCTTCTTGTTCATAGTCTTCAAGGTCATGTGTGTAAGTTTTGATATTTCAATATAAAAAGTGCTACTTGCTTGAGAGAGAATTCTTCATCCCCTCTCTTCTCTTAGAAAAAAAACCCACCATGATTTCAGGTATTAATGGATCAAGAAAAGTAAGTGTTCTTGCTTAGGAATTATAGAGACGAGAATGGCAATACCCATGCAGCCTAACAATACATTCTGATCTCAGGATGTTGATAAAGAGAAGACTTGTAGGAGTAAATTTACAAGCTGCATATGAGAATGCTGGTGTTATAATTTGCAAGTAGCTTAGGGCTGGAGTGATGAAGGGTTGAGATGCCTATTCCTAACTACTGGGTTTACTACCAAGCTGTGAACATAGGAAGAGGACCAAGAAAAAGACTGATGAGTTGTTTTATTAAAACATTGATATATGCTTGTATGGTGCTTTGAAAATGAAATATTGCAATTAGACCAACTGTTCTTGGTGTGGGGAAAAAACATCTCTTTCTGGCTATAAAACCTTCTGTACATTTGGCTCAGGGAATTTCATATGATGCACCTCCCTTTGTGTGCAAATATTTTGAATATCAGCCCTGACTTTCTTATCTTTTGTTTTCATTCACATCTGTTAACAGGGTTGAGCTAATCATGGCATCTGCCTTTCCAGTGCACTTCCACTAAAATGCGTGTGGGAAGTTCAGACGGGAAATACACATATAGACTTTGCCTCTAAATGTAAGTATTTTTATAACACCTAGATTTGAATAGTTCTGAGATGAGATATTATACAGGGAACTCCAATCCATGACACCCATATTATTTTTCCTGTCATAACCACTTTATATTAGCCTACAAAACTTGACTTGATTATGTCCATAGACCATTATATCCACATGGCACTGTGCTAGACAATGTGAAATGCCCAGTAAGTGCTACATTTTATTCTAGCTAGCATATGGCAACAAACAGGTTTTTTTCGAGCAAATGGCACTGCTTAAAAGAAGAGTCACTGAGAGGATTATGTGTGTATTCAGTAACTAAATCCTGAGTAAAACTGAGGAGGATGTCTATTGTCAGGAGGGTCACTGGTAAAGCTGCAATATAATTAAGGTTCTGGGATTTTTTTTCAAAGGACTTGATTCTGCATTTCACAACACTATTTTAATGCCAAGGTAATTGTCTTTAATCCAGTACAGATGCACTGATGTAATGAAGAACGATTTCCAATATTTTAATTTCTATTATCTATTCTTTTTTTTTTCTCTGGAAAGATTAGGGAAAAAATTATAATTAATTTATAATAAAGTTGATTCAGTATACAACGATATGCCTGCAATATAGTTTGCTATGTATTTTGAAAATAATAATTTTAAGGCATTATTAAGGACTCTAATTTGTATGTAAAATGGACCATCACTTGTGACATCCTGCCCCCGACAACAAAATTGTCATCTGCTTCAGCAGAGGCACACTTTGCTGTCATTATCTTAACTTCAAAATAGTTATTCCTCATTATTCAAACAGAAGGAAAGTCTTGAACCATAAAAGAGTTACAGTAAACAATTTACCTATAGGGAACACAGGTTAAGGCCACATTCACAGTAAATCATATGCACTTCGGGGATGCTTGATGTTGGCCTTTAATTTTGTGCTCAGACTCCACTTCAGGGTAATGCTGGAAAAGGGATGATGCATTGATCCCCAAAGTGATCTCCAGACTGGAGTGATGGTACAGACCTCGCACCAAAGACCCCAGCAAGTGATGAGTGAAATTTTTATTGTTCTCTACATCTTTCAGACCAGACTGAGCGCTGCAAAGACTGGATGCTGTGCAAGAGAACCTTATGAGACATTTCTAGCCCAGTGTTTCCATTTTGCAAAGTTAATTTTTTGGATGAAATTCAGATACATGTCCAAGCTTGCAGGTAAGTATCCAAACCACCAAACTGACCTGTCACTCTCTCTAGCAAAAATGGTTTTAAGCATATTCTACATTTTCAGTATGAGTGTTAGCAGTAGAATATTATACTTACTAGACTTGACAGCATGTTTAATATGTTTTGCTCTGTAAAAAAGGTAAATATTATTGTATGACATTACATGGAGACCACCAGAAGAGTTCCAGTGATTTGCTCATAGAAAAGTAATTTTTCATTCATAAACACAAACTGCTGTGTTGATGAATGAAACATAGAAACTGGGTTCATCTGCTTGAAAATTAAACGACAAGGATTACCTCTGTAATTTGACATTTGATTTCCTTCATTGTTGTAAGAATTACCCTATTCTTTTTCAACCTCAATGAAACAGTACTTCATTTTGTGAATGTAAAATCAATGTGTTCTGTGAACAGTATGCCAAAATCTAGGCTCATAAAAATTTAAGATTTTTATTCAGGTGCTCAACTTCAAAGTCTCATACACTAATAATTTCCAGTAATCACTAGAGAGAAATATGTATGGAGGTAATATTGCTCTTCTGACTATTGGTAAAAAGGAGACAGGAAGTGATGTAGAATGAAAGGGGAAATGGTTCATGTTGATCTATTAGGAACAACTTAAGCAGCTTTCTGAATTTATGAGTGAAGCAGGACTAGGAGAGGAGTGTCACTCCAAAAGACCTAGTTTTATTTGATCTCAAACTAGAGGATAGATTCATCCTGTTTATGATCTGAACAGTTTTATTTCAGTGATTTATGTATGGTTTGCAAGACTTCTACCTTTAGTGTCCCAGCCAAATTGTTACACTTTGCAGGAGGGAGCGGAGAGATGAAAGAATGGTGTTTAATATAACCTTTGTTAATGATTTAGTTTATTGCCAGTAATTTTTTGTTGATGTTGCCTTTCCCTTATCTGGTTTTCACACATTTCCTTCATGGATATTTCTGCATCATTCTTAGCTGTTTCCTTTTATTTATTTTTAAGAAGCTCTCCAAGGTCTCTGATTTCTTTAATCATAGTTGCAGTATTTACTGAAACCACAGGGGTCAGAAGACTTGCAATTTTTTCATTTATTTGGATTCTTATGCCACTATTTTTTATGCTCTGTATATATAAGTTGGTACTTTGGAACCTTTTCACCCTAAATATTTAGCTTCTTTGTAGTAAAGTACTCCGAGCCTCTGACACTAAACATCAATGCTATAGAACTGAATGGCAGCATCATTAAAGAAAAAAAGGACAGGATTTTCCACAGAAAATAATATTTTTACAAAATAAGTAGGTGTGTGGGCGTACATCCTCAGCTGGTTAACAGAAAGCCCTTGAAGGCAATAGAATCAAATGAGTTTACACTTCATGAACATATGGTCTGAGGTCTGGGTATGCTGCACCAGAGATGGAGGCTATTGAGATGTTAAAGGCAGTGTGATTCCCCTGAAGATTCCAAAATGGGAGGTGTTGCAGAAGAGACACATGGGTTATGAGGCTGCTGCAACTTTCTGATTTGGAATCCCACTATTTGTCATTGGGGGATGTTTGATACCATTTTCCTGGAAACAGAAAGAATGAGAAAGTCAGAAAAAGCCACTGCTAGTTTCAGATCAGTGATGAAAGGTGGTATTTAAAGCAGATCGCCAGGGCCTTAATTACAAGTTCCATAATCACTATGGTTAGAATCATAGCAATACATACCATGTTGTGGTTTGTTTTTAAATGGGAATAGTTTTTCATTTTCCTCCTGAGTTGTTTCAAGCCAAACCCTTACAGCTACACAACAGAGACTGTCATCTTTGTTTCACTTTCCTTTAGAGTCTGCTGGTCATGATGAATTTGTTTTCTATCTCATCATTCTGGTTTGAGAGAAGGACCATATATTTTCAAGACAAAAAACAGTCTACTTAAAGGGAGGATAACAGCTAAAAAAGTATGAAAACACCATGCAACCTGCGAGTAGAAAATCTCCTAAAAATAATTTGCAAATTTTGACCCTAAACATCAGCCTGATTATGATAGGCTGATGATACCCATCACAGCCTGATGTTTTAGTCAGGCTAATAAAAATATTTCCCTTGAAGCAAAACCAAAAATAATGACTATACTTCTTAAAATAGTTTTGTGAGATGCCAGCTATTTTGACCATGTGTTAATGAACAGTAAAACAAGAATAAACCATAACTTATTAGATGGCCAAGTCCTCATATTAATGAGTATCTTTAGAAGGCTAGTTCTTAACGATGTATTTAAGTTCCAGAATAAACAGTTTTATTCCTTTTAATCACCATGCAATGTGTGGCACTGATTGTCAGTATAAAGATATGTCAGGCCTCAGGCCATCCTTGTTTATCAGTTGCCATGAATTATGCTGAAAACATCAGTTGTGAAACATCAGCTTCTTAAGACAAAAATCAAACTTCACAGGCATCACAACAGATGTGTGAACAAAGGAAATCAACAGTTGGGTTCGTTAAGGGAAACCCATATGAATATGTACAGAGCATAGACTTGTTCTGTTCTTTTATTTTCTTATCAGTCACCATCCCATCTTCAAAACTCTTTTCTTCCTCCCCATGTTCCCTTTGGGTATGATCCTTAGCAATTCTACATGCTCAAAACACTTTCAGGTAAAAGGAGAAAAATTATTTTTCACTGGATGAAGTTCAGTGAGTTCTGATCATCATGAGACACATTGTATGCCACCCAGTCCCACCCAAAGGAGACTGCAGAACACCCTCTCCTTTGCCTGTGCCTCCAGTGAGACTTGTTAGGTGCACACAGTGAATTTCTTATACCTGAAAGATCCTTCCTGCTCAGGTTATCCAGTGCAAGCAACATGAAATTCCCTTCAGATCCACATGGAAAGTAAAGTCACCATTCTTTGACAGACACTGTTCACACAAAAGAAACCTCTCCAAGGCTTTACAGCTTCCAGACACTAACAATACCTGTTAGTATGCAGTGTCACCATATGTAATCTGTCTAAATCTTGGCCCGGATTAAGCAAGTAAGGAGCAGATTGATGACTATTCTACTACCATATTGATTTCAGTTGAAGTTTGTTGAATTTGTTGCATTTCAGTATCAGCCATGAAGAGTGCCTCTCAGAAATACCTTCAGTTATCTTATTCCATGAGCTGTATAATAAAAATAAATCTCAAACATTCTTCAGTTTACGTATGTGTCAGCTTTTTACCTAATGGTTTGGTTGTTCACCTGAAGTTTACCTGTATTAAAATTGCTTTGGGAATCTTGTGCTGTCTGGGGGAGCTAAGAGATTCCCAGCACAGCTGGTATCAATGTCAGAAGTAAGACTATTTCTGCCATTTTTGGAGGCATGCCTATACTAAAAAAACACAAATGTTTTTAAGAAAAAAACAATGTCATGGATATTTTGACATCCCTAACAAACATCCATTTTAATTCAATTCTAGCACTGACCAGAAATTCCTGTTTTCTTCAATGTACTTAGAAGAAGAGAAATGTCATGGACACTGTGGAAACGAGGGGTTAAAGGAGCAACAGCTGGACGTCTGGTGGGGAATATTTGTCTTTTTATTTGCAGGTCAAATTTTGTGCCTTTTGGTGCAGACTTTGGAAGTATTGATGTTAGTTTGGTATAGATGTTGTCTGTCTGTTTTGTAAAGGGTTCATATTTACAAATAAATAGGGCCAGAAAAATAAAGTCAAGTCTGATGGACAAACACAACAGATGACAATCAGAAGTTCACTTTTGTGTTTTCATTCCATATGTAGCTACTTGTCTCACTCAATTGTTCTCACATATACTACAGATGATCGTTGAATTGCAAACCTCCAAAATAAATAAATATCAATAAATCTAGAACAGTCTTAAGGAAATAATGTACAATGTAGTCAGAATTTGGGCATTTAATTCTTTCATTTTCTGTATGAGAAGAGAAATCAGATATGCAGAAGTTTAGAGAATGATACATTCAAGAAATGAAACATCTTCAAATTATCATCTCAGTTTTTTCTGCAGTTGCATCACAAAAGAAAAGTAGTCTTCCCACTCCAATTGCTGACACATCATTTCTGTTTTATAGACTTTCCAATGGCAGGTGCATGTTCAGTCAGAGTGTCTTGTATTGTTGGACTATTATATTCACCATGTATTTATATATTTTCAGTGCAATTGGACCAATAAGAGCACAATTGAGGCCAGAAAGCTTTTGCAGGAACGTATTGCAACTTGTCAATCCTTGTCCTAGAGACCACAACCTGACCTGTGAGATTTAGCCAGTGTCTGGAGCAAACACAGGAGTTAGCAGGGGATGGAGGGAGCAGCATAAGAAAACTTGTAGATGGCAGCTTGCTATGTTAAGCTATACACAATAAAGATAAAGAGAGTCGAATTTTAAAAAGAATGTGATACCTCTGTAAAGGAGGATCAGGACAGATAAAATTTTATCTGGACATAAATAAAAATGTGGCACCTGATGTAATGGCCTCATGACTGCTGAGGAATCTGGACAATGTCATTGTGAGGTCACTCTTGCTAATTTTCAAAAGCTTGTGAAATCAGGAGAGATCATGCTATCAGGAAAGATTACTGAGGACTAGAAGAAGACACATGTCACTCCTATCTTCATGAATGTCAATGGAAACTATAGGTTGGTCATTGTTACCTTAGTTCCTGGGAAGTTGATGTCATAGTTAATGCTGGAAATGATTTTCAAACTCATGAAGGACAAGGTGATTGGGAGCAATCGGTCTGGATTTATGAAAGAGAAATGATGTTTGATCCACCTGATAGCTTTCTAAAATGAAATTTCTAGCTCAGTGGTTGAGGGTTGCTCAGTGGTTTTGTTTATTTTGATCTTAGTAGGGCTTTAAATACCATCTCCCATAATCTCCTATGTAAACTCATGAACTAAGGATTAGTTAATGGACAGTAAAATGGACTGAAAATTGCCAGAACTTCCAGGCTTGAAGTGTTGTGATCAGTAGCACAGGGTCCAGTTGGAGGATGGTCAGTATTGATCTGTTCAGGGATTGACAATGCGGCCAGTCCTGTGTAACCTTTCCAGTAATGTCCTGGATGGTGGCACACAGTGCACTCTCAGGAAGTTTGCAGATGATACAAAAATGAGAGAAGTGGCTGGTAGACAAGGTTGGTGTGGTGCTGTTCATATAGACCTTCACAGGCTAGAGAAATGGGTCAATACTCACAAGAAAGAAGCGAAATGCCAAGTCCTACACCTGGGAAGGAATAAATCGCCACACCCATACCCTCTGGGATGAACCAGCTGGTAATCAGCTTTTCAGAGAAGGACCTGGGGAATCCAGCTAGAACAAAAAGCCATCAGAAATGTGCCCTAACCTCAGGGAAGGCCATAAGCCTCCTGGGCTTCAGAAAACAGAGGGTTCCCATCAGGTCAAGGGAGGGATCCTTCCCCTCTCATGAGTCCTGCCAAGAACCATCTGGAGTGAAAGGTGCAGTTTTGGGCACCTCACTGCAAAAGAGAAACAGGAACATTGAAGTGAGTCCACCAGAGGGCTAAGAAGTGATTAAGGTAGTGGAGCATCTGACCTACAAGGAAAGGCTGAGAAATCTGGGACTGTTCAGTCTGGAGAAAAGAAGGCTCAGAGGAGTCTCATCAATGCTCAGATCTGATCAGGAAGTGCAAAAAAGACAGCCAGTCTCAGGGGTGCCTATTAAAATGGGCACAAATATAGAAATCCAGTGTAAACTTAACAAACCATTTTCTTTATTGCGAGGTCAGTCAGACACTGGAACTGGTTACCCAAAGATGTTGTTGAGTCTGCATCTCTTGTAATCAAAACCTGACTGCGCATTTTCCCTCAGTCACCTGCCCTGACTTAACCTGCTATGAATCCAAGAGCTTTGGACTAGTAGATCTCCAAAGGGACCTTCCAACCTCAGTTGTCCTGTGATTTTGCAACATAATAACCTCTATTCAGTGCAGCTTTTTCTGATTCAACTGCAAGTGATTCTGGGTTCACTAACTAAATAGAACACCAACTAATGACCTTCTGAAAGGCTCAAGAATCTCCCAAAGAATAAAAATATTCCAAATGATATTTCAAATTCAGAAATCCTAAATAGTTGGTGATTTCTTTCTGAGATCGTGATTTTAATTGTCTTAGATGTGTATGAAAAATTGTCTTTGTTGATCTAAATCTGATGATTATTTTGCAGTGAATAGTATTTTGGGGGATAATTATGCATTAGTTTTTGTATTGTATACAACTGAGGAAAATTGCTATTTGACTGCATGAGAATTTAGTTACTTTATCAAAAATATTGTTGCTTTTCTGTTTGTTTACATGGTTTTCCTTTTTAGTTCCAAATTTAATCTTGTTTACTGATACTGTTTTGTAAAGTTATCTCTAAATCACTGCAGAATTAGGAAGTCACTAAGCATCTCCTGAAATTCTAAAAGTAACAGGTCACAGGAATGTGAAAAGTGATAAACTTGAACACATAGCTGAAGCTGTGGAATAAAGACACAGATATTTGATAGGGAAGTTCCATTTTCCTCTCATTTTGTCACATGTTATGAATCATTAATACTTCTTAGTGAAGTTTATATGTAAACTGAATATGGAGTTCTAGGAAACTTTGATTTCAAAATGTCTTTGCAGGACTAAGTTGACTCAGTCAAACTATCTGCACGTATTAATGCTGTTTGAGTTCTACATACACCTCTTTCAAGAGAATCTCTGAAATGTTTCTCACTTCAGCTGTAGTTTAGGGACTAAAGAGATCCAAACAGATTTTGTGATGTTTAGGATTATCTGCACCATATAAAGCAAACCCCAATTGTAACAACACTTGGACCATGAGTAAATTCCTTATTCTCTTTAAGGGAAAAAATTATTACAAAATAGTGAAATCAGTAACAATCTTGTGGATGATAGGTGCTCCCATCTCATATGCACTCTTCAAAGTTTCTGAAAGCTGTCAGCGGGGGAGTCAAATCTCAGACATAGTTCTCCTTTTACTATGAAAGATGCAAACTTTCTGACATCTCCAGAATTAACCAGAGATTATTGATAGATTATTTTTTCCCTTTTCTTGCTATTTATGTGATGTCTAAAGTAAATTAAGCTAATTTTCCTGTTCTCTAAAAGCCAGGTGCCTCCACTGTGTGCGGTTCCACAGGTCCACTTGAATTGGCCATGGCAACTTTCTGCTGTACTTGCGTGGTGGATCTATTTGCCTTCAATGTACCAAGTGTAACAGAGAGTATCACTGCACAAATGTGCCCTTTTTATCTCTAATGTCTTCCATGACAATATAGAAACTTGAATTCTACAACAATGGACAGATGGAAAATTGGAGTGAACTTAGACTAAACTCTGTATTGAAGGGTAAACCTTTAGTATTTGTATTCTTAACAGAACATTTTCCCTTATGTGTTAGATGATTAAAAACTGGGAAAAGGGAAGATTATCTCCTCAGCATCAATCCATTACTGTTATTAGTTTAGTAATGTTTTCATCACTGCTGATCCCAAGGTTTCATTTTAAAGATCTTTAGCATGCTTCACATATAACTTAAGGGATTAACCTAGAATTTGTAATTGATTTTGTCTTTTTGGGAATGCAATGCAGAAAAAAACTCCTGACAAAACACCAAAGTTTTCAGCACATAAAGCTTTACAGAAAGCTTTGTATCCATACTTGTGTGGGAACATTTAGATTTTAATGATTTTGGTATGGGGAAGATATTTTTTTCACTTTCCTTGCACAATACTTAACACAATATGGGGCTGATACTGCAAGAATAAAAAATAATAACAATAAAAAAGTGGCAATTGAAAAGAGTAATGGGTTATTAGAGGCTGAGTCTTTGTTATCTTTTTATTTTAGAAAAGATATTCCCCCAATAATACATTAAATCAAATATGATTTGGATATGAAATTATTCTTACAAGATGGAATTACAGGTCATAAACCTCTGCGTGTCCAAAAACTAAACTTTTTTTCCCCAGCTGATCTAAGAAAATATCATATGCCTTACATCTAAAGATGTAAGGATCTTATTAATGTTGTAACTTTAAGTTGCATCATTAAATAAGATACTTTAAAGAACTTTAGTAAGATCCTTAGTGAGAAAACTATAGGTAAAAATTATACTAATTTAACAGAAAGAATCATGGAGTATTAGATCAGTGACAGGAAAATAGAGTACCAAAATCCTTGGTTAACATCTTGACAGTGAGGCAATTAATCAAACAAGATGGGCAAAGATATGTGACAATGACCTTTTCAAACAGGATTGTAAATGCAAATACAATTATCATGTGTATTGGTGACAAAAGGTAATTAAAGGTAGCTTTCTGTACACTGCCAGTAAATTTTGGTCTAAGTGGTTTATGTCTTCCTCTTCAGTTATTTTTGTTATTATTAAAAGATTAATGACTTTTTAAAAATAATCCAAATATTTATTTATATATAAAAGAGAGGACAGATTTTAAAATAAAGGTTTTCTTTATTTTACAAAACTGATTAGATTAGACTCATTATCTGGCCCTGAGGTCACATGCATGATGCTACAATCTCTTTCTCTCCAAAACAGAGTGACTGCATCCAAACTGACTGCTGAGACTGGTCACTGGGTTCTGCCCACTTCTGAGCTACAGCCAGGCACTGTTCAAGAAGTAGTTTTGGCTGAAAAAACCTGCAACCACAAGATAACTTATCAACACACATAATCAAGCTCTTGCATGCAAGGCTGAAACCTAACATTTTAAATTTGCTCTTTTCTATACTAGAGGGCTGGATCTGACTAGGAAGAAGTTAACTTTATTTATGGCATACCATATGGTGCTGTCTTGAGTTCATGGCTGAACCAGTGTCAATAACACACTACGTTTTGGACATTCTGGAACAGTGCTTGCACACTGTCATGGTTTCCTTTATTTCCCCAGTGAGTAGGGTGCAGTGAGGGGACACTGATGGATCAGCTGACCCAAACTGAACAATGGGATATTCCATGTCTTATGATTATATTCATCAATAAAATGTGAGGGAAAGGATGAGGAAGAGGGAACTTTTGGGTTTAAGGTGCTTGTCTTCTCCAGGAACCATTACTTGTGCTGAGGCCCTGCTTTCCAGTGAGTGGTTAAATTCTGCTTGCTGATGGGAAGAAGTGATGGGACTACTTATTTTGTTTGGCTTTCAAGCTCAGCTTTGCTTCACTTATTAAACTGTCTTTATCTTGACCCAGCCATTTGTTCACTTTTGCTCTTCCCATTCTATTCCTCATGGATATTTGTGGGGAGTAACTGGGAGACTGAGTGGAGCCTTAGCTGCTGGCCAGTGTCAACCCTCCACACCTAATGCTCTCCAGAACAGACCTTGTTTACTTTCCTGATGCCTCTCCCTATGATGCATTCTCCATTGGCAGCAAAATTCTCAAGTCTTCCTTTTATTTCTAGAAGAACAGAGAGAGACATAAACAATGCTGTATGACTGGGAGAACCCAGTCCCAGGACTTGGTCATTCAGGTTTTAAGGGAACTGCAATGATATGACTATCGCCATGGTGATTGTGATGAGAAGACAATATTGTGGGAGGGAGATCTGCAGAAGAATGAGGCATACAGAGAGATTATATAGATAGAGATCCTGCTTCCTTTCTGTCTCTGTAGGTTGCTGTAATCCCAGTTTTAGTCTATTGCTTGCTCGTACATAACTCACATAGCCACATTTTAGAATACAACCAAATTCGAACAGTCCAAACCCACTGACTAATTCAAATATGTGAATAAAAAGAATATAATTATGAATAACAAAGATGAAAGGAAGTGTATCATCTCCAGTGTGTGTGTGTGTGCGAACCCCCAAATCCCCCCAAACTGAGTAAATTCAGAGCTTTGTCTAACTTATGGATGAACCTCTAGCCAAAAAAAATATAGTACCTTGAGCCTTTTCTCAATTTTTTAAAATCTGTTTCCAAAAGTGTTTTTAGTGAGCCTGGAAAAGAAAAGAGATATTCATGCGCTAATTTAAAACTATCACTAGACATGAATGCACTGAGTTTCACAGAATAGTGTAAACCCAGCCTTATAATCCCCTACCAAGTGAATTTAGACACATTCCTATGGAAGACCCCAAACCTTGTGCTATGAGCACAGATGGGCAGTGTTTAAGGAGGGCCTGATCAAAAACCCATAGATGTCAATTGAAGTAGTTTAGTTGTCCCCAACAAGGTTATATACAGGTATCTCTGCTGGGAGGCTTCCTGGAGTATGTATGCCAACTATAAGCAATAGGATATAGCTGTTGGGGAAGGAAAATGGTGAGGGTCATTTGTAATGTGAGTTTTCATTAAAAACTATATGTGACTCTGAAGTATACTTCAGTATTTTTAGGGGCAGAAAATCCGTAAAATTGGAAAATGTTTATTTAAGTTTATTTCTCTCTGACTGACTTTTGGACCATTGTTAAATAAGTGAAGCTATTCACAAAGTGAACCTTGGCACCTGCAGCAAAGTTGCAAATGGAAGAGATACTTCAGAATTCAATTTACTTTGTATTAACTTGAGATCAGATACTCATCATCTGCTTTAACTGCTTGTTTTATCTAAACTGCCAGAGTCACATGAACGGGAAAGAAAATTAAGAGATTTCAAATTTGTTGCTCTAAGCAAAATGACTTCCTTATCTAATCTAATAAGAGGCTGGATGAGTTTCCCTGTTTTAATAATCACTGTGTTCCAAACTTCCGTTCCATTAAAAAATTAACATAAATTGTCTGGAGAATTTATCTTACCATAATCAAGAAAGTTTTCTTCAATGCCACCCTAAATCATAAATGTGACAGTAGCCTGACAAACTTTTCTTACAAACTTTTCCTAGCATAGTAGAATTGTAACTATGGGTTTAAGATTTTGGGATAGGAAAATACATATTTTTTAGAAACCAGAAGGATGTAGACATCTCAATGTCAGTAGCTGATGTGAACCATGAAGTAAATAGACTAGTACAAAGGCAGAAAACTTTTAAAGAAAGTCTATAAGAGGTATTGTTTCTTTGGAAAGTGGAATTTAACTACTAAGTAGGCATAGTATGAAGTACTGAGACATAAAATCAAGGTATCTATTGTTTTGGTGCTCCATCTTATGATCTCACATTTACCATTTGGAGCCCAAAGCAGTGCTATTAGACTTTGGTGCTTATTCCAGAGTCCCCGAGATTTAAAACTTGGTTATTGCTCCTGCTGAGATTTAATCAGCTGCGGTTTTTAATGTTAACAACAGTCTATCATTCATGGAAGAGAACTCATAAGTAAAATGATTAAGGGTAAGGAGGTCACATCCTTAGAAGGAGGGGGAACTCACACCTCTCATAAACTTTGGACATGATTATTTTGATGGTACTGCATTCCTTTTGGCTTGAGTGTGTGACTGAGAATGATAGAGAAACTTCATGAGGGATTAACAGGAAGGTCACAGTTTTTTTATCACACATATAAATTTTCTTTAATCATCACCAAGGATAAGCAATGTTCTCTGTTAATGTAGGGTTCATCACTATTGGAAGATGCTAAATTCTGTAGGCCTATTTAAACAGGTTTTTTGGTCAAGCAGTTACTGTAACTGCCTTGTCCTTCTAGTGCTGTGTCTTTCACTGTAGTTCATGTCTTTGATAAGAGTACCAGGATGTTTTATCTCTGAGGTAATCTCGTCTCTCTGAAAGCATGGACTTCCACTGACCCTGCTGCAGGGAATGCCAGTGAAGTTGTGATGGAAGAAATAACTTTTTTGGCAATGTGGAGTGTAAATGAGGAGAACCAGCTTTAGCTCTGAACAATCTTTCTCTGAAAGGAAATCTCTCTTTAGACCTCTGCTACTTTAGTCAATGTCTTAGAATGACACCTACTTTCAGTTCAGCCTGATCAACAGTGTATGGAACAAGGGGGCACTTTAGCAATTTCTCAGCTGCCTTCAAAATCCATGTGAATATAGAGTATTTTTCCTACTGCATTAGTGATAGTAGCAGAGAGTAGCTCACTGAGGATCCTGTTTTATTGTCCCTCTCAACAGCCATTTGGGAAGAACATATAATTCCTTATGCCTTATGTAACTTTCAGAGTTATGAGATGTTC
The DNA here is from genome assembly GCA_026770055.1 of Myrmophylax atrothorax. Taxonomy (NCBI): domain Eukaryota; kingdom Metazoa; phylum Chordata; class Aves; order Passeriformes; family Thamnophilidae; genus Myrmophylax; species Myrmophylax atrothorax. Next base: position 110,166,195 of record JAOXXN010000446.1, on the reverse strand, counting down.
CTTAGTAACTACATGTACATTTTCCTTCCCTTCAGCCTTCAAATATTGTTGCTGGGCAATTTAGCAAAAATTAATAAAACTAAATATAACTTAAAAAAAAGAAAAAGAATTTGCTAGTCAATCCTACTAATGGAAATCACATTTTGAAAATATTTCTCTACACCTTTCATATCTAATATGTCTTCCTTTGCTGTCCTAAAAGTCATGCAACATTGCTGAGGGCCAGACAATGATCAGCAGGGCGATTCTTATAATGAGTCCTGCCTGTGATTTCTGGTCACACAAAGGCATGATTATAAATCTGTGGCAGTTTAAAGGGGTCTGAAAGTGAGAATAAAGTGAAGTTGTGTCCACCAAATGGTTCATTATATTGCCATGAAATGTAAAATAGCATCTGTGAAACTGAGAAATAGGCCTCTGTTAATTTTTAGGGTTGAAGAATACTTCATAATTATAAGATAATGTATTATTTTAAGAAAGCATATACTGCAGATAGGGCATGGTAAATCAAAAGGTTCAAATCTCATGAGTCAGTTTTAACATTTTAATGCAGATATATATAATTGCAGAATCACAAGATCATTTTGGTTGAAAAAGACATCTGGGATAATCAAGTTCAACCTTTGACCTATCAAAATTTTTTCAACTAGACCAGGACACAAGGTGCCATGTCCAGTCATTTCTTGAACACCTCCAGGGATGGGGACTCCACAACCCCCCTGGGCAGCCCATTCCAATATCTTATCACCCTTTCTCTGAAGAAATTCCTCCTGATGTTCAGCTTGATCCTCCCCTGGTGCAGCTTGAGTCCATTTCCTCTTGTCCTGTCTCTTGTTGCCTGAGAGGAGTCCAACTCCCACCTAAAGACTAATTGTGATGGGTTTGATCTAGGCTTCTTTAGTAACTAACTGTAACTAGGGAAGTAGGCATTACGTAAGTATTCCACATGTGTTTTCCACGTAACGGGAGGGAGGAATTTAGTTTTAGGTTTGCTGCTTCCAGGGAGGCACGGGGAAGTAGAAGACGGCCTAGACGGAGATCTTTTGTTTCGCTTGGTTCTGCCCCTTGGAGTGGTGAGATTGTATCCTTGCCAGTTTGTTTTCAAAACTTTGATTGTATTCCATTTGTTGTGTTTGGTGTTTTTTTTTTGTTCCTTCTCATTTCCATCCCCCTTTCCCCTTTCCCCTCTTCCCTGGGGACCCCTTGGGTGAGTACAATTACTTGTGTAGTGATACATGTTAGAATATATACATATATGTGCATTAATTCAGTCCAGTTTTGTTTGAGTTCTTGCCGTCTTTTCATGTTTTTTTCCCCAGTTTGGGCAGTCCAGGCCTGGCAGGAGAAAGCTGGGCTAAAACCAAGACACTAATAAAAAGTGTGGGGTTTTTTGGTTTGTTTTGGGGGTTTTTTGCAATAATGTTAGAACATGTTAAATATATATGGACACGTTATGTATGCATGTGTATATATATATCTTATAACCTATATAGATATAACATTGATTTTAATATGTAAACACACAGAGATATATATTGATACAGTTTCACACATATATATTCTTTCCAAACCTTTTGTAAGTAACCTACTAATGACATTTTCAGGCTAAACCATGACAAATTTTGTGGCTTCAAAATTTACTCATGAAAAATATAGAAGTTAGTATCAGACAGTTTGCCTCCAGAATAGTATCTTTAAAGTCATTAGTAACTACTCGAAGACTTGTGAGAAAACTGCAATAATTACCAGCATTGATTCATATGTAAAGGAATATGGAATCTACTCACTAGAGTCTTTGGAATGTAGAGCAATCATGTAAAGATGCATCCTGATATACTTTAAAGGAAAATACCTTCATTAATTGAGTATCTATGTTCAATAACTATCTGGAATAGATCCAAATTTGCTTTGGAAACTAAACAAATACAACAGAAGTAATCCTGAAACAATGACTATAAAGTAGGTTTAATGTCTGCTGGAAACACTTTCAGGTAAGAGAAAGAGTTCAGCACCATTCAGGTCCAACCATTAAAAATGAGGCAAAATACAAAGGATGTAAGGACCCTGAACTTGTGTTATCTTTCATATGTTCTGAGTTAATATTCAAGATGATAAGGTGGATTTGTTTTGGGTTTTTTTGTGGTTTATTTGTTTTATTTTATAGTTTTGTTTGTTTGTGGATTTTTGTTGGTGGTTTGGTTTTGGTGTTTGTGTGTGGGGTTTTTGTTTTTGTTTTTTTTCTACCCCTAGAAGGCTTAATGCTAAAATTCTGCCACTTTATGTTTTCAATTCCCAGCTCACTAATGCAGATCTTTCAATCTAAAATTCAAGTACACAATTTTCTATTGCATTTTGATCATGTTGTAGTTTAGATACAAAATATCACTAGGGAAGTGTTAAAGCTTTCAGGCTACTGACTCACAAAACAAACAGTGTCCAAAGCCAGCTCCTGGAGGGATCTGCATTGTATATGTGTCTATATATGCCAATAAATTTACCGCTAATGGACTTTTATCCTGATCAGACAGAGAAGAGAACAGCATGAGGCTGCTGGTACATTTTGTGTTTGCATGAATATTGAATATTGTTTGTATTTCTGTCTGTGTTGATCTGTGTGGCTGGCCATGTGTATATTTATGTATGTGTTGTTTACTTCTGCCGTGTGTCTGTTGGGAGCACATGTTGAGCTTTGCTGGGCTGAATGTGAGGAGATGGAGCTATTGGGCTGTTCGTCTCACCAATGTTGGGCTGCAAGATTCAGGCACACCTACAAAACCCCAGGATAATTCAGCATGGAAAGGACTGCAGTTGTTTTCTAGCCCAACCTCCCACTCAAAGTAAGGACAGCTATGAGATCAGACCAGATTGCTCAGGGCTTCCTACCCTGTGAAGTTCAAAATGCCTCTGTGCAATTTGTTCCAAAACTAGACTATTCTTTGTGGTGAAAAAGATTTGAAGTATAGCAAGTCAGACCTGTGTTCTTTCTTTCTCTCTGTACTGGTTTTGGCTAGAATAGAGTTTTTTCACAGTAGCTGGTATGGGGCTGTGTTTTGGATCTCTGCTGCACACAGTGTTGATAATACACGGATGTTTAGCTATTGCTGAGCAGTTCTTACACAGGGTCAAGGACTTCTCTCACTGCCTGGCCAGCCAGTAGGCTGGGAATACACAAGAAACTGGGAGGGAACACAGCTGGCAAAGCAGACTCCAACTGACGCAAGAGATATCCCACATGACATGACATCCTTCTCAGCAATAAAAGCTCAGCGAAGAAAGGAAGAAGGGAGCAGGGTGCCATCTGGCATATGTTGTCTTCCTTCCCAAGTACCTATTATGCATGATGAAGCCCTGCTTTCCTTGGGACAGCCAAACACCTGCCTGCCAGTGGGAAGTGGTGAGTGGATTCCTTATTTTGCCTTACGTGTTCAACTTCTGCTTTAATTGTTAAATTGTCTTTAGCTCAACCCATGAGTTTTCCCACTTTTACACTCCTGATTCTCTCCCCCATTCCACCTGAGGAGAGTGAGCGTACTGCCATGCAGGGTTAAGCCACAACACTTTCCCATACAAAACTGAATATTCTTCACAGAAGATGCCTTTTCAAATTTTCTTCCAGTCTTAGAATAGCTTGAAATACTTTCCAACAGCTGATCACTCAGACATGTTGCCTGGTCTACCTCTTGGATATGTTAAGGATAACTTGGTAGCAAATGCTACATCTGTTACACCAGTGGAATTTAATATATGGTTTGGGATTTACTGGATTAATCCACAACAGCCAACAATTCACTGCATATTCAGGACTCTTCCATATACATAGAATATCAGCTACGTAGCAGCTTCTCTCCTGCTTTATGGCT
>JAOXXN010000446.1:110140408-110162235 GCA_026770055.1 Myrmophylax atrothorax | reverse complement strand
GTGACACGCTGTAAGGCAGGATCTATGAGGATGAGCAGCGTGTAGCTGATGTAACCATCACCTCACGTTGTCCCCACCCACCACAATTCTTCCACAGTTGTGTGTGTGATTGCAATGGCAAAATGGCAGCCAAGCCAGCGGGAGAGAACCACTCCCCATGAAGACATATCCTGTGCCCAAGATCCAGACTGTGTCTATTCCAGACATGCATGCAATACACACTGAATAAGAAACTTTAAAAAAAAAAAAAGGCAAGCTATTTTCATACAACAATGATAGCAAGAGTGTATTTTTGCTGGTAAAACTGTGCTACATGTTTCTTCCATTTGTCTTTGAGATTTGAGGCAAAAAGAGTAAGAGGATCATAAACTAACTGATTGGAAAAGAACACAGCAAAGAACTCCTTTAAATGTTTTCAGTTAGAGTCCTAGATATGTTATACCTATTATTTTGCAGTTATTCACTTTAGTAAGGAAAAATAATCGAGACCAATAATACTGCTTGAAAGTCAACTCTCCATCAGCAATTCCTGAAATCCCTGGTCTAAAGAAATTATATTTATAAGACGAATGATGCATTACTACTAGAAATTGTTATTTCAGGTTTCCAAGTGAGCACACAACCTACCTGTACACACACACACACACACACACACACGCACGCACGCACAAGTTTCAATCCTTTTTTTCTCCAGAGCTTTTTTTTTAAAGTGACCTAAAGAGTTGCTTCAGAGTTGATCCTGTGATATATGTATTACTCTATCTATTCTTCATTGTTGAAAAATGGAATTATAAAATTACATTTGGCTGGTGAAAGGGGGAGATTTTCCTTGATCATTAAGTGTTTTATTTGCCTGTCAGTTTCCCAGGAAAGCCGAGACCCTTGTGCCTGGCAAGGGAGACTGCCTGACAAGTGTCTTGTTATGGGGACCCTTTACTGAATAGTCCCACTGAATAGGAGGGTGGTTCAACTGACTTTTTCTGACAGTATAAGGGAGACTCCTCAGTGTGTCTTCCACTTTATTTGAATATGTTCCCTGCTGCTGGCAATTGCCAATGCCTGTGAAGAACTCCCACTAACAGTTTACAGAAGAAACTCTTTATTAATAGAACACTGTGACAGGTTGATGTTTGAGGATGACTGGTAACAGGACAGCAGGCTGTCCCCATGTGCCAAAATATGAGCTGGTAGGGAAAAGAACAAGACTGGTTGAACAGAGGGCTTTGTCTGGTACTCAGAGAAAAAAAAGGAGACTTTATGACCTTTGGAAGAAGGGGAAGGAAACTCAGGAGGACTGCAAGGGTGTCATGAGGTTATGTGGGTAGAAAATTAGAAGGGTCAAATCCCAACTGGACTTTAATTTGGCTACTGCCCAAGAAAAAAAATAAAAAAAAATATTTCTATAAATACATTTTCAACAAAAAGAGAACCAATGAGAATCCCTATCCTATATTGGATTTGGGGTGAAAGGGTAACAAAGGCTGAGAAAATGGCTGAGGTACTTAATCCCGTCTTTGCCTCAGTCTTTAATAGTAAGACCAGTTGTTCTCTGTAGTTATTAGGAACTATTTGTTTACTGAAAAGGCTGTCAAGTATGGGAACAGGCTGCCCAGGGAAGTAGTTGAGTCACCATCCCTGAAGGTACATGAAAGATGTGTAGATGTGATGCTCAGGGACATAGTTTAGTTGTGGACTTGGCAGTGCTGGGTTACCGTTAGACTCAATTACCTTACAGGTGTCTTCAACCTAAACATATCTATAATTACATAACAAGTTTTGTGACTTACAAATAGACCAGTAGTTTAAAGGATTTAAGAGCCTTTTTCAAGGAAGAGTAGAGAAAACAGGAAAACAAGTGCTTTAAAATCTGGTGTTATAAGGCTATTTTAGCATTCTACCTCTGTACTTTATTTTGTGAGCTTTTTGATCACTGTCTGAGTGTGAAGTCTTTGTTTTCCTGAAAAAATTGTCACATAAATATAGGTATTACAGATGAAATAAGCCTATTAGATCATTTCATCCCTTTCCTTGTCAGTGCAAAAACATTTCCTATGGTAAATTATCTAGTGCAGGCCTAGACAGAAAACAACTCAATTTTGTAAGAAAAGCAAAGCAAAACAAAACAAAACACTACCACTCCCTCTCTACCAGAAGTTTCAACATTTATTTTCTTTCTGAATGAAAAGACCATTCAAAACTCATCAGAGAACTAAAAAGATAGAGAGAGACCAATACTAAGCATATTTCACCAGTGTAAAAACTCACTGGGATTTTGGAAAATTTGAATTCCTGTTTCTGACAACAGAGGGATTTCAAAGCACCTTTTGCACACCCTGGCCAAATAAGAAGGTTGCTAACAATTCTGAAGAACCATGTCTCTCTTAGAAGACTCTATGGCATTACAAAAGAATATATGATTTAAGATTTTTGTTTTCACTTCTGATTTAATTTTAACAACATTAATTCCTAGTGCATCTCATTTAAACTCAGTTATTCACTAAGACCACGTTAACAATTTCTCTTTATCCTTAGGGTTTATAGCCTGAAATGTATGTAAACAGTTAACATGTCCCTTCCTCCTTTCCCCCTCCAGTCATTGCTTAGCAAGCTATACATATTTATTTCTTTTAATCTTTCACTGTAAGTCAATCCTTTCAGTCCCTTAATAATTTATGTTGCTTTTCCTTGAATTTCCACCAATGTGTCAAGATTTTTTCTAATACTGTGAGGCTTTGTATACTTTATTCTAGACATATACTCAACTATTGACATGGGGAGAGATAGAATATCAGTAGCTTATGTTTGCTTATTTCTTTATTTTGCATGCTTGGTGTCTTTTTTTAATACTACTATAAACAAATCTTGTTATTTCTCTACTTCTAGTGAATGTACATACCAGATATATGTACACACATATACAATGGTCATATGAAAATGGTTTTATGTCGTGTCCTCCTGAAAGATCACCTGACATCTAAAATCTGATACACAAATAAAAGCTACTAAGACAACTCTGTCAGGTATCTTACAGCTGTAGCACCTGCAAGTGTATAAATCAACTCTCCAAGTTGATGATCTTACAATCATTCAAAGAGGTCCTCAGGTGAGTATGACTTAACACTTTGCAGTCTTGGAAGGTGGTGTTCATACATAGCAGTCTGAGATCTACCAAACACAACAAAATATTCGCTACAGCAAATGCGTCATGCAAGGGATTTAACACGATGTTTGATTTCAAAAGGCATTTTTGCAAGCTGATGTTGATGCCAGTTCTGATGGAAGGGAACTCTTTCACATCGAGAAGACCAGCTGGACTTTAGGGAAATTTGCCAAGTGAATTTGGGATCAGTATAAGATCAAGCTCTTTGTCAGGCTCTTTAGAGCTGACTATGCTGTTGGAGCAGTGTGGGATTTGATCTTTGTGAGTGACCATGACACCAGCTGGGAAAAACTCTGGAGAACCTAAATACATTCTCAGGTGACAAGACACTTAAGAAACATTGCAGTGTGATGGGTACTGAGACCAACCAAAGAGATAGTTATAAGGGTCTAGCTGAGTGCGCTGGTTGTGTTCAGATTGCCGTTGCAAATGTTACCTCAATGGTTAATGATAATTAGAAATCAAAGTTGTGCAGGGTGAACGATGTACCAGAATTAACAGCAGGAAATGACAATTTGTTCTGATTTTCAGTGTCTTTATAGATGTCATTGTTACTAAGAGTCATTTAGTGGCGTTCATTATTATATTAAGTAAATTGTATGATTAAAAAGAGACTCAACATGTATAAATTTATCATCTAATCAGCTACTCAGCATCTCTGTTACCTCCTAAATAGTATTATCATTCTCAGCTGCACGAAGCTCACAACAACAAAATGTTTATTTTTTCTTTACTAAATTAACATTAAAATACGTGTATCTTGGGTGCTTCGGGAAAAAGAGGGAAATAATCCATCATAAAGCTTCATTTCTATTTAGAAAAGTTTTGTTTTGAGTTTTAGCTTCCAATTTTATACTATTTGTTGGTATAAATCATCTGACATGTCAAACCATAATGGATGTTTATAACTTTTGATTTGTAAATTATTGAAAGTATATTATTAATTTATAGGAAAAAAGGACATTTTTTACAATCATTCTTTCCACCCAAACTATTACAATTACAAACATCTTTTTTCCAAATACTTTAAAGTTTTTTTGTTGTCCATCATGTTGGGCAATAGTGAGAAGATATCTAGTAAAAAATTTTTACACCTTGACCGCAGAAAGAAAATAATCTACTGCCATGACAGAGCCTCTTCTTTTGCAATAACCATCAACTTTCTGAATTTTTTTTCTATCACATGAAATGTTCTATGTGCTCTAAATACACAGCAGTTTCCTTCAGTGAAATACTTATTAGTTTATTTCTGTCTTAAAATTTCTCTTTTTTGCTGTTTCATTTCTGTTTGTATATTTATCCCAATGATTAGATTTTAATGGTGTATTTTTCAACATTTAATTATTCTTTTATTTTTCAGAAGTTTGTAGTGTATGACCATAGAATAGTTTGGATATGAAAGGACCTTTAAAGGCCATCTAATCCAACACCCCTGCATAGACAGAGATATCTGCAACTAGTTCAGGTTGCTCAGAGCCTCATCCAGTGTGACCTTGAATGTTTCCAGGGATGGGGCTTTTTTCACTACTCTAGGCAACCAGTTCCAGTATTTCACCCTTCTCATTGTAAAAAAAATTCTTCTCTATTCTTAGTCCAATTCTACTTTCTTTCTAGAGCTACAGGCCCCACTAAAAAATCTGAGTTTCAGAACTTTTCAAATGTAATGGCAAGTGGCTTGGCCTGAGGTGATATTAATTTGCACTCTGGCCCTTCATTTATTGTTTTTGTGTTATAGCAAGCTGCTGTCTTCCAATGCTTTACATTTCTGATATTTTAATAAATTGAAAATATGTTTCCACAAGTCACTGTCTTTCTTTTTGTATAGTGACACCACTCTTAATTTAGTCCAATCACATTTTATTGTTTTACTGCCACGTCATTCTCCTGAGGCACCTCAATAGATCTACAGCATGCACGATGTACAATGGACATAAATATGCCTGATATTGGTAGCTGTGAAGCTCTACCATCCACTCCATCTATACTTCAGTTTCCTTCTTGAAGTTATATCTAACCTTGCTCTTTTTCACCCCCTGAATATGTTCATTTTGCATTTAATCTATTCATCTAGGAAATTTACTGACTGGGGAAGTTTGTCATTTATACCTGAAAATATTTTCTTAAACAATGTATCATACTTCTAGAGCGCTTTATATTACAGAAGATTTTACAGATAGTAACTAATTAATCAAAGCTGCCTACATAGAATGGAAAATAAAAATTGAGTACCTCACTTTTAAAAAGACAAAACTGAACAGAGAGATTTAGGTGAGTTGCTCAAGGCAAGAATGAAAATTAGAATGATGACTCTATTTCATGGGCAACACTTCTTTGTTCAAATATGTTGGGGAGCATTTCCTCACTGTGCTTTGATTTCAACACTTATGAGAGCTTTCTTACAAGTTGTCACAAGGCCCTGAAACATATACAGTGATTTTGCTCTTTTCCAAATTATTTTAGCATTTCCAGTCTACAGAAATCAAAGCTTTATGTTATTGAGGAAAGATAATATGCAGACCTCCCTTTGAGAAAGAGAAAATTTATATCCAGGCGTGGAAGACCTCAATATATTGGATTTAAAATCTTTGGCACATCTAATGTGAGCTACTTATATTTTCTCTTGCAGAATTCATGGGGTTTGTGCACATGAATTTTGAAGGATGAAAAAATTTTACTAATACTTTTTCACAAAAAATCCCTTCTTCAAACAAATATAAATGGGATGTCCTTTACAACACATGGGTGAGTTCAAGATTTGCAAGGGAGGAAACTGTCAACATGCCCATAACATCAACCCATAAGAAAGACAGTAAGTCCCTTCTCTCAAGAACTGTAGCCTCCTTGCTGATATCTCTTCCTATCAGAGAGTGGAGAACAAGAACACAGGAGTACCTTGCCTAATCCAATATTCCGTCTCTAGCAATGGCCGGTTGAGAAACAGGAAAACACATTAGAGTCTGTCCCCAGGAAGACTTCATTCTGTTAAGATTTCATTGATCTCTCAAGACTGAGGATTACAACAGCTCTCAAAGTATTTTTTTAGCACTACATATAATAGTTTCAGCTCCTCTTCTTATCAATAAAAGCAAGCAGTTATTTTTCTAAGCTGAAGTTTACATTAAAAACTATTTTCAGTGAGGATTGTGACCATCTTAAATCAAGGTTCTAAGGGGAGAAAAAATCCCATGTCATAAGAAAATTAAATCCCATTTGAACTTCTTTGACTGAGTAAGGTAACACTTGGCTAAAAATGTTTTCCTGCTGGTGCTCATTGCCTCTCTACTACGGTTCAAATACTGAATTGACATCGAACTGCAGAAGTGTAATTGTAGACTGAACCTGAACATGTATCATGGACAACCTCTTTCAGGCAGAGTAGTATACCTGGGGAGTTCCACTGGAATAAACTTTAGCTCCTCTTTTGTTGATTCCGATCCTAAAGAAAGGAAGACATGAAGCGGAACAGTGAACACACTTTTTGTTCTAAGGCAGTGTTTTCACAAGGCCAAGCTCTGCATCCTTGTGCACAAGGCACAAAGCATTCATCTTCCCTGCCAGTGTTTGGCATTCTGTGGCAATGTGTTACTCCACCTAAATAGGATGCACATGGAAAATACAGCATATTTAAATCTCTTGTCTGTTTCAATGAACAATCCTTTTTTTCTTTGTTTGTTTAGTGAGAAGACAAACACTTCAGAGGGTTTCTCTACAGTGTTTGATTTTGTGTAGGGATCGTGGAAGCAATTTCCAGGCATATGAAAGGCATAAAGGTGTCTGGGAACAGTCAGCACAGATTTTGACACAGTATGACATAATAATTCTGCCATGAATTAAGTATGGTTTACATAAGAAGACCATAAGTTGGGTGGAAAACTGACAAGACAATTTTGCTCAAAGTAGCAAGTGAATAGTTCCTCATGGAGCAATATGAGCAATACTGGGTTCAATACTGTTTGTCTTTTCTGATGATGGCATGAAGTTCCCTAGCCTGGAGAAAAGAAGGTTGTGGGAAAGGGTATGGCATATGAAATTTGTCTCCATTCTTCCTAAAAGAAAGGTTTTAAAGAAGAGAGAGGCAGACTTTCCGCAGAGCTCTGCAGGGAATGGACAAGACACATTGGGCACAAGTGGCAAGAAGGGAAACAGTTCTTCAAAATGTGAGTGGTTACAAATTAAAACAGCTTGTCTGAAAAGGCTGTTGAAGCTTCACGCTGGGAGATTTTCAAAATTTAGGTGAGCAAAGTGCTGAGAAATTTAAGAAAACTAGAAGATTCATTCACATTTCAGTGGAAGGTTGGACTTATAACCTCCAGAGGTCCCTTCCAACCTATTTTTTTTTTTATAACTGTACATATTGCCTATGTCTTCTTCATCTGTGTCTGATTTCTAATGCTAATAATCCCAGTCTTATATTTTTTGTCTTCTGTCTTGTGACCCAGCCCCAAGTAAGAGGCAATGCTTACTTTTATTATTTGTCTGAAATCTCTCCTTGAGAAGAGGCACTTATTTAATCTTCTACTTTTTGGTCCTTATCTATATCTGGGAGATACTAATGTTTTCTGATATCAGTCCAATATTCTGCCTTGAACCCAACCTTCTGAGCCTCATACCTCTGTGGGACCACATCAGCCAACCTCTGCTCCATGTGGTCTGTGGAGACTGCTCACTCCATCTTTCTAGACTACTGACCTTGCAGTCTCATTTGTTGAATATTTACAATTGTATTGTTTAGAAAATTTGATCGTATTGGGCATGAAGTGAGAATATACTTCCTCCTGTGCTCTGTATTGACTAAATATACTTAATGTACCTTGATGAGTCATTAACCAAGAGTTAACATCTCTACTGAGGAGAATCACCACCATTCTGTAATTAGATAGTGAGGTGGGCACCAAGCAACAAATTTATTCTGTAGAAAAACCATGAAGTGACAAAGGGTGATTCAGTCTCTTAGAGTTCTCGCTGAGGCTCAGGGTCCCCTGGGGAACCCTAATCAAACCTGTTGAAAAAAATAAAGGTCTCTATGTGGCTTTATAACTGTGAAGAGAATCACCATGTGATCTGATACCTCATAGTCTCATTGTGGGGAGAGAGGTTTATTAATGAATGCTGAATTAATTCACACACTGAATTTTTTAGACAATTAACCATTGGGTGGGAAAAAAAGGAAATTAAAAGTAATTGCCTTATTTTTGTTTGAATGTGATTAACTGAAAAGATGATATAGTATACAGTATATTAAAAATATCCTATGAATATTTAGCAGGCATACTTAATCAACTGAGAATACATGCTAGTCAATGAATCAGTCATTTTTTGAGACCTTAGGTACTCCTAGAATAATGTACTGAAGCAAGCTGAACTATTGAAATGTTCTGTTGGGTCAATTATCAATTTATCATAAAATTCCAGAGTCTTCATGTGCACAATAGACAGCAAACTTGAAACCAAATTTTACAGTATATTGAGTATATAAAACAAATTTGGAAATGTTCTGAACATGATATCTTCATAGACAGAATGGGCAATAAAGATTTCCTTACGACCTGGAATACAACACACACGCATACAAGCACAGACTCATAGAATCATAGAGTATCTTGCGTTGGAAGGGACCCTCAGGATCTTCGAGTCCAACTCCTGGCCTTGCACAGGACCAACCCCAAAACTGAATTCTGTTCTTATTCAGGTACTAGATCATCATGTTTTCCAAACAGTCTCTGTGATCTGTTGTACGTTTACCACTACCCAGTTACCTCTCTATGTCTACCATAGAAAATTTTGGTAGATGTTACACGACCTGCTAACTCTAAATCTTTCCACTGAGATAAATTCACAGTCCTCACCAAGTCACTTGAACTTAAAAGTAATAGTTGGTAAAACCACTTCAACAAAAGAAAGGTAAATATAAGTAAGACTGGAGAACTTGCCACTTCAGAACAGGACGCTGTAAAAACAGCTGAGGCCTTCCAGAAGTTAGAGCAATTCTCAGCTATTCAAAAATGTTCTAGCTGTTAATAACAGTTATAGGTCATTATGTTATGACAACATGATGGATCTTTATAATACTTTTTGCTTAATCTTTGACTTTGCACTCACCATCAGCTGGGGTCACTATGGTAAGTAAAGGTCCAGCCGTGACAGCTTTGAATGAACTGTGGTTCTCCCGTTTTAACAAATCTTTTACAGCTTACAGATCCCTTCTAATTTCTGAATCCTTTATCAACAGAAGTCCTTTTTAGAGCTTTATCTTGTGTGCCTTAGTTTCCTCCCTTATACTATCAGCAATACCTGTATCTTTATAACACTGCTCCATAATATGGTTGCTGGGTTAAAGACTAAGTTTATTAAACTAAGAGATAATAGAGTTGCCCCAGTGAGTACTTGTCTGGAGCAACAATAAAAATTGATGCCTTTCAGTCATAATGTTGATATATACACATGCACACTTAAAGGTTTTCATCATAAACACCATTCAATCATGCTTTATAACAATGAATTTCAAAACTGTATCTGTTTTCTTCTAGAGCTAGCATTCCAAACTAGAGTTGAAATGAAAAGCTGAGGAGAAGAGGGAAAAAAAAGAATCATCTCTTTTGATGAACAAGCTAAGAAGCAAAGAGCTTCATGAATTGTCAGATTATATCATCAGAGGTGCATAATACTTTCCATTGACTTCAGCTTCAAGCACTGAGAAGGCATTTAGCTTATACACAAGCTCCAAAGTGTACTTTTTACAAGACTGAAGTTGTATTCTCCCATGCTGAGGTACACAATGAAACTTGTAGTCAATCAAAAACCACATCGACATGAAAAAAAAATAAATAAGAACCTACTTAGATGTGCATTGTCATTTACTCTACCTGCAGTCAGGTGCTCTTTTTTACAATTACTGAAGATAATGAAATCAGTACAGTATCGGCACCTGAATTATGACTTCCAGGAAGACCTTTCCTAATTCTCATTCAGCTCAGAATATTTTGTTTCTACAACATTACCAGTTACAGATATCTCATGAGAAAATTGGATGTATTGGTAGGAATCCTTAGATAAAAGGGTATTTTCAGGAAAAAAAAGATTAGGAGATAGCAAAATTCCCATGGGAACTTCAGAATTTGCTTTATGAATTGAGAAAGAAAATTAAATTTAATGAGACTTAGCTGCTGAAAAGCCAGGTAGCAATAAAATTCCATTATCTTTGTGAAAGCTTTCTCATGTTATAGAACCACTAAAAAATAAGGCTAAAAAGGAATTCAAGGGACCATCCAGGGAAGAGAGACCCAAAGCAAGATAAATGATTGCTGTTTCTTTTTGATAAGTGCTTTTAAGATTCCTGTAAAAGACATCTAATGATGAAAACAGCACAGGTTCCTTAGACAATCAATATTAGCATTAAAATGCTTTTTCCTGATGCCAAGTCTAAAATTTTATCCACACTCCTTGTCTTAGTCTCCATAGATTTTAAGCACAGGTTATTTCTACTTTTATTTCAACATCTTGCTACCTATATATCTTGGTTGAATTTCATGTAGACTCAACAAAAATAGGGTATTTTTATCTGTTTTATTGCTCTTGTGTGTTCTAGATATTTCCTTTGCTTTTCCCTTCAACTAGGTCAACTTATTGAAGTGCAATGCTGCAAATGAGCTCAGACTGAAGTGTTCTCAGTGCTTAGTGGGGTTTAAGCACTGCTTCCTAACTCTTGCTCTATATCAGAGCCATGCTGCAGTTTATAAACATTAGTAGAGAATTTACTATCAACAGTCATATGATGACTGCTTCCTTCTCATAGCCTTCAGATGTTCTCTGAAGAACTGCTGACTAATTAGCGCTTCACCATCCTCTATTTGCTCTTCTTTTCTGCCTGAGAATAGAATATCCAAATTCCGCCTGCCCTTATTTCACCACCCTATCCCCATCCCGTGACAGTTTATTTTTTCAATTTGAAGAGGTAAGTTTTGCTTGTAGTTTTATCCTAAACCTACTCAGAGTCCCTCTCTGCACAGTGAGCAAGTAGGCTCACCTTATGATCCAAGCTGTTAATTCTGATACTACAGCATTAGGATGGATCCTTGTCAAGACTGATGTTAGCTTTCATATTGTCTGATTTTTAACACTTGCCCTCCATGGTCTCTGAGACAGAGCAAGACCCTGGAATCTGGCCTGCTTGCTCAGGACTACAATCCTGCTGGAGCTGACTTTACAAATTTCTTTCACAGCACGGTGATGTGGATGGATGCACTCACCAGCTGCTTTCATTTGTTGATCAAAGTTCTCCATTCTGCCAAGATCGCTCCTATTTAATCAAATCCACATTCCCTGGGGGTAGTGAACATGGAGCATGTGTATCTTTTTAAAAAAATGAATAGACTATCATCACTTTTTTCACATGGATGATTTTTCCACCAAGGTGCTGGATGGTCTGTGGAGATCCCAGATGCTCCTTTGGACAATTTTTTTTTCTGAAGAAAGTAACAAGTTTGTTTGTTTGTTTGTTTCTGTTTGGGTTTTTTGTGAGGGCACAAGATATATTTTCTAGATAACTGCACATAGCTTGTTTAAACAGAGAACACTATTGTCTTTCAAATTAAACTCCTCAACAGCATAACTTTTTTTTTAAAAAAATCTGCCTAGTCTTTACCTCTGAAAACTATCCTGTACCTCTACACCATTTCTGCCATGATCTGGTGAAAGTAAGACAATCAGTTAGTATTGTCATCACTGTAAAATGCACATAACAGGGTTACAGGAAATATAAGCAGGGTTACAGGAAATATAAGCATGCTAGATTTAATTTTGGTGTATTTTTTTTCAGGAGATGGATATGTTCTTTGGACTGATTTTTTATTTATTTATTTATCTACATTCAAGAAGGTGCTAGCTATTTTAAAGGCATTTTTTCTTTGACAAAGATGGAGGTAGTTGTGACAGGCCAAAAGTGGTCTAATATTTTAGTTTTGATGTGTTTTATTGGGTTATTTATTCAATAGAAGGACCTGTGTACATAACAACATGTCCCAGCCGTTTTATTGATCATAATACTGAAAATATTAACTTCTCTGTCAATAGGGAAGAAGTTATTTTTTAATTATCAAATATACCAGGTAATAATTTTTTTTAATCTGTTTTCCTCCTAAAGGCTGATCTCTTTTCCAAGTTGAAACCATTTTTATTTTAATACTGTAAACTTCTCAAGGTTGAAAAGTCTTGCAAAAACAGTATGAGCTCAATAATAGTTTAAAAATTACTTTGAAAAACAAGTAGAATATTAATTTTTGCTTTAGATTGAATTTGAATATTTAGAGCTATTTTTTTAATGTAAAGAAATAGTTTTCAAAATTGATTTAAGATAATATGTATGAAAGAGTAAAATAACTCTATCAACCTATATACAACTTATCCATAGAAACTTTCTCAGGAAATGTCCTTCATACCAATTCAGTTGTTAAACCTTTAATGAACTTGAGTTGACATGAATGTGGTGAGTTTGTAATACAAATATTTAAAACAACAAGTTGAATAGACAAAACAGCATTAAAGTTTAGTTCTTGCAGTCTACATGGCACAAAATAAATATTTGGGAAAAGTGAAAAAACTGTTGTGAGTATTGTGGGCTGGTATTCAGATCTTGGAGGCTGATGGATGTTTCATTGCCTGTGTTTATATTCCTCACTCTCCAGTTTCCTGTTATGAAAACAGACAATGTTATAGACCATTTAGATGAACTGTTTTTAAATAATATGTTGATTCTTTGAATATACTGAAGCATAGTAATTCACTTGTCAGTTGATTATTACCTGAAACAAAATTTCAGAAATATGGGCTTTTTTTGTTTGAATCTGATTGTCCATGAAAGGAACATTACTCTTAAGTATATAACCTCTTCTCTCCACGGAGGAGGTAACCAGCAGTGGAGAAGCTGAAGCAGATTTTGATAATGCTGAAGCTGATAAGGAGGTTACTACTTAAAGGAGCCTCAAAATTATAAGGAGAGGTGATTGGTTTCAGAAGTTTAGAAAGAAGACATAAGGCAAGTGAGAGCTGAAGGAATAGTAATTACAGCAAAGAGGTGTGGGAGCATGAAGAGGTAGAGTATATCCATGGTAGATGGAAAAGGAACTACAAGCTGAGAAGGTCCTGGATTTATAAGAGATCTCTTACACATGTTAAAGAAAATGAAGGATCACTGGATATATCAGGGCAGAAGAGAATACAAATCTGTGGCATCTGATGTAATTCAAATTATTTTCATTTGTCGTGTCTCCACATTGTGTGCTTCAGCTTCTGTCTATTCCCAGAGACTTAAATTGTCATTGGGTACCCAGCCCAAGTAGACCCTGCAGAGTTCAAATTACTAACACAGATGTAGCTAGAGAATCTCTAAATTGTACCTCTACATAGGTTCAGCACTCTCAGTTAATATGCTTTCCCTTCATCTTTAGATCCTCATATTTTGGGGATAGCTCTGAGATAAGACTGTTTTCATTAATTATGTAAGTCTCCAGTAGCTGAGGAGATAAGCTTCAATATTGCACTGGACTGTGCATGTTCAATAAGTCACAAGTGAACAATACATTCTTTTCAGTAATTTGGACAATGATTTTTTTGAGGGTTTTGTAAGACTTCAGCATTTTCAAGACTGGCATGATGATTAGCAGGTTTTAAGTACTTTGAACATCATTATATGTATTTCCTTGAAGTTAACATTTTTTAGCCAAGAAACTCAAGAAGGGTGCTGAGTAAAGGTAAGGTGATGTGTCCCTTTTGGGAGGATACCTGCTTTTGCTCTTTTTAATCACAAGTTAAATAAGAGGAATAAGCTAAAACTCAGAGTTTAAAAATAATTTCAAGGGCTGGGAATAGAGAACTTTATAAAACTTATCCACTATATCAAGACTAGCAACTCCTTAGGAAACCAGTTATTGAATTAATTTTCCCCTCTGTTACTATTAGCGGTACAGAGTGGATCTTTGTCTCACTCCACTGGCTGTATAAAGTATACTGCTACTTCATGTACTTCTTCACATCCTGTTTCAAAGCCAGAGTCATCAGATTTGGTCACTGTAGATGGATTGCAATTATAGAATCAGAGAATCACAGGATCACAGAATAGTTAGGGTTGGAAGTGACCTCAAAATCATCTAGTTCCAACTTCCCTGCATTGAGGAGAAAACCTTTTTAATATTGCCTTCTATGACAGTTACAGTTATTGAGTTTTATATCCCAAATTTTGCAGTTTTGGAATAGTGATACCTGCAAGTAGCTGTGTTCAAACTCTCTAAGAGTATGTGTGGATTTTTTTTTTCTTTTATATGAATATGATATTTTCTTAGAATATGAATGAAGAATGACATCCTCCTGTTGAACCAGTTTGGGCATATTCTTTAATTGTGATCTCTAAAAATTTTAAATTATTATTTTGTGGAAAACAAAAAAACCCCCAAATTAAAAAGCCCCATAAAATCAGCCCCCAAACCATTAGAATCATCATAATATTCTTACAGTTTCAGTGGATAAGGTGAGATGTCTTATTCTCAGTGACTGGTAAAGATGAAGCTTTAGTTTAATTTTATCTGGTCAAGAACTCTGAGGAAGTATTAGCAAGAAGGCAGGTTTAACTTCATTATTTTGACACAGTTCCAGTTGCTTACATTAACCTGAATAAAAATAATCTTGGAAGGTACATTTTTGAATGACATGGTCTCATATTTGTGTATTAAAAGCGTGTTCATGGAACACCATTTGATAGGTGAAAGGGCAAGCATGCAGTTCTTATTGCTGTGCAGTTAATGGCATAATTTCAAGGATGTTGTTTAGAGTAGGTATTGAAACTAAACTACATCAAATACAATAGGTGATTCTTCTGTCTTTCAAGGGAATTCATTAGCAAGTCAACAGAATAAGGTATTTTGTAGAAAAATATTTCCTTTTTTTTCACCTTCAGGTCAAGAATCCTGAAGATAGTGAGTGATGATTTACTAAAGAATACTCCAAATAGCATAAACCCTGATGTTTAAATGAAAATAGAGTAGGGTTTCCCTTCCTTTTTGAGTAAATGATGACTACTTTGGTGGGAGTGGAGGGTTGTGGTTATTGTTGTTTATCTCTTTGTTTGTTTGAATAGGAGTGCAACCTTTATTGTAAAAAAAAATAATTCCATCTTTCATTAAAATGTCATAATTTTTGCTCTCCTTTGGAGAGACATTGGTAATTAATTCAACTGCTTTTAACACCTATTAAGACTGGTGATCCACATGGCCACTTCATATTAAAGAATTCATAACTTTAGACCAGACAACCGCCGAAAATTTTTCATCCATAGAGTGCTGAACTGAACAACCCTTTGAATCTCTAAAGAAGATCACCAGTCTATTAGACTTATACGCTATAATTATGTTTTATATATAACTGTATCATTTATAAGCTTTAAATTAGATCAACCATCTATTACACTTTATAAAAATGAAAACTTATTCATCAGATTAAAAAGTAATAAAAATTAAATTAACCATATTTGGAATTTACCTCACTACTAAAGAAAGCAATTAGGATTTTAGACTTTTAAGAACAATGGGTTTAGCTGGTATCCTCTCCTTGGATTTTTACTGTAAGTTTGATGGAGATACCCTATTTTAATTCTTAGATCAAATTATAATCTCCTTCACAGCTATAATAAATCATATAATAAATCAAATATAAATGAATCATATATGGTTCATTTGAGTTGCTCCTGTTTTGCACACATAAAAGTGGCAGCTGAACAAACTTTGGTAACCTTTTCATACAAAATTCCAACATGTGTCTTGTACCATAAGGTAGATAAGTCCACACATAAAAGCTGTCATTCCAACTCAGGACTTTTAGGAAATCTTTATTTTGGTTAAGTTACAATCCAGCTTTTCTGGCTGATTTCAGATCTACCTTTTGAAACACAAAGTTAAGATACCAAAAACTCAAATAAAAAGTGGATCTAAGGGTGAGTGCAGGAATTATCCCATTCAGAAAAAGATTGAACAAATCTGACTAATGTATTCTGGATAATTTTATTTCTATTTTTCTGTTGCTGTTTTTTAAAAATCATCTTGTGGCTAGGTACTTCCTATTTTTAGGTTAGTTACTGGTTTTATTTCTGGATTTGTATAATTTTAAAGCTCCTAGTTATTGCAATGGGGAATTTTTATCTCTTACACTAAGACAACAGAACTGAACTCTATTTTCTCATGACTGTGCCTAATGCTGATTTTTCTCCATGAGAAGAGCCTCTTTTTAAACCTCTATCCTAAAAAATGGAACGAACAGGAAAAACTGAAGCTCTCTGAATACAAAGTCTGTGTCAGAGCTGATAAATGACTTGTTGGCCTCAGCCTATGACACTGAATCTAAGAAAGGGCATTCTCCTGTGCCCAAGTCAGTCCTGAGGAGGATCCATCAACACTGACATCAGAGAATACTCTATGAGCATTAAACATCTAATATTTGACAGCTGTACAAAACTGAACCTCCCCAAGCCATGGAATCCACCTCTTAATCATAAAAGGCAGTGAAACCAGAATGCATTCTTATTAATAGCTTCTTGTCATAACAAGCATACCTGGTGAATACTGTTTCTGGCTTATTTACCCTCTCTCTTATCAGGGTAAGAACTCAAGCAACATTCTTGCCTTCATGCAACAAGTGATTGGTGATAGGTGTATGCATGGGTATGTTTATTTCTTACAGAATTTATCTGAAAACTATCTGACAGGATAGTTCCTCACATACTTAAAACAGCCCCTGGGTAAACAACTTTGTTGTCTAAAAGATCACACGTGCATATATTTCATAGTTTAGAAGTTGTACGTTAAATCTTGAGAGCTCATGTTGTTTTCACCTAAATTTGTCATGTGAATTTGAAATGTAGCAATCTGTGTCACCTTGGGATGTTTGTATTGGGATGCTTTATTGAAACTCTACTCTGACAGGGAAGAGATGAAGTATTATCTTAGATTCAAAGATTTTGAAGTCAGGCAGAATTCTACAATCAGCTAATGCATCTTCCTGTGTACAACACAGGACCTGCATAACATGAGGAGCTGTAATTTGGGCAGGCTGCCTAATCTGGCATTGGTTTAAATTTGGCAGTGATGTGACCCTCAGGCAGCCAGACATTTTGCTGGAAATGCTATAAATATATATTGTTCAGAATTGAGACTGACAATATTCAATCACTTTTATAGCTGATAGTGAAATAGGGTTGCTGTCTTCTTAATGATAATGCAACACTTTAATGACCTAATAATTTAAATCTATTGGACTTGATCTGATATTTAGGTTACCTTGAGAATTTGATAATAACTATAATTACTATGATTTTTTAATACATACTTTATGATTTTTATAGTAATATATATTAGTTAAAATATGCTGTGGTAGTGCATTCCCATACCCCTCCTTACACCCCTCCCCTGTCACAGGCCACGGTATCATCTGAGAAAACTCTCTAGGTCTCAGTCTTGACAACACCAGAATTGAGGTCCTTGGAGTTTATCAGAAATACTGCTTGTTCCCAGGAGTTGTGTTGTCTAAAGAGTTGGGTTTTTTTTCCTGAATAACAATCCAAGTGGAATAATACTTTTATTCTCACACTTTCAAAGTGTGAGAATGAAAAGTGTGGTCAGGGTGAAAGATTACTATGACTCAAGCCCAGTCTCTTGTGACCCTATAAAAAGCAGTGCAAGCAAGACCTGTTGAGCTGTCCTGGACTGCAGAAGGCTGTGACCAGCATCTCCCTGAGCAGGGATGCCTCTCGGAGTCAGCAACTTCCAAGTTCATTGTTTCCTGGAGGATCATCAACTGATGGATCCTGGGCTGATATCTCACTCCTTGAAACTCAATCCCTGGCTTGTAGAGATGAGTGCAAAAACATTCAAAGTGAACGTTTTAGGGAACTTAAAGGAAATTTTTCACAGGTACCTTGCACAGACTCTTTATATCTGTGTGCATATGCATATGCTATATCCAATGTGCTAGGGATACTGCCTTCTTAAATTATGAAGTACTTTAAGTTACTGTTATAGCATAGTAAATCATATATGGATCCTTGTTAAATGCTCTTAAGTGTAAAGTTAAATGCTGTCAAGTCAAGTCATAAGTGTTTCCAGGCCTTTAGATGGTATCTCTTTTTATCCTTACCCTTTCTGTCCTTTCTTTTACACACTCAACCGCCCTCCTCCACTCACTGTCCTTCCACCCCCTGGGCCTCCACATTCATGGTCTTGTGTTAATTTTAGTTCTGACTGACAGTGATTTTAGATTTTTGTGTGCTTTTTTCTTGGCATATTTTAAGTATTTCATAAGTAGTAGAGTGAACCTTGCCATGAACTCTATTGTGCCTGCCATTGTCTTTATATGAAACCTGCTTTCACTGATACCCTTGCTGGTGATTTTTTGAGTGTCTTTAAAACACTTCATGACATGTGGAATGACAAATCTATGTTTTCTATGAACTTCTGTACAGTAGCTGATGGTTTGGAATCTGAAAGATCCCTGAGGCAGATCGCTGAGATGAGAGAAAACTCTGTGACTCAACTGGCACATGCAGAATTGCCCTAATAGGTATTTTCAGTAGTATATATAATGACATTTTAAGGACAAATGTTTTGTATTGATTACTTTTCCAAGTCATGAATAGAAACTGCAGACTACTCTGGATTCTCAGTTTAAAGTTTTCACAACAGGACACTCAAGAGTTATGGCCCAGCAGAAAAGGACCTGGGGATGTTGTTTGACAGTCCTCAACACGAGCCAGCATGTGCCCAGGTGGCCAAGAAGACCAATGGCATCCTGGGCTGTACCAAAAACTATTGGCCCAGCAGGACCAGGGATGTGACCATCCTTCTGTATTGACCACTGGTGAGGCCACACCTTGAGTGCTCTGTCCTCTTTTGGCCCCTCACAGCAAGAAAGACCTTGAGGGGCTGGAGTGAGTCCAGAGAAGGGCAACAGAGCTGGGTAAGGGTCTTATGAGGAGCAGTTGAGGAAGCTGAGGGTTTTTAGTCTGGAGAAAAGGAAGCTTAGGAGAGATCTTATTGGCCTCTAAAACTACCTGAAAGGAGGCTGTAGTGAGATGAGTGTTGGTGTCTTCTTCCAAGCAGTGAGCAACAAGCAAGAGGAATAGTCTGAAGCTGGAACATGGGAGATTTAGACTGGATTTTAGGAAAAATTTCTTCACCAAAGAGTCATCAAGCATTGGAATGGGCTGACCATGGAAGTTGTTGCATCACAATCCTGGGAGGTATTCAAAAGATGAGTAGATGTGGCATTTAGGGACATGGTTTAAGGGTGGATTTGGTGGTGTTAAGTTAAAGATTGCACTGAATGGTCATAAGGGGCTTTTTCAACTCAAATGATACTATTATGTAATACTATATATTTCAAATAGATGGCTAATTTTTGTACTCTGCAATGAGGCAAATTATTTTCCAGATTATGTTATACATTCAAACTTGTTTCCTTCTTGTTGCTCATCTGTTTATTATTTTTTCCTTTTATGTTTGCATTTAT
This sequence comes from Myrmophylax atrothorax, assembly GCA_026770055.1. Lineage (NCBI taxonomy): Eukaryota > Metazoa > Chordata > Aves > Passeriformes > Thamnophilidae > Myrmophylax > Myrmophylax atrothorax. The sequence goes on along the minus strand of JAOXXN010000446.1, from coordinate 110,142,533 downwards.
GTTTCTTCTACCTGATAACAATTGCAAATCCGCTGTGGTTTATTACTCTGCCTTTTCAAGTCTTTTCTGTTTTTTAGTGATTCTATGCTATATATTATGATAATGTTATAGTACTTACACTTTATCTTTCTCCTATTTGTTCCCTCTTCTCATATATTTTGCTTTCCTATGTATCTTCTCTGTGTGGTCTTCAAATATTATTACACAATCTGATTATGTGGCATTATTAAAGATGAATATTTAAAGTTAGAGACTCTTTGTATTATTACCATGCTATATCAAATATACCAAAACAATATAAATATTCTAAGTATTAGATTTCTGTTAAGTTTAAACACTGTTTTGGAACTAACACCTCAGTGAATTCAAAGATTTCTTTTTAGAGATTTCATGACACTCTTTCATCTTAGCTTTTAATCTTTCATTCTAACTCATCTTCCTGTTTTATTTTACTATTGATAGGTGTCTTGGGTTGAGCTGGCAAAATGTCAACTGCCCAACACAGAGTTTTAGAGCTTCCCTCTCCCCTGCTGAGAAAAGGGAGAAAGGAAACAAAACCCTAGAAACTCAGAACAGGTTTAAACCCAAATTATATAATTATATAATTATATATATTTATACAGAAAAAATTAAAAGAAAACTACAATATAATACACTTACACAAGTTTTAAATAACAAGAAATAACTCCCCACTCCCCATCGAACACAAATCCCACCATTCTAACTACAAATCCCTCTGGAGAATTCAGTTACCCAGAGACAGACCCAAGCAGAGAGAATGACTAAGAACAAACATTTTACTTCCCTAAGATAACATGGTGGTGAGCCGGTGCTGGGCCTGGGCCTCCCGTCCCTCCTGGGACAGCACAGTGCGTCCTTCTGGGACCACAGCTTGAAGAAACTGACTAAGCCTCTCCCACACCAGCTCCTACACTTTGAGATGATGTCAGAATATGGTATGGAATGCTATTGGCCAGTAGTCAGCTGTCAGCTAGCCCAGCCCAGCTCAAGTCAGCTGATAGTTTCAAGCCTAGTCTGAAATCTAAAGCCTAAATTTAGGCCTACCTAGCTAAACCCATAACAATAGGTCAGTACACATAGACCAAAACTGCTTGTTATCATACCTTACATCTTTCCAACATACTTTGAACCCTGCCCTCTTACCTCTGTTAGCAAGGTTTTGGTAGTTTGCATATTATTTGCAGATTCTTATACCACTTGCCATATATTTTCTGTTCACTCAGCTGCTCATTATTCCAAAAGGTCTATAAAGATAACAACAGCAAATGTGACAAGAAAAATAAAAGCTCATTATCTTCACAGCTTGCTAATACTCAGAAAACTGTAGTAAAGCTTTGTCAGATCCTGCAAATACTTTTTGCTTCCCTTAGCAATTTAGTCATTGAAGAGAACATCCATGACTGCAGTGTAGACATCTATGTTTGAACCAACCAGGCCAGACTCATTTCTAGGTACTAATTTGTCTTCACCTAGTTTAGATATATGACGAAAGAGGATACAAATGACAATCTAGCAGTACCCGTTTCTCTCCCCAAACTACAGGGGCAGTCTGCAAAACTAATTGAGTGTACAGAGGTCTGCACTAGACAACTAACATTAGGTGAGATGAATCCCACTTCTAGCTGTAAATGGCAAAAGTTCAACAAAGAAACATATGGATATGCAAGACATTTGAGAGGAATGTCTTAGTTATGCAGACTTTCATGCTTTGACAAATGATATTTTTCAAGAATAAAAGTGTATTTCTATTGTAAACTTCCTGAGCTTTTTTTCCTTGTTAGACAGGTGTATGCTCTTATCTCAGAAGTTTTGCAAGTAAAAGGTAGTAACAAAGGAAAGAATAGACTGTTGGATGTTTCCTTGTTATCGTTAAATGAATTCAAGCTGATTTCTGGGATGGAGTTGTCTAGCAATAATATGAGCTATCGACAAAATGCTACTCCCCTTCTCATAAGCAAAGGTGAAGCAGTAGGGAGATTTGGATACACAGGGTGGTGTTTTTAAAGGGATGCTTCTGGGTGTGCTGGTTTAGAGGTAAACCGGCAGGAGAAAAGGAACTCCACACAAAAGAGATTATAAGTCAGAGTTACAATTTTAATAACAA
>JAOXXN010000446.1:110120797-110134459 GCA_026770055.1 Myrmophylax atrothorax | reverse complement strand
TTTAATATACTCAGCTGTGCAAGACCTTCAGGGAAAAGATCACTGAAACTATCAGAAAATTCACTGTTATAATGGACTAATGCCTCTATCAGATAAAGGACACTGGTGAAATTACAAGTGTATCTTCTCCCTTTCCACACAGTATCTAAAGTCTCATGATGTAGATTAGCTGAATCCCTCAGTCCTGGAATAATCCAGAGAGTTCAAGAAAACGTAGCATGTAGAGGACCTGTCGATCCACCTGTGGAAGTGTTATAAAAGTGTGCTGGAGATGGGGGGGGGGGGGGCACACCTGTGCGTCCCTTTGCAAGGAGAAAAGCAGGAAACAGATCACAGTAAAAACAGGAAGCCAGGTACAGAATTTATCTCTTTTCTTCTTTGCCTCATATCCTGCATTTTTATCTGAAACCCTCTTCTGTGGCTTGTCTAAAGCTTAAGACTTTTTTTGGCAGGTGTGCTCAACAAACACTGTAATGTCTTCCACTATTGCAATCATCTGGCTGCTTGGATTTCAGCTCCAGAAACTGCAAAGGCTCTGGTAACAGCCCAAAGTCAGTGTAAGCACTATAACGATTGCTTTACATCGCATTGTGTGTCTCATTTGCTTTGATTAGGGTCTGTTTCAAAGCTCCCAAAGTTAGAATGTTTGTAATGCCACAACTCTGAAATGAGACAACAGTTGTGGCATTGTCACTCTTTGTTAATTAAAAAATTAAATTTGAAGCCATATTCATTGTAGACGTCTCTTTTTTCCCCTTTTTTTTCCTTTTTTTTCCTTTTTTTTCCCTTTTTTTTTCCTTTTTTTTTTCCCTTATAATTTAAGGGGAGTGATTTAGAAGTAAGCCAGGGAAGGAAACAGCTCACTAATCTTAGCTACTTTGAAGACTTATTTCTAAGCTGGTGAGGAAATACTCAATGAGGATACTCCACTCTTAAAATAGGCTGCTAAATGTATGGAGTGTGGCTGCAATGGAGTTAATGTTCCCCACAGCAGCACTCAGTCCACTACTTAAGCATTGGTAGCTAGAAAGGTGTTTATAATACAGCAGTGTTCTGGCTACTGCAGAGCAGAGTTGGCACAGCATCAAGGCGCAGCAAGGCTGTCCCCTCTCACCAGCACTCTGGGAGTGGGCAAGGTCTTGGAAGGGGACACAGCCAGGCCATCTGATCCGAAGTGACCAAAGGTATATCCCATAACATATAATGTCTGCTCAGCAATGAAATCTAAGGGAAAGGAGGAAGAAGGACATAGCTATTACATTTGAATTCTAGAGCAACCACTACATGTAGTGAAGACCAACTTCCCAGGAAACAGTTGGAAATCACCTGCTGATGGGAAATAGAGAATAAATCTTTTGTTTTCCTTTGCTTCCACATTGGATGTTTGTTTATACTTCATTAAGCTGCCTTTACCTTGATCCACAAGGGGTTTTTTCCATCTTTTTTTTCTGCCTCACCCTCATCCTGCTGAGAAGGGGAGTGACAGAGCAGCTTAGTCAGCACCTGGCATCCAACCAAGGCCAACCCACCACACTAAGTTAATAAGTCACCCTCTAGAAATTATGATCCCACTCTGCTTTAAAAGTTTATCTAGATCATTAGGTCCCAATAAAAGGATTTCATATTAAAGCAACTGTGAATCCTTGGAATGGGATTTCATCTGAGGTTGAGGTATCTGCATTTGGGGTTCCATCACAATTAAGCATCAACAAGTACTAGAAGTTTGAACTCTGGTAAATCAGATAATTATAGAGTATCTTGAGTTTGGAAATGACCCACGGGGATCAATAAATCCAACTCCTGGCCTTGCACAATTGAACCCCAAGAATCACACCATTTGCTTGTGTGATGCCACACCATGAAGTCAATAAAGTCTGGAGAGTGATTCGTCTTAGACCAAGGAAATAAATAGGATGTGATTTATTTTTTGAGATGCTCTGAGATGACTGAGCACCACGTGGGGCTGGCAGCTTTGACACATTACTTATGAACTCCCCTAACATTCTGGTTTGACAGCTAGAGGCCATGTAATAAGTGCCATTGTGGTATATAAAAATGGACACATGTTCAGGAAGCCGAATCCTGCCTCTAATGTCCCCCTAGAAATCTATATACAGACATTTTAAAATTAGCATTTTGATCTCTGAGTAAATCCTCCCTCCCTTAAATTAAGGAGATAAATCTTGCTTTAAGCCACCAAAATTAAATTTAAGAACACAACCTTGATTCTAAGCTCTGACATATATTTTGCTTACATTGCAGCATATTCCCTATAATTTTAGCTTAGGCTATAAATTGAAAGCCAAAATAACATCTATATACTTCAAATTAAATTTATATGTAAATAAGATAGCTAAATATAAAGGGATGATCTCAAAAATCTCCTCAAACTGCTTAGATTTGTGAAATCTAAGCCCATATTCACCCCCAAAATATACTCCTAATGACCATGATGTTCTGAGACACAACTATCCTGATACCACAAGACCAAGGAACAGAACAAGCTTCATTCGAAATTCAAATGGCAGTGGTGTGCTCCCAATCTTCAGTGGCAACCTACCTCTACAAAGCACATCATAGTCAGAGCACTCTCTTCAGTAAACATTGCCAGAAGGACAGAACATGCTGGAAACCCATCTGCCTAAAAATGTTTTTAGACTTTGTCAGTATTTTTTTCTTACTCTGCTCTAGATTGGCTGCAGGCACTCCATGATCTACATATTGTTTACCTTCTGCCCATATGTCGGCCCTGTGGACAGCCTGAAGACTGTGGAGAACTTTACCAAGTCGTTCTGCTGGCATGTTAGTGCAGCAGTGGGCTCTACTGCACATGTGCCCCAGTGCTCTGGAAACACCCTGAGGCTTGCTCTAGACTTGCTCCAGGCTTGTTCCATAAAGACACGAAACTACTGTTGCAAGGTAACCCCTGGGATACTGACAAGTAACAGAACAGACAAATTGACAGGTCATTTAGGATGCCATGGAAGATCCCAGGCATCTACACAAGTCTGGAACATCCAGTACAAGATTGTGTCATTCTCGACCAACATCTGGAGCACAACCAGAAAACTTTATAAGACTTAACTAAGAACATTAAATAACTCTGTTCAGGCAACAAAATCCTTAGAAGAAGTGGCATGTATCAAATTAACACCTTTCTTTGTAGTAGTTGTAGAGAGATGTCAATGACATGCTGTGACACATATTCTCTGTCTCTCTTGCCTCATACTTAAAATGGTGTCTCTTAATTTATTTGCTGCCATCACCCCTGAGAGAACAAAGCAAGGTCTACTAAGTTTTTTGTGAGAGAGGGATAAAATAAAATGAAACTTTAAACCTTATGTCATGACTAGCCTTAAATATGCTATAAAACTCCCACACTTGGGTACTTACAAGGTAGAATGAGAAATGCTGGTAGATCCCAGTATATTTGAAATGTGTAGATATAACTACAATTTAATATAGAAAATATATGAAAATTGAAATAATTTAATTGAAAAGTAATGTAGCTATCATAAACTAAGAAATAGCACAGCTGGAGGATTTTAAAAGTGATTTGGAAGCAAAATCCTCTCATTGAATTAGAGAATAAAAATTCAGTTAGAGACCTTGTAGAATAGTAAAGCTGGTAGAGCTTCTATAGCTAAGGTCCTGTCAGCATTTCTATTACAAACCAGTACTTTCTGGGGATTATACTTCATCCAGAAGAGTTTGATGTGGAATGAACTTGGGATAAAATGTCTCAGCCTTTGAGTAATATAATGGTAACTCTATTATATTAAAAATCTGTATTCACTTCATAACTATTGAGTCTACTGCATTGCTACATTAGACATTTTGATTTAAAGATACCAGCTAATGGTGACATAAGGAAATATGTCCATGTAGGTTCAGGTAAAGCATTTAAAACAAAAGAGCTCCATTGATACTATGCACAAGTTACTCAACCAAAATTCTTGGCCTGGGTAATTTTTTTCACTTGAGTTTGTCTTTTCAGCAGGGATATTTCCATTCTGTTCAACTTGCTCCTAACTCATCTCTGCAGTTCATCTATGTTGCTCCTATTTGTGATCAGACAAATTGAAAAAAAAAATGGTAACAGTTAACCAGGTAAAGGTTAATAGTCAAAAAGCAAGTCCTGGTCTGTTCCAGATCTGTCTTGTGCATTACAGTGGAAAAATTAATGCAAAACTACAAGAACAGTGGATAATTACACTCTCATATTGACATTATTTAGTGTTAAAAGGAATTAAGAAATGTAAAAACTAGTGTGTTCTTTTCTTTAAAATTATAAAATCATGGACTCGTAGAATGATTTGGATTGGAAGGAGATCTTGAAGATCAGCTAGTTCTGATCCCTCTGACATGGGCAGGGACACCTTCAAAAATGCTGTGTTGCCCAGTCCAGACTGGTCTCAAACACCTCCAGGAATGGGGCATCCCTGAGCAATCTGTTCCAATGCCTCTCCACCATTGCAGTAAAGAATTTTTTTCCTAATATCTAATGTAAACCTCCTCTCTTTCCAATTGAACACATTATGCCGCTGTCACTTTAATGGTGTAAACTTAGAGCTTAATAGTCAATGGCTCATCTTTACACATGACCGAGCAAATAGCTTGGTTGGCTTGGGAACAAGCTTCCAGATTTCCTGGCTTTGTGACAGCTCTGTCCTGGAGCTTCAGCACTGGGGAGGCAGAGTTGCAGAAATCACTATTAATAACAAGATTATACAATACTTTTAAGTATTTGTATTGGAAAAAAAAAAAGATAGGATATGGATAAAGAAAGGGAGTCTATTGTCTAGCTAAAGGTTGTATGAGTTTAAGGTCTATTGTCTCACTTCTTTCCTGATCACTTTGTATTACAAAGGTTGCAATTCTAACATTTTAAAATCTATTTAGGCATCTAAGGATGAAAGATGAAAGGCGGAAAAGATGGATGGACTAAAAATATTAGAAAGACCAAAATGGTAAGCAAATGGTTTTCTACTAATGAGGAAAGTAGATTTATGGAAAGATGAATGTGGTAACATTCCGCTTTGGAGAACAAGTAGTTTTCTGCAGATGTCTGACACAATGGCCAGCAAAGAAAACTTTTATTTATTTTTTTTTAGTTTTTCTTATAGTTTTTTTAGTTTTTCTTTTAGTATAGCACAGACTAACTCAGAAGTAAACTGTTTTAACTATAAATTCAGTTTACTTACTGGAAATGGAATACCAAATCTGTTCTTATGGTAACCAATTTATTCTATTTTGCTTTGTCCACATAAATTTTTCATATCTTTTCTTTTCCTTCAGGTATCTTCACCTCATGAGCATATATGACTTATTGCTGGCTAATCATTACTGGTTTTTCCAAGTAGAAAAAGATCTGACAATCAAGGTTGTCAAAATTTTTACAGCAAACAATATTTAAAAATTATAAACATAGTTCAACTTCAGACAAAATATCCAAGATCTGAAATTCTCTGGTGACCTTAAGATCTTCTGAGGTTGAAAAAGTAGCAATAATCTGGAGTGTATTACCCATGAAGTAGTCTCATCTCTGACTTTAATTCTTATCAACCCGACATCTCTGAATCCCAACACTTACTTCTTCCATAACTAATATTATCAAGTTCTTCACTTGCTAAAGGTATCTATAAATGTATAGCCTTCCTGGGAATAAATTTGTGGGTTTTACTAGACTGATAGAGCAGCACTGCAAGTAAGGTGGTTTTATTTTGGAAGAGGTGGGGGCAGCTCTAAGGAGGGCTTACAAAAGTGTTTTCCTGTCAGACTGATCATTAAAGGCCTACATTTGGCTTCAGAAAATGGTATGAATAAAAAAAGAAAGAAAAAAATCGATGTTCTTCCCATTGTAAGGAGGAACTAACCTTTTCTTGCTAACCTTTCTCTATTCTGAAGGTTAGTTACTAGAAAAAGTAGCTTGAGAGGAAGTAAAGCTGGATTCCTCAAAGACCCCTTGGAAAGAACATGCACTACACAGAAAATAATTACTTAGGTTTAAAAGTAGGTTTCAGAGCAACCAAATTTCCAAGTCATGGATCAGTTTTGGAATTTGATGCTTTCTGGCCTTCTCATTTAATTTTTAATATGAAAAATAAAATCATGATTTGTTATTAGATTCAGCAAAACAATAATATTTCTCTATGTACTGGCAGTTCAACTAAGATGGAACAGGTATGTTCTCTGGTCTCATTATAGAATAAGGAATGACACCGTAAATGGCTCTCTTCAACTCTTGTGTTTATCCCTAAAAAGTGGAGCAATTTCCATGGGAGAAAGGAAGTGTACCATCTACTTACGTGCATTCTTGTTGCAGAGCAGTCTTCCCAGCTGGAAAAGATATAAAATGAGAATACTGAAACACCTTTATGAAGAAAAGGACTTAAAGACTGTATTTAGCATATTCTGAATGACTTGTAAATCTGAAAGCATTTTGCGAAAAGATGATTGGAAGCTCCTTGTGTTTGATTCACTTTAGTCAACCCTGGCAAGTCATTGCTTAGGATATTGGTTTCCACTTTTAGAAACAAAGAATTCCTTCTATTTGCTGTGGAGAGAGTGGAAACACTATACGTGCTTCCCAGACTGTGTCTGTAAGATAAGGTGCCCTGCTTCGGTTCACAATGAACACATACACCACCAAATTACAGTGCCTAGAAGGCCAAACACAAATTCAGACTAGAAATAAAGTCTATATATTTAACAAACAGAACAACTGAACATGGGAAGAACTTGTCAAGGACTACTGTAGATTTTCAATCAGTAGAAATTTTAAAATCAATAGTGACTGTGTTACTTAGATATATGTTCTACTTCAAAACAACACTAATTCACAGTCTTTATAATGGCCTGTATCATGCAGAAGCACAGACTATTCAATCCCTTCTAGCTTTCTACTCTGAATCTTTGAAGACAGATGTTTCCATTAACTAGAAAAGTAGAAAAGAAGCTTTCGTCAATAATAGCAGTGACACATGAAAGCAGAGGTTAAAATGAGCATAAATGGGACAGTTCATCTGCTGCTGCTTCTGTACTAAACATAGCAGAGAGGATGTTCATGTTCCCTATATGGCCCATCTGTCCTTTAGTCACCATGTTAAATTCCTGATAAAGTGACACACCATCACCTCTGCCTGGGGGTAGAAAAAAGCTTAAAGCTCTTCCCCAAACCTTAAAAAGAAAGCCCTTTTACTTCCATCTCTCTCCTAAATAAATTTATTTGAAATATAGCATGAAGGAGGGAGGAGAAAATTATTAAAAATTGGGAGGAAAAGGTGACTAAAAATTTACTTCAATATGGTATATTGAATGTGCATAAATATACCAACTCACAGGAAAAATAATACAGTACGTGGGATAGGGAAGGGAGAGAAAAAAGAGGGGAAAAGAGGAATAAAATGAAGGAAAACCCCCTTGAATTCAAAATAAACTAACATGAGGTTTTGCTAATTTGCAGAGGTCCTCAGAAGGCTGCCTGTTGATGAAATAAATGTGTAATTTACATACACCCAATAACAACACTATAAACACAGTGATGGGATTACCAGACCTTTACCCTCCAAGTTATAGAAGAGACAATAATGTAGAAAACTAGTCAAATTAAAACACACCTTGATGCAAAATATACTTGATCTTGCAGGCTTCACAGAGGCACTTCCTTTCCTTTATCAAACTGTGTGGCGATATACTAGATTAAAATTACCTGGATAGATATTAACAATTTTATTGATTATAAAGCCAATATACTTTTATTCATCGCATAGCAGAAACAAATATTTAAAGAAACTATTTCCAGGAAAAAAGCAGAAGATATGAATATAACTCATAAAATGTAATAAGGTGCCAGGTCTAGTTTTGTACTGCATGTACACAAGGGCATTAGTGCAGATTTATTAGTCCTTGTGGAAAGCCTTGTTTGGTATATTTTAAGTTCAAGACTCTGTCTAAAGACAAGGTCTTTTGTTCCAATTTAAAATCAATCTGTATATTGTATTCCTAAAGAAGTCTGCAAAGAAATTATCCTGTGAAATTATTTTTGATGGAAAACCATGCTTTTGAAAAAACAAAATATTACAAAATTTGAACTCTGTTCAGTTCCAACAGATGTGAATTCAAAAAAATCATTTAAATATGATATGAACAAGGTCAAAGACTAGATAGCAGTAGATTACTACTGCAGATAACACCTATGTTGATAATCTCTGACTCCTGCAGAGGAGGATATAAATTTTATATTCAGAAAATTACTGCTTTGATCCTCCATTATTTCAGTGAAAATTAAAAATAATTTTATAGAAAACCAAAGTACTTTGGTTCCTGGACAAAAAGTTTAAAACATATCCCCAAAAAATCTCTTTTCTACCCCTGCCCACTACACTTCAAAAGTAGAGCTCTTCATACCTCATTCCAGAGGAAATGGCTTTCTTGGATGTTTTCCCTTGTATTTCCTTACAAGAAAAGAAAATACCTGGTTCTAGTGCACTGTTTGAATACTGCTTTAGTCCAGACTTTGAAAACCTTTTTCCTCTATTTCCACTTCATTCTGCTGGATGTATACACAAACCAGAAGCTGTACTAGTGCTTGATATAGGTTAAGAAAAAAAAAAAAATCCAGGTTAGCTGAAATAGGGGAAGCAGAGTGTTACTTTTCAGATTGTCTGAAGAGCACAATAGGTGCACTCTCCCCCTCTGTGTCTGTGTGTGTGGCTCTTCAGCTCTTCAAAGAACACATTTCTTCTTCACAGAGAAAACAACTATTTTCTTCTCTGCAAGAAGAAAAGGTGGGCCAGAGGGAAGGTTACACTTCAGGGAAAAAAAGTCTCTTCTTGTACTTGAATTAGTTTTGCAAAACCAGTTGAGAGTAGTTCATAATGCTTCAGTGTTAAATCAGTTCATTTCTGAATGCAGCTACTGCAGATGCATGAGAGCAGCATGTTGTTATTACAAAAGGCAGACAGGACCCACTCTCTGTGGGGCATACTAAACATTATCTTTATTAAATATTGATTTTAAAATCTTTAAGTCACTAAGAGCCTGGAGACACTGATTAAATTACTTGCTAATCTAGAACAAACTGGTTCTGTTGTAAACAGAATCAACTGAAATAATCTCGGGAGGTTACTTTATGTTATGGGTAAACAAAAAAAATCAACTTACTTTTAGGCTCAAACATTAAACTAAGTTTTGGAATTGGTGAACACACAACATATAGATAAATTCTCACCACACATAAATAGACTTCTGAATTTAATGCGTAAATTTATGATGGCTTTATCTCTCTGGGCAAGGTAGATTACTTTGATTAAAGACAAATTCTATCACTGAAAATTAAAAGCAACTACCAACGCCTTCAATAAAACTAAACTAAAGCAAATTATATGTTCTTTTTTTTTTTTTGCTCATGGTATATTCTGAAGCAATCTTTGGATTATGTTATTCATAATGTTTCTGCAAAGGCTTGCAAACTGGGAAAAAGGTTAGCACTGTCAGGTATGACTTTGAGGACTACAAGAAATTTTTTTCTAGCATTTCAAATTAAAAAAAGTAGTAGTGATCCAGAATTTCAGACAGCCTCTCTAAAATTACTTGTTTGACTTATGTACTCCATTCCTCACCTTCCTATCTTGCTAGCTGGTTCATATACTAGCTGTTCTAATCAGCACTTTCCCTCAGATGCATTTTCACAATGGCTAAACATTTTTCTTATTTCATTCTTCCTCTGTGTAAGACAACACTATGCAAGGACAGTTTCCAATCTTTAGTATAGACAAAAAAAAAAAGAAGAAAAAAAAAAGAACAATTCCAGCAAGGAGAAGTACAGTAGTACAGTTAGGATTCTGAATGTTTTTTTAGACTCCTGAACAATAGAAAATTGCTCAGTATCTGTAGGTCCAACTTATGTCAGAAGCTCAGGTTCCTCAGAGTTTTTGAATGCAAGAATATATATAATCTCTATATGGGGTCAATTAAAAATTAAAAAAAAAAGGGCAGATATTTAAAGAGCCAAATGCATTTTCCAGATGTGTTGGTTTGAAAAAGTATTGTTGTTTTAGCTGAAGTCTTCATCTTAACCTACCTGACTGGCAATGAAGACTTAAATCTACTGGATTTATTGCAAGTAATATACATTTCTAGATCAGAAATGACCAATTTTTTTTTTTCTTAACAATAGTGGTAATTCATTTTTGATCTAGTCAGAAAAAATATGTGTAAATCTGAACATTACTTAAAACTATTAAATCATTTAGTTATATTCCAAGGAATATAATTTAGTTCAGTGAAAAGTCATAAACCAAATACATAGATCACTTGTAAAATCCATAGCTTATTTTGTCTGTAAGGTAAGATTCATCTCAACTGAAATGTCTATGAAGTCATTCACTTCTAAGTTAAAAACATGTTCACTGCTTAGCTCCAGTGAAGTCAAAGACATTTCGATCATCCCACATAAAATCTATATATTATTGTTATTTCTTCCTATTACCCAAGATCTCAATGGGAACATAACCACTAATGGATATCTAACTTAGACTGTAATAAGTGAATTCAGAATTTTATCACCTTCTTCAGTACTGTAAGTGTTCCCATCAAGGTTGCTTTCTGTCATGCCTGTATTCAGTGTGACTATATTGTGTGCACAGTACTGTTGTGACAATGTATCGTGAGACTCTAGTGCATAACAAGTAATTTGTTTTATGCTTTTATTTTTCATGCCCCACAGCTTCTTTTGTTCCGGCCAGATCCTATTTGCCATTTTTTAAAATTAATTTTTAATTAAACCTATTATAAAACAGCAAAGTCTTTCCTCTTCCCTTACAGAGATCCCCTATTGGTTCTTCAATGTGCTTCATGAACATTAATGGTCTCCAGTAGTCTAGTAACATTTTTGTATCTTTCTTATTTACCATTTTCTTGCATTTCTGACAGCATAGTATCTCTTCTATTTTGACTCCATAATTTCTACAAAGCTCCTAACACTTAAGACTCTCAGTTCTGTACTTTATATTAATTTCTAGTGAACCTCATTCATGCTCTTACATATGATTAATAGTTTCTAGGTTTTGGCTGCATATGATGCATTATAGATTTACATTTTTTCTACAATGTCTCTTTCCTTAATGTTTTGTGAGCGATCTTCTATATATCTATAATTAAACTTTCTGGGTAAAAACTAGTTCCAACTTGAGATGCATATGTTTATGCATTTCCATGTATATATTTTTAGGCTTATTTGTAGCTTAATTTAAGTGCATGCAAACAAATATCTATAGTGTTTAGGTGTGCCTTAGGTTGTTCAAGTTGTCTACAGAAGACAGTTTTGCTGTGCTATAAAACTATGGCACCCTCAACTAGTTATATATTTAGACACACAAAAGGGGAAATTAAAAGTAGACTACAATATAACACATACCTACAAAAGTTTAAAGTAACAAACAATAACTCCCCACGCCCCATCGAACACAAATCTCACCATTCCAGCTACAAATCACCCAAGAAAACTCAATCCCCCAAGGGACAGACCAAAACAGAAAGACTAAGAATAAATACTTTACTTTCCTGTAGATAACATAGTGGTGAGGTGGTGCTGGGCCTAATCAGCAGAGCAGTACAGAGCACGTCCACTGAGCAGCACAGCCATGAAGGAACTGAGAGAACTCCTCTTACTCTACTGCATTTATACTTCAGGTGATGTCAGAATATGGTATGGAATACCATTGGCAGTAGAAGTCAAAGCTGTCAGCTGCCTGACCCAGCTCGAGTCAGCTGATAATCCAATGCCTACTCTAAAAACTAAAGCCTAAATTCAGGCCTACACCTATAAACCCAGGACTGTCAGTTCCAAGAAAAAAATGTTCCAGGACATTCTAGTTCCCTTTCAGCCTGTTCTACTGTTTCTATGATCATTAAGACAGTTCACCTTAAATTCATGTTCTGTGCTTTGCAAAAAATGATAAACTTAGCCTGGTTCCTCTGCCCAACTCTCATATCAATCTTTGTTCCATGCAATACTGCCATAAAATTCTATATATTTATAATGGAGTAGTTTTTTACTGCCTTGACCATATTTTTCCATTAATTCCCCATTCCCCAAGAACTTCCTGTTTGTCTGAACCAGAATAGCCTCGATATATTTTTATTACTTCATCAGAAGTTAAATTTTCTTAAATATTTATAGTCTTACCTTTGCAATGTTTCTACAGTTTTCCTAGTCAACTATTTCAGGTAGTATATTTTTTTCCATGTAAATTTGCTATGCAAAACCAATTCTATTTCTGTTTCTTGTAGAAAAGCCAAGGGTGCAAGTTTGTCAAAATTTCTAAGTGTGGATTTCACTTCCTTCCCTGTGATTCCTGTTCAACTATGGACTATCATGATATTTTTTGTCCTTTCTGCTTCAAATCTATGACATATTTTTCTAATTTTGAAACAATTTTATGCTATTTTTGTTTTAATCCACCCTTTTATGAATAATATTATGTACCATTTCTTCGTTTTCTGTTTCGATTGCTCCTTGACCCTCACATAATCAAAGTATAATATTCAGACTCTTTCAAATAAACTCCATTGTCTTGATAAATTTTTCAGTTTCAGTTGACTCAGTTACTGATTTACCTTCCAACTGCCTTAACCAGACTGTGTTTAGGTGAGAAACTTGGACAATTTTTAAACTAGAATGTCCTGGAAATGAGCAATCAGGCAAAGTAGTTTTTCAAACCTCATTATCCCAGCAAGATGTGTTTGCCCAGATAGGTTTTGGTCTCTACTTCCTGATGTCATACCTGTACCTTTGCAGTTCTTTTTTTTCTTCCACATTTTGCACACTCCTGTCATAAACCAGACTGTGTTTAGGTGAGAAACTTAGGCAATTTTTAAATATGCATCTTGACAAAGCTGAGCTTGAAAACACAGCTTAAGTAAAATATCAAGCCTTCATATACAAAAGATGAATATAGACATATATTTTATATATCTTAAATCCTCAAATATGTATGGCCCTTTCATAATTTCATTGTGTGAAACCAGAAAAGGCTTCAGGAAGGAGATCCAGCTTACTGATTTTATATATTGGATTTCATAATGGAGAATTTGTCTTGGTATTGGCTTTGTTGTATCCTGTTGGGTGTCTACTAGACTTTGGGGAACTTTGCTTTTGCTAATAGTGGCAACACTTCTACTGCTGTGAATCCTCTTCTTGTAGTCAATGGTATTATTTCCAGTACTACCACTGATACTTTGTGAAAGGAGGAAATGCTTTTTATTTGTTTGAATGGACCATGTCACTGAACAGGAGAGCTAATATATCTTGCTCCCAAAGCATCAGAGTTCTAGAGATGGAAGATTCAATGCCTTCCCCTTGGCACCTCACCTTGAGCATGGAGCTTTAGGGACAAATGTTGCAATGTGTACTTTGAGGAAAAGGACTTGAGGGTGGCATATTTGAATGAATGAATATTTGAACCTCATCCTCTTTGTGAAGTGGCATGTGTTGAATAAACAATGAAATGAAGATAATGACTTGTTTGTTGTCGTGAAAGCCAAATTTTTCATTCTGTTACCCATGACAGAACTTTATATCTGACTCACCTGAGAGGACAGGTGTCTCTTCTGTGTCTTCTTTAATAAGTATGAGTGTGAAAAGGAGTTTGTTTTCAC
>JAOXXN010000446.1:110096610-110110147 GCA_026770055.1 Myrmophylax atrothorax | reverse complement strand
GACATAGCTAGACTAAATATGAATGAATTCAATACACTGAAAATCTAGTTTCAAATTTAAGTATTAATCTTGTTACTCATTCTATCAATTCATTTCTTTTTTGTAAAGAAATTTGGTATTATTTGCCTAAGAATAAAATACCAGAAAAATCGAAAGGAGCAGAAGAAGAAGGAACATTTAGCCCAGACTAGATTAGCATGTATTATTTCCCTTTGGGAGTAAGAATAAAATAATTGTAAAATAGTGTTTATAATTACCACATTGGATAAAGGTCAAATAAAAGCCAAGCTTTATTATAATAGCTTCATTTCACAAATTAAAGAGAAATCAATACAATTCATTAATACTGATTTAGGGCCCAGGATCTCTGTGAGATACTTATAGGGCCCCCATTAACACAGTGTCCGAGTGCTTACAAATCTTTAATGTATTTATCTTTCCAACACTGCTGTAGCTAGATTTCTAATCCTTATTTCATTTTGCATTGGAGCATATCCCAAAAGGTGTGGGGAATTGTAAATGAAGAAGAGAGATTAAACCATCTCGTGTCCTAGGACACTCTGTCTTTAGTAAATCATTGAATCATACAATGATAGAACAAAGCAAGTTGGAAGATGCCTCAAGAAGTCCAGCTCAAAATGGGGTCATCTTTGGGTTCAGACTAGGTTCTTCAGGGATTTACACAGCTGGATCTTAAAAATCTTCAATGATGGACACGACAAGGCATCCTCTGCCAAAGTCTGACTGTCCTAATGCAGGAAACCCTATACCAGTACTTGGCTCTGGACTGAGGACATAGTGTATGACATACCATATTCTGTATGAGCTCTAAAAGTTTAATGTTTTTGTCTCAGGGAATATGGACAAAACTTACCTATATAATTACATAGAGCTCTGACTTTTAACCCTGAAGTTAAAATTACCCATGTAGAAAGCTCAGATTCCCAGCTTGAGAAGTAAAAGGATCAGTTTTAGCCATCATTGTTGTAGCTACAGTTCTACTAATCCCAGGGAGAAATTTACAAGTAAATGTCACAACCATGGGGATCTACATCTCTTCTATGGCATTTCACTCTTCAGTAGCTTATGATGGAAAGGCACTTGCCTGACTTCTCCAGATCCCTTCTACTTTATTACCCCAATCCTGGCCTTTCCAAGGCATGAAAATGACACAGGGCAATTACAATTACTGAAATTCAACACTGACCTGAACAGTGCTAAAGTACCCTGAGCTTTGTGCCAAAATTGGGAGGAGCCAATTGCCCACCAAAGCTAGTTGGAAGATGATGCTACGCTGTGGGGAATTTCACATCTCCTTGCATTTATAAGTTGAAAATCTAACTGAGCAAAGCCAGATTTTGCCACATCATGAAGGTAAAGAAACTTGGAAATATATGTATGTGATAAGTGTAAAACATGTAGACAGTGTTTCTGTTTGCGTCCCCAAGTAAAGGGTGCAATAAAGAGGAAGGTGGTGAGGATTTATGGTAATAGCTTACTCTGATGTTTGTAATTTTCAGAACTGTTCTGTTACAAAGCAAAATGGAATGAAAAAATTATAGAATTTTGAGGAATATTTCTATTTCAAAATAAGTGCCTACATGCATGCCCTTCTATTTTGGTGGGGTTTTTGTTTGCCTTTGGTATTTTGGGGTGGGGTTTTTTGTGTTTTGAGGTTTTTTCCTCTTTTTTTTTCCTTGTTTTTGTTTTGTGTCATGATTTTGGTTTTGTGTTTTTTGTTTGTTTTCTTTTGTTTTTTTTTTTTGTTTTGTTTTGTTTTTTTGGTTGATTGTTCAGTTGGTTGTTTTGTTTTGGGGTTTTTGTTTGATGTTTTTTGTTTTGCTGTATATAGAATAATTTGTAGTATGACCTTGGAATCTGTGGAGAACTAAGCAGAATTCTGATAAAATGTCACACTGTGGTTGACATCTAGAATGAAAAATGTTCAAAGATACACTTGAAACTAAACCTTAACAAATGTAATTAGAATTTGCTAAGGCAAGTAAATCACATGGGTCAAATTAAAAGTTAGGTTTGATGAAAGAAGACACTAAGAGCTCCTGGGTGGAGTCTGCTGACAACTACAGACAAAGCAGCATATACTACACCTTGGCAAATAAAGGAATACAGTAAAGTGCATTGATTTTTATCAATTATAAGAATATGCACGGAACAGCAGAATACACACAGTGTGGGCAAAAGATGACAATACTACATTGAGCTCCAAGGAATTCTTTACACAAGAATGAGGTATACCTAAAGATGGATGGAATAGTTGTCAAAGAACAAACAGAGGATTTATTAACTTTAAGGTACATGGGATCATAAGCCAATATGTCACTGAAATTGGAATAGCAGTCCAGGAATAAATAAATAAAATAAATAATAATAATAAAAAATACACACAGCAAATGTCAATAATAAGAGGTGAACATAAAAAAACATAGGATTTAAAGTGAAGAGAGTCTCACCAAGAAGGCAAACAACAGCTCTGTGTAAATAATAAACTTGAGAAAAATGCAGTACAATTCAGGATTTCACCAAAAGCAAAAATACCCAGTATACAAGGAGAAATGTTTCAATTCTGTTGTGGGTTCACCTATTTTGTTCTCAAAACGTACACTTGGTGGAGGGATAAAAAGAATTAAAAAAAAAAAAGAGGAAGCATGTGATAAAACCTTGCAATACAAAGAAGCTTTCTGGAGCATATACTCAGAAACTTATACTTTGAGACCTTTTATATTTACTTCAGAAATTTATTTGTGTTTCAAAGACAGATTGGTATGGTTTGCAATGAAGAAGTGTTTAGCACCTAGTCCAATGCTATTGGCCAGTATTGGAATCAAGATGCACTCACAGAACCTGGAGCTGAGAAGATGATAGATAAGTATCAGATTCGGGGTACAAAACAGAAGACTAGCCCAACTGCCCCAAATTTCACATACAATATGCTAGGAACCAGTCACAGTTGCTGCTCGAAATAGAGTTATTATCTGTCATCTGTGAGATCACCACACTTATGCCCCATTCACTTAACCAGCAATTCTTAGCAAGATTTAACTGTTAAGAGCTCAGTTCCTAAACCATAGCCTTGGAGCTGAAAAAACGCACAAGACTGCCTTCAGAGAAAGCTATGTTTGTTAGAATACAAGGACTTAAATGAGACATAACTAGTTCTATGACAGTTTCTGGAAGAGGAAAAAACCCAGAGAAAAATCTAGCAGTTCTTCATCCAGCCCTAAAATTTAAAACAGAATAAACTCTGATGCAGAAAGCAAATGTGAGTGATCCCAAATATTTTTGTCTTCCTGAGTTTGCACATATTTGATATCCCTTTGGTCTGTCAGCTTTTCAGGAGGTCACAGATTTTGTTCTACAGACAATCTGTTGCACACAAATGCAATAATTTTTTGATGATGCAGAAGATGTTAAGATTAAGACAGATGACTTTTTGCAGGGTGAAAAGTAGTAGAGGAACATAGCTGGGAGTTTCTGTCAGCTTTGACAGGGTCAGACTTACCGGAATAGCACAAAACAGGGAAAAATGTAATGTGAAATACACCTTGAAGAGATGTTGACACAGCAAGGTGCACACAGAGATCACAGGTAAAGTTCAGACAATCATTAATCTTGTCTCAGTAGGCAATGGAAGGATGCAAAGACTCCCAGAAAGTACAAACAAAACAAAATGCTTGCTCTATAGCAGGGCACCACAAAAATGTCCACGGGAGACAGAATTTAGCTCTAAATCTAGGGAAGCCAAATGAGTTGATTAATAAATCCACAGTCATGAAAGACCATGAAGTCTTTGTTGTCGAGACTCCACTGAGAAGAAAATTGACATTACCTCTTCACATCAATACAGCCAAAACTGGAAAGAAGTGATTTATGTATCTTTATTGAAACAGGATGCTGCAATTCTTGGGAAATGCAAAGCTCTTTAGTATATGGAGAAAAAAATTATTCTCTTACAACAAGATGGAGTCAGATGAAACTGACCATAAAATACTAATGATTTGGTAAAGTGGATTGAAGCAATAGCCTAAGTTTATGACCATATTAAATTGATCATTTGGTTGACATATGATGCATACCTTACAGTATGTAAATATGTTTTATAAATATTCACAAACACAGAATAGTTTGTGGTTGGAAGGGACAAAAAGGGACCTTAAAGATCACCCAGTTCCAGCTCCCTGCCATGGTCAGGGACACCTTCCACTAGATCAGGTTGCTCAAAGCCCCATCCAGCCTTTCCTGAACACCTCCAGGGAGGCATTCTCCAAACTCTCTTGGCAGCCTGTTCCAGTGCATCACCACCCTCACAGGGAAGAATTTCTTCCTAATACCTAATCTAAACCTGCCTTTTGTCATCTTAAAGTGAGCTATTGATTGTGACAATGGTTTAACAGTTCTCATCGTGATTTTTTTCTTTCCCTTGTGGCTAATTTAAATCTCCCTTATTGCATCTTGTTCTAAACACTTTTTTTTTTCATCTACTGTGCACCTCTGAGAAGAGCTTGGTGCTGTTTTCTCTGCAATCCATAATTAGGTAGTAATGATTAGACTATCCATTAGATTTCTGTCCTTCAGACTAAAGAGACCCAGCTTCCTCGGTCTCTAGGTCATGTACCACAACCTCCTAAACACACTGCCTACCTCGCATACCAATTTTTCCTATGAATTCTCAAGTTACAAACTGAATTCAGACCTGACTGAAACTTGGTGGTTACTGACAGGCACTCACTGCCACAACTGACTGACTTTCTTATTAGCAGCATACACTCTACTAACTATTAAGATAAAGAATAAGATACTCTTTAGTTGCATTCATGTGGCATTTTTAAGGGTTTACAATAACAATATATTTGAAGGATATACCAAGATTGTTATAAACTGAAAAGACTTAAAAAACTGTGTTTCATTTATAGCAATACATTATTGTTAGAGCTATTAACAATGTTATAATGCTCTTAACTCTGTTTAGGCTTATGAGAAGTTAAAAATAAAACCGAAACAAAACAAAATTAAGACTCCAGAAAACTGGTCCAGTAAGAACTTAGATTCTTTTATGTTTGGAATTTTATTTTTTTCTGCTTCTCCTGGATTTTTATTCTCACTTTCTTGATAAAATTTAAATAAAAATAATGATTTCCAAAGTAGTGATCACTATGTTGCATCCACAGAAGGATAAAAAAATTAAAATTTGAAAGTGGCCCATGGAGTGACAAAACAACCACCTCTATCTTCTGAACTAATGGTCTAATGAACTTGTGGAGAACAATAAAGTGTCAAAATAATAGAGTGTCTCCTAATAAGAAGGTTAAAAATTAGTATTTATTATTTAGATGTTATTGCAGTTAAAATACAGAATGCAAATAATGGTGTTGTTCATTAGAAAATTGACAGCAAAAACAATAACATTCTTAAAGCTCATATTAAGTCTTGCAGACTAGGACATGACATGGGTAAGATACCAAAAATTGTCATCTTTTGAGGGCATGGAGTTGCTGCCAGCTCTTTAGGATGATGTTAGCCAATTGTCAGAGTTAAACCCCAATATCACAGTCTATAGCTCTGATGTGATGTTCTTTGTCTAAAGAGAGACACACTGCGTAAGGAGGGGTACCATTGCCCCAGAGCCATGGAAAAGAAATCAGAGGCTTTAAGCCCTCTTTCCCAGAAAGCTGTCTGTCAGCAGCCCGATAGCCAGAAGAGGTCAGTTCCAGGTCCTTAATTCATGGAGAATCAAATGACCTGGGGCTGCTTGAAAGCACCATTGCCCACACATTGGGAGAGCACCAGTTATATTGCCTCAGCTCCACCTTACAGTAGAGAATTTCTGAATATTAGTTAGTGGGTGGTGCGTGATTTTGAAATATTTTCTTTCCCCAGAGGTTATTGCCATCTGGTGACAGCCTTTGTACAGCTGGTGAGACAAGAGGCAGGTAATTGCACCTTCAGGTAGTGCTCCTGAGTCCTGCCTGGAGCTACTGTCTATTGCAAGGAGGCTTGCATTACACAGAACCTGAATTGCATCAATCAGATCCTTGGCAATCTTGAAACGTTGCTAGAATTATTCAAGAATGGAAACAAAATATAATTTAATCCAAGTCTTTGACCAGTGCCTAAACTGCTACATAATTCTTCCTGCCTTTGGACTTTCAAAGTGCCACATAACTGGAACTTGCTAGGAGAACACTGCTTCTGTGGATACTTTTTTTATTACCTCTACGTATTAAATGAACAGAAGACATATAAAATCCCTGATTTTCCATTCATACAGAAAAAAAGATTTTCCAATAAAGTATGGTGAAAGAACAGGAACAATGATTCTACTCACCCCTTTTTCTCATGAATAAGAGAATAGATTCAGGATCTTGTCTAGTCAAACACAGTAGTAACAGAAAACTAAGAGAAAACAAGCACAGAACTGGCAGTTAATTAATTTTTGTATTTCCAGCTGAAGTTTCTGATGGGAGAAAATAACTAATCATTATTGTTTTGTTGTTTTGAATTAGAAATATGTGCAAATACTTGATTTAGGGGTGAAATTTTTTGATTTATGTTGTACTCAAGATAAATGTTATAACTTCAAAATTAGGCAGTATTATGGAAACAGATGGGATTTGAAATGAACAACAATAAAGTTTACTTCCAGCATAGAAAGACTGCATGTCAGCTCCCTAGCTGAACTTTTCAGGATCATTAATATGAATTACAACATTCTTAAATATGCAATCTTAATGCATCAAAGTTTCCTATCGGCATCTTCTGCAACACAAGCTTTATGAACCAAGTATTGATTTGTGTAAGAACACTACTATTCTTGAACAAAAAATACAAGTGAAAAATACAAAATTATACCTCTTTTTTAGCCTAATTACAAGTAAGATTGGATCTACCTAGGAACATTGGGGCTTGTCTTTCCAGTTGACTATGTTTATTGAAATAAGCTGAACCCACAGAGTGAAAGGGTCTGTACACATGACATGATGCTTTGGTTCACAGGGCTGGAAGCAGATCAGTCCCACTGGGTTATCAGATTTATTTCAGCCCTGATCCTAAACAGCAGAATTACTGTTTAGCTTCAGTCACACAAGCACTCCCAATATTTAAGGGTATTGTTCAGGCCTCCAGGGATGAAAAAAGGAGCATCTCTTTGTGGAGAAATGTTTGCTAGGTTCTCAATCTATGCAAACAATTGCAGGTCATATTTATAAATTTTCCAAGCACAAAATTCACAAAAGTATCAAATCTGTGTTTTAAGTGTCACTTTAAGTAGCTATCGGACATGATGCAAATCAGTTTTAACGTAAGAATTCACCCTTGGGCTTCCCCAAATTTAAAAAGTCAGAACAAAGCGTTATTTTCATTGGATTATATCTTTAAACTGCTGGAAAATATGAGGATTATGTTCTTTGCCCCTTTTCTGACAGTATTAGCAACAAAAGCCTTTCAAGAATCTGGTATCATAGATACAAATATCATCCACGTTACAAAATATTACAGTAACATTACATTTTATGGAGAAAATAAAAAAAAAGAAAGCTAACAATTGATGGAATTATGAAAGATTAACAAAGGAACAACATAAGATTAAAAAAAAGGAAAAAGAAAAAGCATAGTTCTTTAACCTATTTATATAAGAGCTATTTTTCAAAGGATAGAACAAATGTAAGAAACAGATCAAAACAAATATCTCTGAAAGAGAACAACATACTAAAGGAAAGAATCCTACTGGTAAACCAAAGTAAAAATCTGTCTGAATCACTTAACAATAATTTCAATCTTTAGTTTATTTTCTAGTCATCTTGTAATTTGAAATATATCTCAGCTAGATCCACAATGTGAAAAGCACCTCAAGGCAAAATACCTACAGATACTTGCAAGACAATAGAATATTTCATATCTCTCTCTCTAGTTATATATATAAGACAGGTTAAGAAAATTTCAATGGACTCTTCATGGCAGAAGTGAGCAAAACTATATTACTTTTCAAAAGCCTTAACTTTCCTTGCTACATTTCAAAATACACTTTCATCATCACTGAGTTCGTGAAGCCTGTTCTGATTTCTGAGGCATTATTTTGGAAGATTTTTGCAGATCAATTTTTGTTTCTTTTTCTTCTGTTGTTATCATTAGTGAGATTAAGGCCTTTTGTTTCTGTTTACTGGTTTTAATGTAATAATGTCTGAAAATCCCAATTATAAACTTACAAGAACCAATAATATTCTTCATGCTGTTTAAACACATATTTAATCATTATGCCTGACCCAGAGGATTTACAGTACAGGAAATTCTATTGTACTTAAGACATTTTTTATATATTAGCCAGAGGATGATATTAGTCCAGGTTACGCTATTGACTGAAGTACAACATGGAACAAATAATTTTTTTTTTTTAAGCCCTGGAATGAGGATAGCATAAAATTAACTCATCTTTCCAAGGAGGGTGAGAGAAGAAATCACTACTGAATTCCTGTGTAGATATTTAAACTTGCTAAAAATGGTATACATTTTAGGGCTCCTGACTATTGAGTTAATACTCAGCTGCCAAAACAATTCATATGAGGCATGGATGAAAAAATAACAATAATTATATTTTGTCACATATTGAGGTTTTCAAATTTCTTTTTGTTCTGTGTGTTTGTAATTTCTTCTTTTCCTCATATAATAGAGCTATTCAAAACCCATGGGGTTTGAATCTCAGTATGCCATGATTTAGGTAAGTCTTGCTATTTCTCTTTTTCACCATTTTCTTTACCTCAAAACCACTCATAAGAACCAATATTATCTCCTGATATTACATTATTCTGAAGTATTTGTACTCATTTCATTTATGCATTTTTGTTAATTTTTTCAGTTTATCTCCTTGACTGGACAAAATTATGATCTAATCACAAAAAATGCTGTTAAAGTCTTCAGCTGACTCCAGATGCTTAAAAAAACCCCAACAAAATAGACAAAATATCCCTGCTTTTCTCACTTTGTTTATCTCCCTGTGTATTTCTGTGCTACCGCATTTATAAAAAGAATCACATTTGTATTAAAGATAGGGTACAGTGTGCTTCATTTTGAATAGGTTATTTGTAGCATAATAATCTTGTGAATTACCAATATGCTGCAGAGCAAGGGGAAAATGTGATTGTAAAGGGCATGATGATGATTCAATCGGGTTTGTGGCCATAATGCATCCTTTCCAACTGCCATTTCAGCCTTTGTTCTGCGTTTGTATGTATTATCTACTTGTGCTGTATATTCATACATTCTCTTCTGTGACAGCTGTGCACTTTTTCTTTCATAAGAATGGTAATTGCTGAAGTTTGGAGTGTGCTGAGGACTATGTATGTTAGCTTTGTTTGATCCCTCTCCTGCCAGCAGCCTCATGAGGGAGTACTGAATTCACATCCATCACACTTCCTCAGCATGAAAGACTTGGATGGTCCCACCTCCCTCTGTTCCTTACTGTGCTGCTGCTTCCTGTAGCTTGTATTTGTGGACAGCTCAACTCACCTCAATGCATATTTTCTTCCTTCTCCATCCAAAAGTTTATGTTTCTGCAGCTCGTTTCTTTCTGCCATATCATCTGAATTTAATAACAATGCTTAAATATTGACATAGGCTATACATTTGAGGGATAGAAAGGGACATGTCCAAGCAGTGGTTCAGCTAACGTACATTAAAATAGAACTCATCCTCTGGCAATGCCTCTTTCCTTTCACTGACTCTGCACGGAGTCCAAGAACAACAGTGTAAATGAGCATAGCTGATTCACATCTTCTTTTCCCTTGTAGTACCTCAAAAATGCATTTTAAAAATTGGATTTAGGGTGCTTTTCTCTACCTCAGTCCTTGAGGCACAGTTTACATTTTTAGGTAAGTTGCTACCTAAACATCAGAATTAAAGATGCTGAGTTCTTATGGCCTTTAGCCTTATCTGCCTTCCTCTTGCCATTTCATGACATCCTCTCATTTTCTGTACAGCCTCGTGCAGTGGAGATGAAGCAACTCTAAGCAGAGAAAAGTCACTTTTACATTAATGTGGCTGAGGGTGTCAAGAGAAAGAAAAGCAACTGAATAGGGACAGTCTTTCATTGCAGTTATGTAGGAAGCAGAGAGAACATCCACCGGTCAATGCTAAGATGTCAGTTTCTCTGTTGAGAGGATTATGCTTTATTTTATTTTATTTTTCTTGAAATGAGTGATTCAATACAACTTTAGGTTTCTGCATCGGGTTTTGTATGTCTGATGACTAGATAGAAACTGCCATGTTGCAGTGCTCCTGTCATTTGCTATCAGATATTTTTCTTTCCCTTTTTTTTTTTTTGGTCTGCTTGTAGATCCCATGAAGACTTCTAATTAGCTCTTCTCATTGCAAGAAGGTGCCTAATTACAACTCAATGTTCATCATTACAATACTTGAAAAGGTTTTTCAATAAATAGCGTATGATGGTTTTCATCATTTTAGTTCAGCCTTTCAATTAGCACATCTGTGTGGACAAGCCAAGGTGAAAAGCGACAGATATGGAACAAATGAGGGAACTGGGTTAGTCCTGCAGCTTTCACTAGCTATTTTTAATCAAACAAAAATAATTACACAGAGGCACAAAACTTATTGATTTTATCAATTTAGTAGTTAAAAGCCTTTACAACTTATACACCATGGCACAGTAAAGTGCGAGGAGTAAATTGGCTCCCTGTTCTTTGCAAGAGGTGAAAATATGAATGTTGAGTTTGAGCACAGTGTTATTTATGCACTAATATCAAAATTACAGCTATGTGCTGCGTGTGTCACTTCACAGTTGGAAATCAAATTATACTCCTGCTGGAATATTGGCACATTGGTATCAGCTATAGCAGCTGCTTTGCCTTCTCTGACTTTTCTTACTGTTGCTGCTAATGAAAAAGGAGGCTGCTGTCACTGCTCTCAACAGCACTGTTTTTCTCTTCACTTGAAAAGCAAGCAGACAGTCTGGGTCTTCTCATGGCAGAAAAGGAAAGGAACATTTAATTGCTGCTGAAGCCCTTGTGCAAAAGGTCACCAAACAATATAAGTTCTTATTTGGTACTGAACTTTAAAATGAAGAATTAAGGATTGTTTAAAGGGATCCAGCAGTTCTTTGATATACCAGATCTTCAGTATATAGAAAAGAAGGAGAAAGAAAGCTAAACTTGATGGGAATTTCCTAGCAGGCCACAAACGAAATTGCCAGTCATCTGTAAAGGAGGTGCTCAGGAAGCCAGTTTAAGGAAATCACTGCAATTTCTCATCCATGGCCTAATACAAGCACAGAAGAAGGAGCACTGAGTCACTTATTATGCAGAAGCTGTTGGTCTTAAACCCAAAATAGTTATGTATTGACAAAGGCACAAATTCTCAAAGGTGGCATGAGGTACTAACTTATAAGTACCTAAATACTTGAAAGTCTTCCAAACCCATCCTGGCCCTAGGAAATAGCAAATATGAAAAAAGACTCTGCCCTATTAAGTAAATTCCAGACCTTCTGGTGTTAAATCAATGATTAATTTAAAACATGGCCTAGCTTTGTCTTGGAAGCAATGCCGAAAGCTAAACTTAGTTTCTTTACAAACATGTAATTTTAAATTCATGTTGAACATAAAAAGAAACCTGCTCCTTACCTGAGGGATTTTGCCTGCTTCCCATTAATAAAAATCATCAGTGTAATCAATATCATGATAAAAAAAATATTGTCTTTTGACATTTAAATTTTCTCTGGAATTAAGGAAGGTTATATTACTATAATTTTACTATTATTATTATATTTCTTTGTCTCTGAGACTCCTTTATTGTATTAACATTGCTCTTATTTTCCTTGGAATTCAAGAGACAAGTGACACCGCATGAGGAATGCATGTTTGTTATAGTGGATAGGTATTTTCAGAAATAAAGGCTTATTTTATTTCCAGAGTAAATCAATTCCTTTATTTCCAGAGCAAATCAATCCCACCGCCTCTCCAACTCACATACTTTTTTCTTTAAGTGTTTTCCCTACTCAAGGATTTTGTAATAAGTACCGTATCTTGGCAACATGCAGTGAAAGAAAGGCAAGGTCTTAACTTGGGAGGAATAAAAGCTGAAATCATTGGCAATGTTCTGATTTACACCAAGTAAGTATTTAATATAGGAAATTGAAATGGCTTTTACTATTTATCCACCATCCTATCCAGGCAGGATGATATAATTCCTGCTTTTAAAGATGTCAAACATATTTGGCAGCAATAGCATGTCTGCTTTGTACTAGTGGACCCAAACCAAACTTCAGAGAAAACTTGCTTCTGTTGTGTACTGTTTCTTGTGTACTCTATTGTGCACCTTTTCCTTTGTGCTAGATCAAAAAATCTGAAAAAAGCACTTGAAAATGTTTGTTCCTTTAGCTCAAAACCCCCAGCAGGTTCAATCCTTGTTGATAATCAACATCCTAGTCCTCACATTTTTATGACTGTATTGGCTTCTGCCCTCTCCCATTTCACAACCCCATTTCTGGACGTTATTCAGTGCTTGTAACCTGACAGGATCATCTAAACTGATGTGTCACATAATCCCACAGTATTGCATCAGTAATTGCATCAGCAAACCTAGCCTCCTGAGTTCAACTTTACATATATGAATTCATATCCTGTCTACAGATCCTGGGATTTTTGTGGTATCAGGGGAGAAATCAGCAATTCAATTTAACAGAAATTTATTTCTCATTCAGTCAGTTACATGTCCGCAGTTAATAAACGCTTCACTTGAAAAAAGATCTGGGAAAATAAAAATCCACTGAATTACAGAGAAGGCTGTAATACTGCCTTATACTCCCCAGTAAATGAATGTACTTGTATTCAAATACTAACATGAAGGTAGATGGAGCTGATGAACATCCAGGTTATGCCCAGAATTTTGTAGGCTCATATATTTCTGTACATGCCATATGTCAAACAAAACTTTTCTCATCTTCTTCTTGCCCCAATTAACACAGATTTTAGAAGGTGGAATAAAGAATCTATTGTATTTAATTGCAGGTTTTAATCCTTTCTGATGACTGATCTGGGCTGTAGTTCTATCATTTATTTTAGTAGAATTCTAAAGTCCTTATGAGCTTTGCATTTTCAGCTCTCTGCCCTTAGATCCAGTTGATGGTTGGTCAATGCATGTTGATCTGAAGCTTGATTAAGTCACGTAGTTCATAACTGCATAAAATTAGCCACCTGTATGTAAACTATCCTCAACAAAACAATGGCAGACATGACCAGTCTCATGAGACAACCACATGAAAAAGAGTTGTTTTTTCTTCTGTTGGGGTGAGTATGAAAGGAATCTTATGGAAAATGTGTAGAAAATAGGAGAAGGATGAATTTTAACTATGGTGAGGAAAAAAAAGTCTTCAAATTAATTCACTTTTTTCCAAATCTTAACATATGATCTAAACCAAACTCAGTCCTTACAACTGATAAAAGTGTCTATACTTCCAGAACCCAGTGAATTAACCCTGCCCACAACATATCTTTTCCTCTATTATTATTCTCTATTA
>JAOXXN010000446.1:110078874-110091926 GCA_026770055.1 Myrmophylax atrothorax | reverse complement strand
ATACTTAGCTCCTGCTTCAGAAGATGAAAAATTAGGTTTGGAGAAATGCAATAAAATCTGAAATAATTTATAGTGTTTAATAAAATAATTTGGCATCATCTTTATTTCCATGATTCAACAAGAATCTCTGTATCTAAACCTAAATCATACAGTCTTGAATAACTAATCAGTTTTTTTTCTGAAGTGAATAATATCTTCTGTGGAGATGGGTAGTACTTTACAATGATGAATAGCAAAACTTTGCTAATTATTCAATGGTTACTTGAGGAAAAAAGTTACATAGTATAAAGATACCTCAATACTTAAAACCTTTATAATCATTAGCTTGTTTCAGGCCATAATCACCAGCAAAACAGAGGTTTAACCGTTTATTATTTGTGCAACTTCTCTATACAGTCTTCTATCAGTCCCAGGAATACTAAGCATAGAGAAATGTGCCATATGAGTTCTTTAAAATACACTTGTGTTTGAAAAGAGGAAAGAATGTTGAAAGAAAGGAAGTATGAATTAAAAGGCAAAATTCACAGAACACAAGAAGTGACTGCATATAAGGAGAATTTTAGAATGCTGAGATCTATTATGATTTTCAAATTATTTTTGAAGGAAGTAATTGAAATTCTAATGCTATTATATAAAACTGGAACGGGAGGTTGGGGGGAGTGGGGAGTGTATATATACACTCAGATTCAAGCATGAGAAACCCAAGTGATGAAAAAATGTTTGATGTTTTGTGGTTAAAATATGCAAGAACATATCAAGGATTTAAAACTATGCAGAAGAAACACACCTGGAATAAGTGCCAGTGGGATCAACCCTCATTTGTGTGGATGCAATCTCAGCTGGGGTTTGACAAAGGGGAAGTTCTAGGCAAAAGCCTCCCTTTCTTAGCTATGGTTATAAGATCTCAAGCTCTTCTTACGTATTTCCCTTCCCTACAGCTTTTCTTCCCATGCTCACCAGGACTCTGCAAGACACTATTGCATGTGATGATAGTAGTAGGGTACTGAGGAAACTGACTCCAAAGTATTTATTTAGTGAGGCTTTCATGAAGCCTGTAGCAAGAAAAAGGGTATGTTCTGTTAAGCCAGTTCCTCTTCTACCTTGATGAAGACTATTTCTTCATGTTTTTATCTCCTTCTTCACTAATGTGAATGGTTAAAGTTGAAAATAAATCTGATCTTGTCTTTTACTAAGAAAAGAAAAAAACATATTTGTTGTACACAAAAAGTATTAAAGAAGGTGGCAAGAATACAACTAAAAAAATATTGGAGAAAAAAAATCAAAAAACAAAGAAGGAAAATAACAAGACATGTTAGTTCATATTCCCAATGGTTTTCTATTTCTATCAAAGTGAAACATCAGAGAATAAGATAGACAAAATTTTGCAGGATAGAATAGGGAATTGAAGCATAAATGTTAGAAATAACCAAAGCACTATATGAAAGCTTTTTAAGTATGTATAAAGAACATTGAAATATGCTGTTTGTGCTTTGCCCACCATGCATCCATTTACCTGCAAGATGGTAAGATCAAAAAATGGAGTTTTTAATATGAGTACAAAACCACCAGATTGCCAGATCTGATGGGCTTCACTACAGAAAAGCTGAGTGGGGTACAGAGGTCTGTTCTTTTAGAAGACCTGTACTTGGAGAAGTAACTAAATAAAGTACTTACAGGTTCCCATTTCTGCAGTTACAGAGTACTTGGCAATTGTTAATACTTTTAGTATCAGAAAATCTCAAAGAACTATGAAAATCTTGTTTTATATATATATATCTCTCTATTAAAGACAGATCATAAGAGTGAAAAGGAAAAAAAATGTATTTAACTACACTAAGAAAACTTTATTTTGGGTCTCAGGATACCATTTATAGATCACTGAATCTTTATCAAATTCCAGTGATGGGTTGACCTGAGTCTTCTTGCCTACTTTTAGTAGTATAAATATTGGTTGTCTAAAATGAGTTACACTAAACTTGTCTTACAGTGAATAGTGAGAGAAGTCATTTCCAAAGAGCACTACATATTGAGCTTACACAGGTAAGTAGCATAGGTGGGATGAAGCAGCCTGTCATTCAATCTATAAAAAAGAACCCAAAATATCTACTTGTGATTTTAATGGTTAGATTTCATATATGTAAGAAATTATTCAGGTGCTTGAGTGGAGTATCTGCTGCCATTTTAAATACCTGAGAGCATCCAAGACCTCTTGTAGATACAACACAGGATATGCAATAAATTTGGTATTGGGGACTGGAACCTGAGATCATCTCCCAGAAATTTGTTCAGGCATCCCAGCCCCAGCTCTGGAAGGGACTGCCTGAACTATCCACCCTCTCAGGGGCCTGTGCAACTGCAGTGTCTCCTGCAGTGGATCGTTACTGGACCTCTCATTCTTTAGTGCAGGTCAGCATAAACACTGAATAGGATTTGGTACTGAGGTTCTGTAGGTGTGTATTCGACCTTTTCAGGAACACACAAAAGTCTGTAAAGCAAAACTCACACACCAAATGCCCACTTTGAGTCTACATTCTAATAAGAGCTCATGAATTATGTAGGCAACACAATGAGAACATTTGAACCGATGTTTGCATCTGCTATGAGACTTAAAATTTAATGGATTTTTAAATAATTAGCAGGAACTATATACCACACTGAGTTATACTGTATGATTAACTGAATATAAAAATAAATATGATAATAATATGCATAAAATGCTCATTTCTTCCAACATTATATTTTGTTTTTAAAAGATAGCACTTAAGCAAACTATCCAAACTGACAGGGAGAATATGAAATTATGTCTTTCCAGTTCTTCTTTAAAAAAAAAAAAAAAGAAATCTTTTGTCTTTTACAAGATGACAGACTAGTTTTATGACAGCTTTGATGTGACATAAGGCAGCACATCCATAATCCAGCATGTCACAGCCATTTTTAATACTTATGGTATATGCTCAGCTAATCTAAGAATCTCAATGAATGATCCATTTTTTTGTATTTTCTCATAGGGAGCCCACAGTTCTGCAGTTAAGGATCAAGGGTAGTAGTCAAAATTGTCTGATGTTTGTCCCTCACTTTGCCATGGTCTGGTTTAAAAGGACTCTTTGTGGAGACAGGAACAGCAAAAATCCACCAAATAGAAGATAAAGATAATT
Organism: Myrmophylax atrothorax; assembly: GCA_026770055.1. Lineage (NCBI taxonomy): Eukaryota > Metazoa > Chordata > Aves > Passeriformes > Thamnophilidae > Myrmophylax > Myrmophylax atrothorax. Next base: position 110,088,771 of record JAOXXN010000446.1, on the reverse strand, counting down.
TCAAATCAGAAATACTATGTAAATAGATTTTTAACTATGAAGATGATAAATTATTAGGCTGAACTAGAGGACTGCTAAGTTCTCCTTGTCTTGTAATAACTAATTCTTTAAAAATATCTCTTTCTTATGATGGGCAGTGATGTCTATATAATAAATGACCCAATATATGATGAATCTACCCAAACCAAGTGGATACTCTTCTTCTTCATCATTTAAAGATGGGAACTGTGGCAATGGATCTGCAGTATCTGGAATGGAAAAAGTCTTGTCAGAAATAGTCTTGTGAAGAAGATGTAGAAACTAGCCCAAATGCCTTAAAACCAGAAGCCTTTACTGTTGTATAAATACATGTAACAAAATGGATTCTTTCGTTCTCTTTCCCTTAGTCACTGTCTCCTTCCCAAAATCCCCCAAGATAACCATTATCTCATCACTCAGGAATGCATGTTGTGTCCTTGAAGAAGCTTCAATAAGTTTACTTATTGGCCTTTACTCTTTTCTATTGGTTGTTATCCCTGGTTCCTTATTGGCAGTAGTTTGAATCTCCCCTGGCTCCTTATTGGTAGTAGTTTGACCCCCCCCCCCTAAACCTTTATATACCCTTATCCAGGATTAATAAATGCTCTCTTGTTCCTCTTCTGGGGTCTCTGTGTGGCTCTTTTCGGGCACCTAGGGACCACGTGGCAAGGAACAAAGGGAGAACACCTCCCTTCCACGTAACGGGTTAGCTCCAGGGACTTGAAGTCCATCAACAGTTGCAGGGAACTTGTTAGAGCAATGTCTTTCCAAGGAAAAGCAGGGAAAGACATCTGGGAACTGAAAGGTCTCGATTCTAGTTTGACTGTAGTCCCTTAAGTTATGGGAAGTAACTGAGTTGTCACTGACATATAAAATAAAAGGTAATGTATTGGGTAGGAATCTAAAATATGAGGATCTAAACCCTTTCCTATTTTTACAATCTAGACTCAGGAATTCCTCTATGAACAATAAAAAAATAAATCAAGTCCCCCTGAGACCACTGTGATGCTTTTTTCCTCTAAAGATTGACAGTCACAATTTCAATAGGAAAAGAGATGAACCATGACGTGGCACCTTGTGATCTGCTTTTAGGGCACCTGTCTGCAGAATTAATACTGTGACTGAAAACTCATTGGGTATGAAGCTGCCCCTCTTCCAGGAATTCCAAATGCAAAGCAAACATGCTATGCTATTCTGCAAGACACCAATACCACCGTGTTGTATGAAAACCATATTACCTAATTAGAGTTAATCAAAATATGAAGATGATGGTGACAAAGTCTGGGCTCATCTAACAATTTAAGTGAGGGTACTTCAGCTAGGGATGTTGCTAAACTTTCAGAGTTTTCTAAAATCTTTTGAAAGAATTAAGGCAAGTTCTTTAATTACTGAGGTAGACAAATATAAGTTTTCTGAAAAATTGTCCAGTACTTGGGCAGTTCTTGAATTAATGAATAATGAAATCATTAATTTATTCAAACTAATTTGAGTCAAAATTTATCAATATAATTAAAATACAAACCAAACCAATGAGCACGTTCAAAGCAGTCTTTGATATGAGTTCCAGTCTTCATCCTTAAAAAGATTATATAATAAAAATTGTCCTGATGACAATGGGAGCAGAGTTAGATGAATTCCAGAAGCTTTAAAAAAATTATTCCCATCATATCAGAAGATAAATTCTGTTTCTGCTTGTATACAGTGCTCTCCAGGTTCCAATAAAAGTCAGGCAAGTGCTCATTTCAAGGCATTTTGGCACAAGAGTTTCCAATTTTGCAAGGTTTATGACTTAATTTTTTTATTTGTTTGTTTGTTTGTTTGTTTTTCCCTTGGGACAGTAAGAATAAAAAATACAATGGAAACATGTGCTGGCACCAGAGGACTAAGTGCTTTGCACTCCTCCACAGAGAACTCCTCTGAGGGGCACTTACAGTGACACTGTTGGGATCCAAGAGGAACTATTTCCAGCTGCCTTTCTTGAGCTGTAAATGTGGAGCTTCTCTGTTATAATAACTTTGGTGGAGAGAATATGAAACATTAGTGATGTGTTTGTTAGGGTGCCACAGACTCCTTAAAATGAAGACGTATCCTCAGTATTTTCTCAAGTGCTAAAGACAGCTTTATTAACTTTATCTTCCATGGACAAATACAAAATACCCCTGGAAATAATACAAAAAATAGTTTACTTATCAAGGTTTAATACCTTGGTCTAACATGTAAATTAAAAAGAAGGTATAATGGTAAGAATAACTATTTCAGATCTTATTTTCTACATTATTGTATTTTGAATTTGACTGTGATTTAGATGTACATAATTCTTTAGAGAGGCAAGAATATCCCTAATTGCCTTCCTAGCAAACTTCAGTTTGGGTGTTCAGGTTAGGCCAGTTGGGAGGTCTGAAATGGCTCTGAAATGGATTTTTGATTTTAACATGTTTTAATTTGTCAGCAAGAGAGTTTGTATCTTATACTGAAAAATGAGTGTTGGAGTTAAAAAAATATTATCAAATTGTCTCCAACACCTAAAAGGTGTATCATCACACAAAAGCCAAAGTAAATGAGCGGTTGAGGGAACAGGAACAGTCATTTTATTGTCTCTACCATAGCACCTTTTTGCCCCAGGCAAGCAGCAAACACCCCAAGCAGTCTGTTTGCAGGATGCTGCAACTACAGCAAGGTCAGGTGCATGTTGTACGTGAGTGCCTTGGCACTTAAACATATTACCAGCCAGAAAAAATGAATTCTGACACTTTCAGATTATATTTACAGAAGCAAATGAAACAAGTCAGGGACAACACTGGCATCTTATACTTTGACCAGGATCATGTAAATTGTTCTGGTTGTCTGCCTCTGAGGTCTGCTGTATGTTGGATGGGAGGGCAGGGAGTATGAAAAGCAGGAAAGGGATATTTATGCTGCTCTGCAATGTCCTCCTTTCCTGCAATCTGTTGCCTTCTATAAAGGGATTTAATCAACAACCAAACATCACTTTTCTTTTTTATGAAACTGTCTTCTCAGAGATCAGCTGATATTAAAACTAGAGAATATATTAATTACCTAAAACCAACCTTTCTTCTTACTCTGCTTCTTTCCCACCATAAGTGGCTTCAGAGCAGAGCTCAAAACTTTCTAGTTTTAACAAAATTGCAGCATCTGTCTTGTCATCTTGACTGGGATTCTTGGCAAATTTTTGTTTTCTTGATTATTACCATAGTTGCAGGCTGATGACTTTTTGACCCATGAGAAAAAGAGAAAGTGACACAGTAGCATGGAAGTAACTCCCAAGCTGAGGATTTGATTGATCTACTCTGTATTGGAATTAATTCTCCAATTTATTAATGTTTTCTGTTGAGCTGAAACTCAGAAAACTGATGATTCTAAATTAATTCAGATTGAACACAAAACATGATTAAAACTGTGACAAGAAGTCCAGGAGAAAGAAGATAGCAGATGAACATTCACTTGACAGGTCCATGCACGTCAGATGAAGAATGTGGGAAATCTACTCAGAGAATACTGTGAGCTGTTTATTGTTTTGGTGAGTTTTCCACCTTCACATAGAAATGGCACTATGAGGAAGAATCTGATCCAATACATACAGTTTTCTTCAAGAGCCTTGGATTGTGGCAGCTGCAACAGGTTCAGCCTGAAAAAAAGAACCAAATAAAGTATTCATTAAAGAAATCCCTCTCTGTTATACAGTGCAAAAGGCTGGAATATTATTCAAAGTCATAATGCTACTCCCACTAAAGCCCTCTTCAATTCTTATTTTTTAACCTGCCCCACTGGATTTTAGCAACTCCAATAGTCCCAAAAATAGTTGCAAGCATTCAAACAAGTAATAAACTAATACTGTAGGGAGCCTACTTGGCTTACCTCTTCTCTTTCTGCCTGTTGTTCAGTACCAAAGGGTCAGTTCTTTTGATAGCTGCTCACATCTACTTGCTAGATTTCAAAGGAACAGTCCCTGGCTACTTCTTCAGTTTGGGAAAAGAGCTTAATAAACAAAGACGCTTTGTTCTCCTGTGCCTCTGGGGCACAGCAGATAATTTGCCTCAGCAATTAATACTGTCTGCCTTGACTTCTTTTTTGATGAAGAGTTTCAAAACCATCTATTTCCTGAAATCTTATTTAAGTGCAACTGGTAATCACTGAGATTTCCTTCACACACAGTTCTTGCTCCTTTCAGAGAGTCACCGTTCAAAGATTCTGGCTTTGGCATTCATATATATATATATATATATATATATATATGTGTATATATATAGTATAAGTTGCCAAGTTTCAAAGCCTTCGGGCTGGGTTCAAAATGTTTGGAAGAAGCAGTCAGCTTAATGGAGACTCCGAGACCTACCAGATTAGAGGTCCCAGATTTAAGCAAAAGTTACAAAGGAAGCATCAATGAAACATTCAATTCAAGCACTGACACTGGGGTAGGTCTCTGTTCCTGCAGACATACGAGTAAATTCTGCTGATGAATGTTTAAAGTTCTGTGCCTGATTCCTAGAACCTCTTATGGTAACAGTTTCATAGTTCAACTTTGTATGGTTAAGCTTTTAGTTCACACTGCAGTAATTCATGTTTATGAACTAAGGAGCAAGATGGTGGTTAATGCCCTCCCTCCCCCATTGCAAAGCTACTGTGCTAACTACATTACCAAATAACCAAAAATTCTGGAGCCTTCCTATATGCCTGACTCTCATCATGGTAACCATGACAGTCACTCAGCAGTTGTAACATTGGCCTTTTTATTCTTGTTTTATCTGTTTGAATGTGTCTCAATAAACTTAATATGTTTAGTTATAGGAATCCATAATTAATTAATATGTAAAGAATAAGGAGTTTCCTTGGACTACTTGCAATATATAAATTTTTAGAGGAATTTTTTTCTGAGATATCAGGGTGCAGAGTTGCTTAAGTGTGTTCCTTTGTGTGAAATCCTGGATTTTCATCATACTATTTACTCTAAGAGCACACCTTGGTAAGGGAAAAAATGATGTGAAGATTCAATATCAGCTGCTGTAAGATTAAATAAAACAGCTCCTATAAAAGAAAAAAAAAAAAAGAGAACAAGCCTACATTGCCAGAGCAGAAGGGGTCAAACAATAAAATACCCATCGTCTCCTGTCAAAGTAAATCACCCTAACAGGTTGCTAAGGCACAGGCGTTATGAGATACTTGATAGCAATATTTTTAAGATGGGAAATCTATATTATCTAACAATAAAGGAGGCATGGTGAGAAATGTTTATCTCAGGTTATGAACATGCATCTAGAAGAAAGCAGGTGACATGTATTGCCTAGCATGTGACTTTAATTTCCTGTGATCAGAGTTAGGCCTGTATTTTTCTCCTCAAAGTGTCTGATAAAAGCACTGCTTGATAATGTTGTCTGCTTTGATCCATAAATTTAGGAAATACTTTTGACTGGTTCCCACAGGCCTCGTGTTAGCACAAGGATGGTCAGTATGGCTCCTCCCAGAGCTGAGCTGCCAGCTGGGCACCACTGGTGAGACACATGCAACCCCATCAGTGCACTCTTTGCTTCCACATTGAGTGCTGAGTCATGAAAAATTCCTTCTCTCTCTAACCTGTTTCATGTGATAGATACTCTCTGAAGCTGTGAATTAATCAGGTCCCATAGTCTTAATCACAGAGGGCCCAACTTCATCTCTGTTTTCTGAGGCATGTTTGAGTAGGGGGAGGAAAAATGCTATCACATTTCCCCTTCATTCAATTGCAATTTGGCCTTATGAAGCCCAGCTCAGAGGATAAAATACCTTTTTTGTGGATTTAGTGGTGAAGGTGCTGGAATAGGGATAGAACAAAATATACAAATTTCTGGATTAGATTCAGTAACCTGTGTTTCTTTTTGGGTAGTGTTTATGACTGACCTTAGTCTGCAGGGGTCCCCGGACAGTATTTCCTTGCTGCCATATAGGTTTGACATATAGTTCCTGCTCTATAACAATCTCACAGTCCCTTAACCCAATAAGCTGGTTTAGTCATTGGTTGTCTCTCTGTTTTGTTTCTACATACTCAGCGCAATAAGAATCTGATCTGGTCTTTACGCAGTAATTTACCACAAATAATAATTAAAGTCTTTTATTACTCTTCAGCCAATTACCAAGCTGAGAACATCTTGCAAGGAAAATGTTGTGCAGGGAGGAAGAAATGACACACAGGAAATTGATCTGTTTAAATATGATGAAACACAATGTCAACATTAGACACAGACCATTTCATTGTCTTGATATTGATATTTAGAAGTAGACTGATAGTAAGCCGGCAGTGAGTTTGCATGTATAGTCAGATTTTTAATTGTAAAATTATGCTTTTGAGATTCTGCTCTTTGGGGGTTTTTTGTGGTTTGTTTGTTGGGGTTTTTTTCCACACTTTCCCATTTTCACATCATATTTTTCACTGCGTTTCTAAAACTTCACAGAAACTTCTGAGATCTCCATTCTCCCATTCCACGCCTCTTGGAATGTGCACGTCTGAGCAGAACTAGAGTTTGCATTGCCAATAAAGCAGACATGGAAATGAAACACTTCTGATTTCTCTCACCCAGAATTTTTTAGCTAGAGTCCATCTGCTCACCAGTCCCTATTTAGGAATGCACAACACCTTTTACTTCTTCTATAGCAGCTGAACTGAACAAGAGTGGGTGGAAATATTAAAATGACACTTTTGAACTAAACTGTAACTTTTTATTAAATGAGAGGGAAAAAAAGTGACACGTCTCATTTATAGTTTCTGAGTTAGAGCTGAAGAGGCAAAATCTATGTGGTAAAATTGTTGTGACTGTATTTTCAATAGCAAATATAATTTTGTCCCTGTCCCCTCTGACAACAAGAATAGCCATCTGAATAAATATCTCTATTGACTGTAGGAAAAAAGGATCATTTAATGACAAAAATAGTTTTTACATGGATTGCAAATTTCTGCTTAAAGATGCATGACGTGGTTCTGCTGAAGGCTGAAAAAGTGGTATTTTAGAAGTTAAGTTTTAAAATGATCTCCTCAAAACTATTGCATGTGATGTTTCACCTACAGAAAAATGTGAATGAAAACTTTGGTACTGGTTATGACTTGGGAGTTAGAAGCAGCAATCAAATCCAAATGCAAATAGCTTAAAGAAAGGAAATATTACTTCTTGTCACATTTCTTTCACCAGTCCATTGTACCACAAAATTCAAGCATTTCCCCACTTCCTATAGTGAACATTTTACTGCTCTTACCTAGAATAATATAATGGACATTGCACAAAGCAGCTGCTAGACATGTTTATTTACTGTTGCTTTCACTTCAAATTGCAATGGCTGCTGTCATATTTTGCTGCTTTTGAAGATGTATGGATATTCTACTGCTGTCATGGCTGCACTTCTCAGAAGAGATGCTAAAACAAAATCCCTGTTCATGTGTGGTATTAAAGAATTGCATACAACCAAATACTTACATCCTTCAGTGGTTACTGTGAATGTCACAATAAAACTCTTATTGCTGTAAAAACATTTTCTAAAGTTCAAGGAAGAAAAAGATAATTTTTACCTATCAACTGAAGTGTGTTCTCTTCAATTCATCATGAACTACAAATCTGAAGTTCAATGCACCCCAAATCACTAATTATTTTGATGATGGATCTTGGAGATCAACACTGATAGAAAAGTGAGCTAGATAAACACATGAAGCACCTGTAACAACTATTAATACCAATAGTAGCTTTGGGAACCAATCACCACTTCAAATGAGACTATTTAGCTGACTATCTGCAGTTTCATCTTGAAAACTGCATCTGATAAATCTCTGTAGTCTGTCTATAGGCATCATAGCATCATCCTTTAGGTTGGAAATAAAATAAAATGGCTGCAATCAGTGATTCCTTTATAAAAAATTTGTTTCCAACACATCCCCAGATAAAGAAACATATTACATAAGGTATCTATGTCTGGAATTTTAATTTGAAAACAACTGGAAAAAGATCTTAGATTTTCAAAAATAATGCAGAGATTTATTACTAAAGATAATCAGTCTTACTATGTATGTATTTGATTTGGATGTAGAGATGTGTAGTATTAGGTATTTGTGCATAGATTGGAAGTCCATTTGCATAATTGATTTCCACACCTGAAGTGGTCACTCTAGTCTGCTCTTATATAGTAAGTGTTCAGCACTGGAGAGATAGGCCACCCTGTCATGATTCTGGGTGTGCTCATTCCCCTCCACTTATTAGAAAAGAAGACCATCTTGACTCGTTCAGATTGTGATGTTTCCAGCTGTCAGTGGTGGAACTATGGAGGTCAACCACATCCACAATACTTGGAGTTTCCACATACATAAAATGGCCCTATTTATCTGATAATTTTGTAGAGAAACATACCTTTTCTTTGAGATATGAACAGCATTCAAGTCTACCTAGCATACGCCAAAATTTGGTCTCATTGTTTACTATTTGTACTTCTTCAAGCATCATTTATCCACTGACTCACCAGATATATATGCAATATATTTTTATGACTATGTAATATCTCCTTTTTCTTTCAGTCACAGCTTGATCTTTTACCAAAAGAAGATCAAAAAAAGTGAAAGGATTGCATTTTGTTTCAGTGGACTTCAGGACCTCAAAGCACCCTGAAAAAGACACTTTTCTTATTGAACACACAATCCTTACTGTTCCTGCATTATGCAAAGTGACCGTAAAATTGTTTGTTCTGAACTGCTCTTTATTTTATCATAGCCATTCTTTTTATGTGCTTTTCTGCATCAAATGCCAGATGACAACGTGCTGTCATACTTGACATTAGTCACTAAATGATAAACAACAGAAGCCAAATGATCTCCAGTCGTTCATTATACTTAAAGTAACCCTTTGAATAGGATGTTTTGCATAAGATGCTCCTTCTTAAACTGCCTTGTTGCCATTCTTCTGGCAGGCAGGACATAATACAAGTAATTCCCTTGCCTCTTGAGCATATGATTCAGTGAGTGGCTGGTGACACTTTATTCTATATATAAAATGATAAGTTATCATAGTACCATTATAGAGAGGCTTGGAAAAAACCCCTTAACTCTTCCTACAGGTGTCACACTTGACTGCTACTGTAGGTAGCATTGAGTCTCAAACCCACGAAAGCGTGTTGGATCAGAGATGCAAATGTGCATCTCTGCATTTGGTTGCTAAAGATTTCTGGATAGAGGAAGTTTCTGATGCCTTGCCTTGCAGATGTTACACCTCAATCACTATCCTTGAATCATGGGCTGACTACTGGACTACATCTGCTGGAAAATCTAAGTTTTCCACTAATGAGGCTTTTCAATCCCTAATATCTCAGAGCTATGGAGTGACAGGCATTGAAAAATCTACACTTCTGAGCAGAAATTCCTGTTGCCTTGGAAATGCAGGGAAACCGTTGAAGCTGAAAATAAGTCTGATGGTATCAGAGACAGGGATGGTGTCCATTAAGAACTTGGAATAATAAGGCCATTTAACATTTATACCATGTTCATTTACAGGTGAGATATGTCAAGATTACTGTTATTTCTAAACCCATCTTCCAGAGAGAATATTAATCCTGCAGAGCTGAGAAACATAAAGTGAGGCTCAAGAGTACATACAAGTCACTGCATATACAAATTAAGACTGTGCATGAAAAACTAATCCTCTGAAACATTCAAAAAACTCTAATATTACATATTACAAATTAAAAGACAAAAACCAACAACAAACTAAAACAAAACAAAAAACTCCAACATAGCTAGATTTAAATACAGTATTTTCCAGAAGGTGCAAGGACTCCCGATCTTGGGTAAAGCCTTGTGTTTGACCCTGTTTTGGTTTAGCTTGGCAAAATGCGAAGTACCCAATTGCCAGTCAGAGCCAC
>JAOXXN010000446.1:110045340-110060701 GCA_026770055.1 Myrmophylax atrothorax | reverse complement strand
GGCACTTGGATACAATTAATTTTTAGTTCCTTATTTGATACATTTAGAAATATTTGCACAGTTTCTCTATAAAGGGAATGGGTAGTTAAGGGGGGAGGCAAAATGAGCACATGAATAGCCTGGGTACTTCAAATATTATTACTTTTATGCTCCAAGATTAAGATTAGTCTATATAGAAATGATCTGACTGCTAGGGATAGAGCACTCTTCTGCATCACTGGATATGTTAAAATCCTCTGCTACTAGAAAGCATTAATGTGCACGTTCCATTCCCTCCATTCAGCATTTGCTTTGAAAATGGATTGCTCATTAGGAGGTATTCTTGTTTGGCTCATGGAGCATGCTGAAATCTTGCCTCTGTACTCAGATGTCAACTGAAGCTCTCAGAGAGGTCAAACCCAATGCTTTTTTGGCTGCAAGCACTCAGATATTCCTACCTTGCTTTGTTTCACTTAGGATCTCAATATGAGGAGGCATCTCCCATTTTTTGTCTAACGCTGTTACAAGAAAGATCAAGAGCAACCTGTGTGAGAAATCACATCTTGTGGGTGATAAGTGTTTCCAAAATATAGGGAAACTAAAGTTTATGAAAAGTTTACATCAAACCCAAACCACATGATCCACAATATATCTGTTTTCACCACTTTTTTAATGAAATAAAAACTTATGTTAATGGCTGATAAGGGGCATTAAGGGGCTTTACTAGTCCCCAGGCAGCCCCACCTGTGGCTTCTCCAATCCCTGCTAAAGGTCTCAAGATCTCCATTCATGTCAGCCTTGATCTCCTTTTGCTCCTGTCTGGGCTCTGTGGGTGGATTCACTGGGATGAATATCCCACTTATGATCTTGCCGAAGTTTTACCACATATGCATTTTTCTTGTGATAGATGTTGGCATAAGGTGTAGGACAGAAATATTAAATTTTCTTTTTACTTCATAAATTCTATGCCAGAAATCTTTCACTGTCTAGATAATTCAAAACAAGGAAGAAGAAAAGAAAAAGAAAAAAATATGCAGATAGTTCCTCTGACTGGTCATTAGTAAATTTTCTGTATTGAAAACTAACAGAGTAGTATTGGGTCTCCTCCCAGGATCCGCTGAACTCTTTTCATTGGTCTTTCGCCAAGCTAGCTTGAGTTGTGAGCTGTTTTTTTTTTTGTTGTTGTTGAGCCTCACAAAATAACAACCCTCTTAGCAACCAATTTTTTTCATGCACAGTGAGACATTCAGCTTGCCCAAGAAGTCTTCCAGATATACACAAACAAAAAATTGCAGAATGCCCTTCAGTTCTTCATAATAATTGCAAATCATCTGAGCTGCTATCAATATTCAACTGCAAATCACCTATTCCACCACCAGCCTTGTCAGAAGTCACTCTCATTTCTCAACTAAAATAGTAATTGCTGGAATCAACTAGGAATCTCTGAGATTAGAAGTATAAATCCCATAACACAGCTGAAGAACTTTCTTGCTTGGTCTTTTTGCAAGTCAATTATTTGCAGAATAGACATTGACTAGGGAGTTGAGAATGCTGAAGAAGGCCTTTACCAACAGTCATGTCTATTTAAACTGTCTTCCATACATCCTCTGAAACACATTGATTTATTCAGGAAGCAAATAAATTCTCTTCCAGTGGCCTGAAGAGAATGTCTGTGAAGCAAGGCTATAAGGGCATCTTTTTATTCCTTTGTGACTAGTTTTGAACCTTTAATAACATATCCACGATTAAAACCCATAAAAACCCCATAGACATATTTGCTGACTGTGTGCTGTATGGTTCAGATAAGAAACAAATTGAGTTATTTAGAATCATTCAAGCTGCTATTATCATGTATGTCTTGCATCACACTTTGCTGATCCACAGGTTCTCACTGCAAGTTCTTTTTTTTGGTGCCTCAGGCGGACAAGCTCTTTCTTCATAATCAGCTCAGTTTTTGAATTATTTTCTGAAGTGTGATATCTGTATTTTACTGGCACCAGGCAGAAGTTTAGAATTTGGTCTAAAAACAAAGAGCAAAAATAAAAAGATATAAAATAATCTTAGTGGATTAGTCATTTCCAATAATCTCTTTGAGAAATAAGTAGCTGTAATAATGAGTTAGAGCTATTTAGCAACTTACTTCGATTCCTCTATTTGGCTTGAATGAAAGTCACTCAGTCCATTTTACCACATCTAGTGATTTATGCTGTGTGTGAAGTCCAATGTAGAAATAAGGGCCTGAATGTCAATTTGTCACACCTGCCTTTAGATAGCTTAGATATAGTACAAATGTGGGCAAATTTGTCTGAGTCTTCTGTGGTCAATGGAGAGACATAAATATTTTTAGGGCACAATTCATTTGAAAAAATGTAGACATCTCCTTTAGGATGAAATGAAGTTTACCATAGCAATATGTAATTGTATTTATTGATTATTAGAAGAAGCTGGGGTGACTAATTTAGATAGGGATATTTACATTTGGTCGGGCAAGTCACACTTAACATTAAAAGGGATAGAAAAACTTTATACAATCCCAGAAGAACTTTGAGATTTCAATATTTTGTTCTTTGCTGAATGGGTTAACAAAAAATTCAGGGTTTCAGAAAATGTACATACTTAGGGAAAACAAAACAATGGTCACATAAATGACTTGGTTATTCCCATTTTGATTTTCCCCATTTTTTAATACTACACAGTAATATAAATTTTATATGAATTTTATATTAAGGACAATTTGACCTTGGTTTATACATAAAAGTAGTATAACACTAGAAAACATGAGAAGTTAAAGATTCTGGATATTAGTCATTTCTAATATTAAAGTCATTTTTCTTTTGCTGGCAACTTCACAGGTTGTGCTTCTGGAGTTGATGTGAATATTAAATTCAGGTTTAATCTGAACAAGCTTCTGCTTATTCAAAAGGATTGCTCCAGTATTACTCTGGGAAGTAGATTGGCGTGAAAACTGAATAAGTATTTTCTGTAATAACAGAATTTCCAGTCAGCTTTGCACATTGAAACCACAGCACTACCAACTTCACAAATGAAAATTCAAATATCCAGAAACAATATGCAGAGTTATAGCTGTTTAATCTTTCAGACAAGCTATGCTCACAAAGTGCCACCTGAAATTCAGGCAGTGATGAAGCACAAATTTGTCTTCCCTTTGGTCACTGAGCAGAAAACCCAGAGTTTTGCTGCTCAGAGATACCTATTTGAAACTACACCACTGTGGAGAAAACCCCAGCTGATGTGGGCTTGCCCATGTCCTCCTGGAGCAGTTCTAACCCCCAACAGAGAAAACCAGCCCCAACTATGTTTCACACAACCATTGATATTACTGTCTTTTGGAGTATTTTGGTTTTCTTGTGTTTCTGACACTCATTATTTTCTGAGGTCAATTTATCTCTCTGTATCAGTTCAAAGGGACAAAAAGAAAGGTTATATCAGAGCTCATCAGAGCAGTGCTTTTACAGTGTTATGTTTTGTGCCTTGTGCCCTTAAAAAGTGTGCAGGGAAGAAACTGAATCAAGGTTGGTTAAGATACTTCTGGAAGAATATCACTGTCCGAGAAAAACAACAGTGATGTGATATACCTCCATGCTGCTGGCTTGGAGTGAATGTCATGGTGATCTTGTCAATGTGTCTTGGTTTCCTCTTAGAACTGTCTGGCTTCAGAAAGGAACTGAAGTCTGAACTAGCACGCACACAAACTGGGCGCTGGAAGAAAGAGACCTTGGAAGTGAAAGCAGGAGCAAGCCAAAGTGACAAAGCTGTTTGTTAGTTAGCTCCAAGTGATGCTGCAACAAAGCTGTTGGAAGCACTTCTAGCCTGGGATGATTCCACTGTGCTTGGAGTCATGTCTGGTTGCTCTCTGTAACCCTCACTTCATCCATTCTGCTGCAAACCCTCAGAGAACAGAGAAGAAGATGGATGAGTGTGATGTAGTTGGAGTGGTCACACAAAATGATTCAGACAGCTACATGTATTGACAAGAGCAAAGAAAAGAGGGCAACCAGAGGAGAAGGTCTGAGCAACAGAAGCCCTTTGGGGCGATCATGCTAGTGGATATATCACTGCAGTCTGATCAGTCTTTCTGTTGTCTGTAGAAGCTGCTGGAACTGGAAGACAGAATAATCCAGAATGTTTTCCTTTTTCACAGGCTGCCTTATCCCAGATAAATACAGAGGGTGGGTGGTCCTGTTTAACAGTGCTTCCTTTATCTTTCTCTAGTCAGCATCACCTCAAGAAAAAAGCGATATGAGAAAATTAATGAATGATGCTTTTAAAACTCTCCGGCCTGAAACAGTAGAAATGGGGAAGTCAAATGTGAAATGGAAGCAAAAATAGCTTTTATTGCAGAAGAACTTCAATTCTCATATCAGAGAAGTTGTGGATGCCCCATCCCTGAAAGTGTTTAAGGCCAGGCTGAACAGAGCTCTGAGAGACCTGATCTAATGGGAGGGGTTCCAGTCACAAGAGGGGAATTGGAACTAAGTGGTCTTTAAGGTCCCTTCCAACCCAGGCCATTCTACATACACCACACACAGAGGCACATAAAATGACAGCCCTGTGGTAACTTTATTTATGAAAATAGCCTAGTTTGGAGAGTCCCACTTTTTGAGTAATTTTTGGTCTAGTCATGCATAGGTGACTAGCTGTGAAACTAGTTATAGAAACTGGAAGAGCATTGACATTTGTGTGAAAAAATTAAACATGAGTGATGATATCAGAGTGAGCAAAAAAAGCCAAGGTGTTCCTCAGATTTTTCTGAGTGGAAGAACCACCCTCTTCATTTTGGTGGGGATAGATTTAACAGGCTTGAAAATAGACAAGACATTTTGAACAAAGACCACAAACAGATAAACCTGAGAAGTTTTAGAACACGTTCTTGACTCAGCAATTAGTGTTTGACCAGAAAAATGCACTACCACTGACTCTGGGTTTTATAGACCAGGCTCTAGCAGTGCTGATGTTCTACAAGGGAATCCAAAATACCCTGGAGAAAGAAAAAATGAGATAAAAGATGGAAGATGCTGGAAAATCATGTAGAGTTCGAAGTCAGAATCCCCATTTCGTGTCATACAGAGATGCAAAAGATCTAATATTTTGAAAACACGCAAGAGCTGCAAAAGATTGCACTCTGCTTTTTGGGAGTTTGCAAGTGGAAGACAGAGTTTGCACAGTATGGACAAAGAGGATGCCAGCAGCATTTTTAGTTCAGATGATTTTTTCAAAGCAAGAACAGACAAAATTGCAGCAGAAAATATCTAAGCTATCAACCAAAAAGTAAATGTATCATTTTTTAATTCTAAGTTGAACAAGGGGCACTCTATCACCCTGTGCACTGTGGAATGGGGGACAGCTGTGTTTTGGGCAGCATTTCTCCTGTTTTGTGCTTACAAAGATATGTGCTATGCTGTGCAGTGTTATCCCCTAACAGCAGTAGACCTTTGGATACACAAGCATAGCCAAAATGCTGTTAAAAACAGTGCTTTTGGCACTGACCAAAAATCCACAAGCCATATGATTAAAACTTTGCAGTTTAGGGAACTTACTCCCCAAAGGGAAGATGAAAACTAAATATATGGGTAAATAATGAACTGGAAAAGTTACAAGTTACACTTTCACTGTGTGTGTGTGTGTGTGTGTGTCTGTGTCTGTGTGTGTGTGTCTGTGTGTGTGGTGTATGCTCATTTTCAAGTGGTAACAAGTTAAGCCTCTGGTCTCATCAGGGAATGAGTGACTGGGAATTCAGGGGATCAAAGCAATTGAGGATGAGTAAATTTATAAGAAATAAAAAAACTCTCAGTAGGATCAGGAAGTAAACTGGCAGAACTTAAATGTCCTGGAGTTAATGAGTTTAAGAACTGACAACATGAATGTACTTAATAGTAGGGAAAAACCCCAAAGAGATACTGCCTTTCATGTTCTGTGTGTGCACTCAGTATAATGACAGGAATTTCCACAGTTCACAGTTAACCTTCCCATTGGGAGACACTGGCTCTGCCTGTTGTTTTATTACATGAGTTGTAACTCCTCCTCAATTCCAAATTCACCTACTACATAAGCAGTTCAAAAGTAAATATGCTGTTAGGGAGGATTAAGCTCTTAGAGAGCTCCTAAATACTCTCCTTTACTGGCACAAGGGCAGGTTGTCCTTCATCAGATGTGAATGAATCAGGCACATGGAGGGCAGGATGAGGGACATGCTAATACCTAAACAGCTATTATGACCTTTACTCTATCAAGAGATGGAGTTTATAGTTTTTGAACTCAGCCATGGTTTATGGAGCTTGATGTGCTTAAGCATTCTCTGAAGCTTTATCTTCAGCTCATGGCTTAGACTTGTTCCCAGCTTATTCACACAGCAGTTTGGGCTATATTAAATATCTGCAGTGTTTCACAGGAAGAGGAAATGTGTTTTTGATGGGATGATGTGGCTGTGCACATCATGTCTTGAAGAAAACATGACTAATGGCTCTGAGGTCTCTGCAATGACTGAGGTGCTGTTCTGGTGTAAAACAACCAGGACTGTAAATCCTTGAGGGATAGAAATAATGTGCCTGAGAGTAAAATGAAAAAAGTGGTACAAAGATGTAACAAGACTTAGTATCTGGGCATTAATACAGCAGACACAATCCAATAAATATAAATTTCAAAAGTCATGCACATGGGAAAAATAATTTAATCTTTACACAGGGAATGAGGGACTCTGAGCTGATTATTACCACTCAGGAATAAAATCTTGGTATTATAAAAGGCTTTCTTTTGAAAATATCTCTACACTTCTTAATGATCGAAACCCAGTTGGAATACTGGGATTTATTAAGAGTAGAATAGAAAACTTACAGAGATATATGATGACATATAAACTACTGTATAATGTTGATCATCAACGTCAGTAATTTTATAATGTATACTGGCACTAAATAATTATATGGCCCCATAGAATTCCAACTTGTGGTCTGGTTTATCCTCTGTAGAATTATATGCAAGAGTCTACAAGGTTCAGAGAACTGTAACACAGTTGTTAAAAAGCATGGAACAGCTGACTAGTGAAGCTGGAAGATAGTTAAGTTTGGTCTTAAGCCTTGAAAAAAAGATAGTTGAGAAGATGGAGAGAGATCTGTGACTGAGGTCAGCAAGGTTACAAACAGCATAGGGAAGATCATTTAGTCACAGTCTGTTCAAGCACAAAGCTGGAGAGAGTTGGACATTAGCACAGATTCAAGGTTGTCTTCAAGTGAAGACAGAAATGTGAAAATTCCTATAACAGGATGCTAAAAGTTTATGTATGTTCAAGGCAGTTGAACATAGGAGATGAATTCCTTGGGATTCTCAATACAAAGAAATCACTTCTGGTTTAGAAAGTCTTTGAACTGAAAATTACTGAGCTTTGAGAGAAATCTGTGGAGATGCATCACATGCACTTGCTTTCTTGTCTTACATTTTTTTGCAGACATCCAGTTCTGATCACTACTGAAGACAAAGTTCTGGCCTAGGTGGACCTTTGAACTGATCTCAAATGGATGACCTTTAAATATCTGCAGGTGGATTTAAGTTAAACTGAGGCCATGACAACTTGATTTCATCACCATGCAATGAAAGAACACCAGGCTAGGGGAGAGGAGGAGTGGGAAACACCCACTGCATGGTATTCTCGCTATAGGCAGTGCAGATCTAATCAATACAGTCTATGGAGTTTTAGCTGTGATGGTCAGAAATCATTGACTGTTTTTAGAGAAAATGTGTTTCGGGTTCGACAGATTGACTAGCTCTGACCTGGTTGAAACTGAGAGTGATATGTTCAGACAGAGGAACTTATATTGTAGATGACTCAGTCAGTCAATTGAACTTTGAGACCTCCTAGAATGGCAAAGTGAAAAGAAATGCATGCCTAACATAACTAAGATAAGTTGGTAGCATGACTATGTAAAGATGTTCAAAAAATAGAGCATGCAATTTTGTTCAAGAGAACAAAAAGTGTAATTACACAGATGTCTGTCTTCTCTCACAGACATACAGAGCTATGCCAGTAAGAACAAAATCTCATTATTCTTAACACTCTGAAAGCATAGGATTTTAGCTTGTACTTGGTACTACAATATGGGATAACTTGAATATCAATAGTTTGGACTATTGGAGTGAAAGGAAAGGGGAGTAATAATAAAATAAATCAAGACCACTTGAATAAGGAGGGGAACTTTGGCTTTGTTGTGTCTGTAACTTTAGAAGGAGGCAGTTAAATGCCTCCCTGACATCCAATCCCATCAGACCTCAGAAACTAAACAGGGTCAGCCTTGGTTTGTATTTGGATGGGAGACCTCCTGGGAATACTGGGTGCTGTAGGTTCTAGTCCTGAGGACTTCACTGTCACTGTCCAAGCTCACTCGGCCATGGCAGATGAACCTCAGGAGTTAAAGGGTGGGGCCAGTTTCGTGCATGATGTGCCTCACCTAAAAAATTCACTGTGCAGGCTTGAAGGACACACCCACATGGGTAGAGCCCTTCCTAAATCTTCGTTTATGAAGCCGGACCACACAACTTTAGAAGGATAATGTTAGAATTGATGAAAAGAATTTACTATGTCGGAAAAAGGGGCCTGGTGATTGTTTTCCTTCCTGAGGTTCAGAAACACAAAGACTAAGTTGCAGCTGTCTGTAAAATGTGTGAAATTCCACTGTTAATGATTTTTATTGCAGCAGACAGATGGATTTGACTACACTGTTTGGCAGAGGTTTAGTTTATATATGGTCGGTCAGACTGAATGGAGACACTGAATGCAGCATCCACTATCTATCCTCTGCAACACTACAAAGCAGCATGTTCAAGCCTGTAGAGCAACTCTCCAAACTCCTCTTCCTTAAGAAGCATGTCCAGAATGCAAACTTCACCAACAGGTGGATAGATAGTCAGAGTTATTGCAACCCTCTTTATGCAAATTAAAGTACAAATCTAAGTAGAAAATGTTTGTATGGAATAGGAAGCAACCTTTGGGAAAATAAAAGTGGGTCGGTGCTAGCTTTGGTTATGGAAAATCCAGTGTACAAAAAGGAGTTTCCAAACACAAAATTATGGGGTTTTTTGTTGTTGGTTTTTGATTTGTTTTGTTTTTTTTTTTTTCACTTGATAAATCCAGCTTATCTGAACACTGTAAAATGAGGGAGTATTGAATTTGTGATTGTTCATTTGCAAAGGAATAGTAAAGCTGTGTTGTAAACTATATTTTTTTTACTTTGAAAGACAACATCGATTCAACAGTTTTGGTCTTTAAAAACACACTGGAACAGAAAAGAAGTTATCATCTCTTTGCAGCTATTCTGTGGGTGTTCAGATTAAGGGGTTTTGCTTAGAACAATCACCAAACTAGACCTGCAAACCAAGGAAGGATCTTTTTGTCTGCCAGTGTGATAATGTGCCTAAGCCTAGATGACCTTATCATCACAAGGGACCATATTTGACCATCAGGTACCTTTATGTACTTAGTGAAATAAAGTAAGTAATTCCATACTAAATTAAAATAATTTCCATGAGAATAAATTTTGCCCATTGTTTTAGCAATAAAATAGAGATTGAAAACAATAGAATTATACATAGAAGTGTTCCCTGGTAGCCAGGAGGGACAACATGTCCTGGGGGGCATCAGGCAAAGCATCACCAGCTGGGCAAGGGAGGAGATTGCCCTGATCTACTCTGCACTTTGATGGCCTCACTTTGAATATTGTGTGAAGTTTTGGGCATTGCAATATAAGAAAGATATTAAGTTGTTAGAAAGTGTCCAAAGGAGGGCAATGAAGATGGAAGGGTCTGGAGGGGGAAAGCATATGAGGAGTGGCTGACAGCACTTGGTCTGTTAAGCCTGGAGAAGACTGAGGGGAGACCTCACTGCAGTTACATCTTCCTCATGAGGGGTAGAGGAGGGGCAGGCACTGATCTCTTCTCTGTGATGACCAGTAACAGGATCTGAGGGAATGGCAAGACGTTTTGTCCGGGGAGGTTTAGGTTGGGTATTAGAAAATGGTTTTCACCCAGAGGGTAGCTGGGCACTAGAACAGGCTCCCCAGAGCAATGTTCACAGCACCAAGCCTGTCAGAGTTTAAGAAGCATTTGGACTGATGCCCAAAAAGGCATAATAAGACTGTTTAGAGACAGAGTTTTAGTCAATAAACAGTAAGGTATTTATTGGTGCAACGTTGGGGAGCTCTCTGACTAGTGTCAGACAACAGAACTCCAAAGTCAACAGTGCAAAGCTACAGTATTTATACATTTTCTGTGAGTGATTACAACATCTCTACATGCATATTCATATGATTGCAACACTTGATTATAATATTCATAGTAGGTGGAATCTAGGCAGAGTCATGGTTGGAGTTGTCCGTTTGAGGAATATTATGGTGGGAGATCCTGTTACTTCATCTGGTGGTGGTCTTTTTCAGCTCCTCTTCTTCAGCGAACTTTTCACCTTCTGCTAGTTTTGGCAGGGTTTTAGGGTTGATTTTGCAAAAGTTGTGCTTGCAACTTCTTATCTCCTTCCTTCAGGTCAGTCCGTTCTGTTACATGTCCAAGTTGCCTTAGGTATGCACATTTTATTGCGTTCTTGAGCAAGCCTCCCTATCTCTTGGATAATTCCTCGTGCCTCTGGTCTGTCTAAATGTGTGTCTAACTATATTAGCTAGGTTAAGTCTTTGGATTCTGGGTCTTGCTCCATTTCATTTCCCCCCCTTTCTTACGGCTTGCGGACTCTTCCGTCAAGCCCGAAAGGAGTTTTGAAATGTTCATAACATGATCCACAGTACTTGTGTTCTTTGTATGAGGGTGCTTACTTTGTACCACAGGTACACATTCAGGAGTGTCAACAGGAAGGTGCCTATTGCTATTATTATTATTGGATGTACTAAGGAATGAAACACTTGACTTGCAGTAGGGGAGCGTCCAGTGAAAATATCCCACCAATGATGTTCTCCTTCCTGTTCTACTTTTGTCAGGACGGCTTTTATGTCCTCAGTGTTGTGTTCCACCTGCCACAACATGCGTTGAGTGGTTCTATTTACTCTTTGTATTAGTCTTTCTATGTCAGGGTGCCTAAACATTCTTCTAAGGAGCTGAGTGCTCATGCCTATTTGCAGGTGCGGTATGTCATGATATAAGCTATAATCTACTTCTATTAGCTGCCTGGTGGTTACGGGAGCAGTATAGTTAAAATCACAACCTATAATGTGAGTAAAATTACATACACAAAAATTAGTGCCGTTGGTTGTTTCGTTGCAATAGTCAATAGTGAGGCTGGCACAAAGAGTTCTGATGCATGCGCACCCATTGCCAATGTAATAGACCTGTGATTGGGTTTGGTTTTGGGGAAGCATTTCAAAAGTGCAGATGCTATTTTCAGCATCCAAGCACAGGTCCTGTCCCTCCACAATGGTGTTTTCACACACATAGCCCAGGTGCCCCTTGGGGATGCATGTCTCCAGGTCAACTGACTGCCATTTACTTTTAACCTGGTTGTAACTTGCCCAGACATTGTGATTTATTGGCCAAACTAAAACATTTTGGTACATTGACCCTAAAGTTAACACAGGAAAAATTGCTCGTTCTTTAGCAGCACTGATTGTGAGCATGTAAGCTACAATTTGTTCACGTTGAGGGATATAAGTGAAATTCACTAATTGCCACCAAGCCTGATGATCTTTCTCAAACTGAGTAGTAGAACTGTTTCTGGCTATTATTTCACGTATTTCTTGGGGCAAGATTCCTGAGGCTCCTTCTTGTATGATCCCTGCCGCTCAGATTGTACCCACTGTTGGGTCTGGATGCACTGGAGGGCTAGTGCAACTGTCTCGCTAAGATCACCAGCGTAACCTACAATTCTGCGGAAATCTTCGGCTGTGTGATTAGCTATCAGGGTCAATAATTTGGCTGTTACTGATTGTGTGTCAGCCAAAGCCAGCATAGATGATCATAGGGGAATTTTAAGATCTCCTATATTTGAAGTAACTGAGCTTAACTTGTTTACCAACATTTCTTGATCGATTGTGTTTAGTACTCCTAACCCTGTCCCTAACCACCCAGCTGTATCCCTGCGCATGCGTTTGGGGGGTGATCTGGCTGCCAGCCATGCATTCCATCCTGTCATGCTTTGTTGTATGAAAGGCCGACATTCTTTCTGCAATTGTGACACATTTACTTGCACGTTAACTTGAATTTTCTTCAGAGAATACACGGGATCCAACAATAGTTTTCGCCCATTTGAATGCCTTACTACTTGAGACCCAGTGAAGGTCAGGTTATATGTTCTGTGACAATCTGGGATAGAGGTGGTAGTTGTCTCTACAGGCAAGGCAGTAGTGTGCTTTTCTTCCATTTCCACTAGAATCATGAACATTTCGGATGCGGCCCGACTTGTGCTAACCCACCTACAAGATGCTGTAACTGGCTGGGCTAAGATTATTCTGAGCTCACACTTTGCTTCACTACAACTACTCACTTTATCCCATAAACGCGTAGCTGGACCAGATCTCTTAATCCAAACAGGGTGCTGAATGTTATGGCTAAATGTAAGAACGAAATTCTTCTTTGGCGTTATGGTCAATATAATCTGCTCTTTCTTGGCCTCCTGTCTCTCCGAATTGATAACTTTGCACCCTATTTGGATCTCACCCCCTTCCCTGCTGGTTATGCTATCTAACATACCTTCAGCTTTTTGCCATTCTTGTGGTGTATATGACTGGCTATCATGTAAAACATAAATTGCTAGGCTCGGTTCAGGATCCAAATCAGTGCTAGGTCCATCCATCCATGGTCGAGTTTTGACTATTCGTGCGTTAGTCCATGGCCACTCTAACATAGTATCCTGTGATGAAATCATGCTTATCCATAGTTCAAGGATCAGTATCAGGAGTCTAGTTATGTCCATTTCAGGGGTTGAGTTGCTTCAGAGATATTCAAAGTTCAATCTTTCCCGGAATCCCCGGTCCAGTCTATAAGATGTTGAAGAGACAAAAATAAATTTTGCTGTTAGTTTCTTCCAAGATTCCATATCAGGACCATGCTCTCAGGCACATGGCGTGACATTTGGTGATGGTCCTGTGCTTGGGTAAGAGTTGGACTTGATGATTCTTGTGCGTGCCTTCCAACACAGCATATTCTGTGATTCTGTAATATATGTATGAAATTTTCTGCCGTTTGCAAAATCAAGGTCTTTTGAATGTCACTTATCCTCCACAATTTTCTTCCAGTCTTTTTCTGTTAAAGATAACACTGCAAATTCCAGCTGATGCTAGTTATACCTTTTTAGTTTCTTGGGATTTAGAGTCACTGCTAATTTTCTGAACCCAGAACTTTTCATTTTATAGTTTCTTACTAACTTTACAACAGCTTTCTACATCATATTTGCACACAAATATGTGATTTGGAGTTCTTATCATATTAAACATAAATGTCATTCCCATAATTTTTTTATGCTCTACTCTACTAATCATATGGGAATGCTTAATGCAACAGGAGTGCCATGGTGTCCTCAGAAGCATTGCATTTGTTGCATTCAAGGTAAAGGTATGTAATACCTACTCTATTAAATTAAAAACTTCTTAATATAACTTTCCATGATAATATAGTCCTACTGGGTATTGATGCTGCTGTGGTGCATTCTAAACATTTTTAATATTATGCACAAGCATAACCTACCACTGCCACTGCCTCCATTGCCCTTATATAAGTCTGTAAAGGGACCATTAAAAATCCATTACGCTTGTTAGTTTGCAGAGCTTTCAGGGAATCTTGCAGCAAGTTTTGCTATTTCAACACTTACAGGCTTCTATTAAACACAGCAATCTTTGAGCTATAAGGGTTTACTGGAACGGCCCATTAAGTGAGAGTTTTCTAGGGGGGATTATGTCTGGGAGAAGGAGGGGAGATCAGAGTTGTAATTATACAAATGGATTTTGCTTTCTGCATTTTGTTTTTAAAGTAAAAGTGGTTTCTGTTATCTCAAGAAGCCCAAAAGCAAAATGTTAAAGAGTAAATGGATGGTGTCATGATTAAAGTATTTATAAGGAATTCAGGAAAATAGTTTTAAGTATTTGACTTCAGATATAACAGAAAAAAATCACTTACAAACTGGTGTGGAAGTGCTGAATATCTAAAAAGTTATGTCTATTTAAACCGGAGCTGTAGCTGTCAGGATCTCTTAGAATCAGACATTTTTCATTTCTGTAGTACAGAGTTAATAATACTTCCTTTTATCCTCATGTCTATTTGGGTATTAATCTTTTTAGGGTAAGGGCAGGCTCATTTATGACCTCTAGTTTCTCATATGGTTCTAGAAAATATTAATAAGGAAAAATATATCTGTCTGGAAGCTCTTTTCACTTGTTTAATTGGTATTCACATAGGAGTCTGTCCTAAAGAATCATTGGATTCTCCTTTAAGCAGCGTATGCAGCTGTACTTGTTCTCTCTGACCAGCTAGTCTTGCATTTTTACATGAGTTCTTTGCCTGGCCATCACTGCCCTTGCAATTCAAAAGGAGATTCATAAAGACTCATTGCAAGCTATTGTGAGGACACATTGGTTCCTCCCTATGAGGTCTAACTTTTGAATTGTTTGTTATTTCTGGGAAGGCATCAAGTTCTTGAAATATCATTGGGCTGCTTATAGAAATGTGTGGTATTTGTCAGGAAAAGTAAGGTTTCACATACTTTTTGTTTGGAAAGTGGTATTTATCTCTGACTTTAGCATGTATAAAAATCTGGGTGATGTTTTCCAACTTTAAAAAGAAACAGTTACTTGTCTCTGATGTTTTCAGATGGTTGAATATTTCTATGGTTTTTAAAAGGAATTTGAGTTTTGGCATGAGTACAGTCTTGGGGTCAAAAAGATGCCTTTTACTCACCTCATGTCTACAATCCATTCAAGTTTGGCTCAATCGTTAGCTGCCAAAAATCACTATTCCCCATCTGTGCTTTCCTCACTAGAGCTTGCTAGAGGCTGTCTGCTAAAATCCGTCAGCATCCTATCAGTCCTCCCCATGCACCAACCTAGCACCTCGTTTAAGTATGCCACAAGGATGGAGCTCCAGATGGGATCATGCAAAACTGGTTCCCTTCCAGCTGCTCTTTCCTCATTTAAACAATACTGTGGGTTCATACGGAAAGGAGACAGGGATGATAATGACAAGACCATAAGTGCAAGTTTTACTTTTTCCTTAAGTCGCTTCTCTTAAATCTGTGCCTTTCTCACTTCTTATTATGCATCATCTAAAAGTTGCACAATCTGGAAAGTGATCTCTAATGTGGAGCAGCCAGGACGAAGCAATGCTGTTCTGTAAAAAGGATCCGCCAAGTCTCAACATAACTCTTGTACACTGTGTTGTCTATGTAGAG
>JAOXXN010000446.1:110026241-110037794 GCA_026770055.1 Myrmophylax atrothorax | reverse complement strand
AAATCAATTCAGGCCTATTGGGTTCTTCAGGGATTTATTTTATGCACTAAGAGAGGGACTTTTCCCTCTTTTCACCCAAGTATTCTCTTCAAAGCACTCTCACATAGAAATTAATACCACTGAAACAAAGTGCATTAAGGCAAATTTACTGTCAACTTACAGAGATATAGTAGCAATGTATAAAGTGGAAGTAAAGTAGACTTGGTTTTCACTATTTTGATAAACTTTCTATTATTCAAATGCAGTGGCTTAAGAAAAGCAAAACGAAAATGTAAAACAATTAATTTTTTAATCCAAAATTCCCATTAATAAGATCAAATGGAATATTACAAGTCCATTTCTTCATTAGATTATATTCAATTAGGAATTATTATCTTGCTTTTACAAAAAAAACCCTGAAAATTTTTGTGTTCTAACTTAAAATCTGGAAGCTTTTCAGAAAGGTGAATTCTACCATTTCCCCAAGAGCCTAAAACATGTTTCTTTTTTGATTCACAGAAAATATAATAGATGAAACCACTCATAATTTTATTTATTGGATATATATTTGTAGAATTTATCATGCAAAGTCCTTGGGACTATCCTCTAAAAGTTTAAAACAAATTATTTGAGAATTTATGTAGAATCATAGAGTAGTTTGGTTTGAAAGTGACCTTAAAGACCACCTAGTTCCAAATCCCCTGCCATGGGTAGGAACAACTTCCACTAGCCCAGGCTGCTCAAATCCCCATCCTACCTGGCCCTGGACACTTCCAGGGGTGGAGCAACCACAGCTTCTCTGGACAACCTGTTACAGAGCCTCACCACCCTCACAGAACCTTAGGTTCTCTGTGACAAACTCAATTGGCACTGTGTGATTAATTATGCACATTAAGAAAAAAAAGAAAGAAAAAAGAAAACAAAAAAGGTAGCATTCTGGATGAGTGCCTAGTCCTTCATCTGCAATCAGACTTGGTTACAATAGTCCATTTATCTCCTCCTCATATAAAATCAGGTAATATTTGATGTGTTAAATTAGGATATAAGAATCTAAAAAGAAAGAAAAAATAATCACTTTCCTGAGATCCCTTGTGTAAACCAGTTGTTTTCTCAAACCATCTTGCCATTTTTGAAGTTAGTGAAATTACTGACACAGATTCTTTCTGGAATCATTTGCCTCTGTGGTTTTGGCAAGACTTATCTCATGCACAGGTGAGGGCAAAGCTGACTTCTGGTGTGGAGAGTCAAGAATGTGGTCACTAGGAGGTTACTACCCTAAAGTTTACCGTGACAGCTAAATATTAATGCTTTCGCAACCTGTTATCCCAAGACTACTTTTGTAGCTAAGCAGATTAAGTATATAGCCATTATAATGTATTTCTGCTATTTTCTTTATCCAACACAGCTGTTACTTTGCAACTTCTTTTGTCTGCTATTTCTCTTTCCTTTTCTTGTGTCTCCCTCTTCCTTTGGAGGTTAATAGGATGTAGCTCATCAGTGATCTTGGGTCAAACCATTTGGCCATCCCTATCTAGAAGTCATCTAATGAGTGAACTAGCTCTTGATGCTGCCAACCATAGGTCAATCTGATTCGGTATTAACTTGAAGAAGGTCAAATGGTCTCTAAATTTGATAAATATCCCATTTCTTGAACTTCTGATGGAGAGCATAGACAAGGTGAGAGGTAATATTTCTGGACTTGTACAGTCACACAAATAAGTACTACAGCTTAATTTGCACAGGACAAAAGTTAGACTCGGCTTGTGCTCCAGAAACTAATTCCTATGCATCCCAAATAAATTATAACAAATAACAGCAAAGAGTATATTTGATATGTTTAGCTTCTTTTAGTACATAAACAGTCCCTGAAGAGCCTGATACTTTTAAGCTGCATGTCCCATTATAACCTTCCTTAGAGAGATGATAGTCTCAAATTTTTAAATGCACAGTTCTTTTTTGTTGAGGGATTAATCATGAAAAAAAAAAAAGAAATTAGAGAAAAGTTTGAATTTAATAAGCTAGAAAAACCTCATACATGGTTTATCTCTATGAGAGTGGTCAAGCACACAAACTTTCTGGCATGAATATAGTTATGAATATGAAGTTTATGTGCTTGTTTTTTTCTGACCTGCCTTATGCAGACAAAGGGCTAAGATATGTTAGACGTATACCAGAATTGGGAAAAAAAAAAAAAATCAGTGAGAAGTTTAGAGAAAAAATAAGGTTGTGGATTGACAAGTACTTAGGAGAACACTGACAGAGAAAAATGAAACCCATAACAAGGAAGCAGAAAGAATAAATACAAAATACTGTCCCAGCAGAGTATCCCAATGTCTGGATCTCACTTGAAGAATGGGAAGTTTGCAACTTCCTGTCTTTTATACTTAGAACCATCTCACTGGAGATGTGATACCTTCTTGTGAAGTGTTTTGTATCTTTTTTATTTCCAAAATATGCTGCTAGTACAGTACTGCAGCATGAAGGTTGGGTAAAAGTAACCAGAAAGCTTTGAATTCAACAACATTGAATATATTTAGAATTTTGGAGGGTTTTTTTTAAATATCAGCTTCAATTTCCAAATATACATATATACACATCTTTGGGTTGCAAGAAGAACCCTCATAATATGTTAGGCAATCCTACTCAAAAGTTTATTGTCATTTGGTTTTGGTCTTTTCTTTGTTTGTTTGTTTGGTTTTTCCCCACCTGATGCATATGAGGGAAATAATACTGGGTTTACTCAAAGTTTCATAATTCACAGATAGTGTCTACAAAGTGCCTGAAGGTTGGTATCAGGACAGATTTCATGCAAACATAAAACTCCTTGGGAAATGAATTGTCCAGGTTGTGAGACAGAAAGTTTCATCTACCAAAAATAAGAGAAGGTCAGTTTGAAACTATACTGGTAACACATAATTTATTATTAAGTATTGATAATATAGGTTCATTGTTAATATCTCTTTCATTAATTCAATCTCAACATAACCCTTTTAGATAATCTGCTTTTAAAATGAATAATAACATTTTCTTTTTAATATAGCACTCATACATGTACAAAAGGGACTTATAGTGAGATTTAATCTGTATGGGGGAATTCTAAACCCACAGCTGCAGAATTTCAACTAGCTGATAACAGTAGACTTTGAAAAGTATGAAACTGGATGAAATCAGAAACATGATTATTGTTACTGATTATTACTGTCATCTTTATATGCCCTGTGGCATACAAATATATATTGCAATCACAAGAATTGTAGAAAATAGCAGAAATGTTGTGATTATGCCAAGCAAAGCTTTTGATGAGAAAGGGACTTAGTGATAATGTCTAGAGGGTTTTTTTCATGTTTGTTTGTTTGTGGTTTTTTTGTTTGGTTTTGTTTATTTTGGTTTGGGTTTTGGTTTTTCTTGTGTTTGGTTTGAGTTTTTTGGGGTTTTGTTTGTTTGTTTTGTTGGTTTGTTTTGTTGGTTTATTGGTTTTTTTTTGTTTTTGGTTTTTTTTTAATTGAAAGCTAAATTTACATTGGTGAAATATGTGATTTCCTTCAAAACAACAAAATGTGTTTTTTTGCTTCACATGTTGATGCTTCTCTTTCCTAAAAGGTGTCTCCTGGCAGTAGCTATAGATTTTAATTTCCTACATCCACCAACTGAATGTGGTGAGGTATAATGAATTACAATAAGAAGAAATTGTGAGAGGGCCATAGTGTCTCAATGGGTGGGATATCTACAGAACTTTCATAGAAAATGAGAACAGATATATCAATAGATCGTAACTCATGAAACAATACAGAGATATCAAAACAGTTCATACTGTGTGTGGAATAGAGCTTTTTTCAGCCATTCATATGAAACCCAATATATTCCCCCAATTATTTTCTTACAAAAACAACAACAAAAAAACTCTTTATATGTACACAAAAAACCCAAACAAACCAAAAACCAAAGAAACCCAACCAACCATACCAACAAAAAAACCATTTTAAAGTATTTTAGATTCCTCACATTGACTTGCATATTTTGGGTGCAAAGTGCACACTCCAGATCTGTGTGTTGAATGCTACTCCCAGAATTAAATGACATGCAATTTGTCAAGTATGTTTTGAAGGAAATGAGTAGAATTTGCTATTTAAGAAAGGAAATATATTCATAATGCAATTTATGGATCTTCTACTGCTTGGTGTTTACCTTAACTTTTCTTCTCTCAGCGGTTCCCTGTAAACACAAGTGGGGCTGCATTCTCAGGAGACTCTCAGTGGTGTCTCTAGGCAGTTTATTGCTTGAAGGATTTAACCAAAAAATACCAGTTGTCCAATGCATTTCAGGAAACAGGAAGGCTGAATGTCTTAAGGAACACGGACTTTTTGACAGTTTCTGGACACACTGCCTAGTCCATAGAACTTTTTCTTCTGTGAGTAATAAATACAGTAGAAAAAAAAATGTCCACCACTCTGGAAAAGTCAAAACATTACTTGCATGATTTTGAAATTCCCTTTCCATTTCATAGCAAGTAAATCTTGGTAAATTTGAGCTGATTTGAGAATGACCTTGAATCTCACATGTTAGACAAAATTTTGACCACAGTCAAACCTAGGGTTAGTGTAAAAAGGATAACAACAAGCCCAGAAATGACTCAGAGCAAAAGGGTAAGCTCAGGAGAGCACTGCTTCATGGACAGTTCTTTAACTTTTCAAACTTTCTTTTCAAACTTGCTTTAAGCACATAAAAACCAACCAAACAAAAATAAAAAGGCAAGCAAGACAGGATGGAAAAAAACAGAAAAAACTTACGCACTTGAAACAAAGAGAAAACTCAGTAATAAATGATACTCAGCTTTATGATCCTGAGTGGTGTTCCAGTTTACCAAATCTGTAGTATCTTCTCAGAGGCATGGAATGGGCAAGGTTGGAAGGGACCACAGTGGGTCATCTGGTCCAACCTCCCTGCTCAAACAGGGTTATCCGAGAGCACATTGCACAGGATTGCATCCAGACAGTTCTTGAATATCTCCAGTGAGTGAGAGTCCACAACCTCTTTGGGCAATCTCTGACACAGTAAAGAACTTTCACCACGTAGGTGGAGGTTCTTGTGGATCTTTTTTTGCCTGTTGCCTGTTGTTCTATAGCTAGGAAGCACAGAGTAGAGCCTGGCTCTATCTTAACACCCTCCTTTCAAATACTTTTATACATTGATAGGGTCCCTTCTCAGTCATCTTTTCTCAAGGCTGAACAGGTTCAACTCTTTCAGCCTGTACTCAGAGATGCCCCAGTCCCTTAATTATCTTTGGAGCTCTCCACTAGACCCACTCCAGGAGCTCCATGTTTCTCATGTACTGAGAAGCCCAGCCCTGGACACAGCACTCCAGATTTGTCTCACCAGGGCTGAGTAGAGTGGAAGGATCACCTCCATTGGCCACACTCTTCATAGTGCTCCTCAGGATACCCTTGGCCTTCTTAGCCACCAGGGCACACTGCTGGATCATGGACAGCCTGTTGTCCACAGGACTCACAGGTCCTTCTTTTCAGAATTGTTTTCCAGCAGGTCAGTCCCCAGCCTGTACTGGTACATGGGGTTATCCTTCCCCAGGTGCAGGACTATGCATTTGCTTTGTTGAACTTCAGACTGTTCTCTGTCCATCTCTCCAGTCTGTCCAGAACCTTCTGAAGGGCTGCACAGCCATCTGAGATATTGGCCACTACTCTCAGCCTTGTGTCATCAGTGAACTTGCTGAGGAGGGATAGCACACCGTGTTGTGGTAACCATTGCTGAACACATGCTAGGATACATGCATGTGCAGAGTACACATGGAGCATGGTATCTGATGTTGTCTACTCCAGACAAAAGTTAATCCTTCACAAGCATTTTAATGATTCTTTTTTGTGGGAATAAACAACATGATATAAGCACATGTTTAAATCTACTCCTGCTAATCAAAGCACTTTACATACACCTGTACCTCAAGCAAATTTCTAGCAAATTAAGCAGGATTTATGCAAATTATTACCACCAGGGTCCAGAACTACCAATCAAGCACCTGTGGTGAGACAGTGTAATATGCCCCACATGGAACCTTGACCTAACATGAGTATATGTCTCCTGATACCTGAGATAGCTTGTTTAGCACTAGCTCTGATATCTCTCCATAAACTATCATTATGTCAAGAAGATTTATACTAAATCCTTCACTTGGTCTGTCCCCTAAATACAACTGGAATCACATTAACACTTTCTGCAATTATTAATTCCAAGGTCAAAACAAGCACCTTCACTCTTTGTTTTACATTCACTCATCTGAATTTGATAAATCAAGGTGTAGAGTACAACTATTGCATTAGACTTGATCTAATTAGACCATTTTTACAGAGGGAAAAATAAGTGGATAGCTAAATTTAAGCTTTATATATTAGCAATTGCTTTTAGACTCCTAGAAGGCAATAGGAGGTTGTTTTATTTTTCTTCCTAGAACCACTAATTATTTTTAAAAAGCATTGCATCTCACACTAAGCAACAGTTTCTTTTTCTGATTCTTATGCAGGAACACATTGTGCTCTTTGATTGCTATTGTTTTAATTTGTGCTGCTCTGTAGAGAATGCATTGTCTACATTGCAGCACAAAACAGGCAGCTTTGAGAATGCCTTTTGTTGGCACTGTCAATGGTATGTTGAGTTAGTCTTCTAGTTATTACTCTGCAGTGTGCCCCTAGGATAAATTTTCTTTATCATTAAAAGAACACATCTTACCCAAAATCTGAGCTTTGTTTAGTTCCACCTTCTGTTCTTGCTTTGTCTGCTCTATTAAAAGCCTTGTAGTATCACTGCTTTAGCCATTTCTCAAATTTTGATGAGCTAAGATTCAAAAGAAGACATCTGGACCAATAATAGTTTTACAGAGTCATCCAGCCAGACCTTGGTAATGTATGCAAAGTCAGGAACCTCATCAACAATCACACCATGGATGGCAGTAACCTTTTTAGGCATTGACTTAACAATTTAATAGCATGAATCCACATGTTGAGTCTCTGTCAATCAACAACATGTGCACTGAATAAGAGATGCAAGGTAAAGCTAATGGTGCTGACTTTATGTACACCAAAGTGTTCTCAGGACTTTACTCTCCCTATTGCAGTTCTATTTCCCATCCTTTGTTTATAAAGAGCAACATGCTCCTTTCCGAAATGGAATAAAGCAGTAGTTTCACCAAATTCTCATGACCTCATCAACCCACACAGTAGGTACAGAGGCTTCACTGGATTTCTAAATGCATCTGATTTGCGGGAGGTGTAAATGTCTGTGCTGAATCTACAGCATCTAAGACAGGTTTTTTCTCTTCTGCAATGGTTTAAACCATCGCAGAATAAGGCGAAATATGTTTTGTGAAATTATAAAGGTTTGGTTATTGATGGAATGTTTTGTCCTATTTCATCCTGGCCTGTGTCTTCACAAGGCAGCACAATGCAACAAAATTTAACATATAAGAATTTTGTAAGTAGAGTCATGAGTTGCTCTGATAGAATGTAAAAACTATGTTAATACTCTGAAAAGAACAAGACAAAATGAACAATTAATTAAAATCACCCAATTAAAAACACTTTCTCTTTTTAAGTGTAGGTTTACAGACAGCCTTGTACAAAGTTCTGCTACATGATTTAGCAAATAAATCTAAACAGTAGTTTGTAATTTTTGGAACCCATAATGTGAAGCTACACTTAAATTAGCTGTCACTTGAAATTTCAAGCAGCAATAATGGATTTATTCAAGACGCAGGGGAGAGGAGAGCATAGCTAAAGCTTCTCTGATACAGATTACCGGTTAACACTACTTTTTAGTGCCTGATGAAATCACTCGTCTTCATAGAGCATGCAATGTGAGACATTTCATTCTGAAACAATTGTTAGATATTGGAGACCTTATTTAGTAGTAGATCTGCTCTTGAAAATGTCTGAAGGACAAATTTTAATACATTCACATAAGACCTTTTCTTTAATTCTGTGATTCATCCTTCTTCATAACGGATGCCATGGGTATTATTTAGATGTTATTCACAAACCTTACACTAACTTTTAGAATTTTATTAAATACATATAAAGGAATTCTGAGGAGATCTCAGAAAAAAATAAAAAATATCTTATTTTAACTCAGCTGTTAATCCTGCACACTTTTAAAAAACTGGAATTGCTGAGGTATAACTTAAGAAAACTGAAAATATGTTGGTTTTCTAAAAGGTCATTTATTTTCACATTTTCTCTTCAAATCAGATGTTTCTTATCTACTAGAATCAGGAGGGAGTTATCCTTTAGTCCTAAAATGAGTTTTACATAAAGATTGTTTTAGTCATAAAAACTGTTATAACAATAACAAGGACCCAACATCCAGACTGCTTAAGGGCCTTCCCAGCAAAAACAACCTCTACAAACCTGTTGCCACCACCCATTCGATGTGAATGAACAAATATCCAGGCAAGCTGCAGCTCCTCTCAGGCAGAGAGGTTGGATTTGGAATTTAGCTTTTGCTGAAGGACACTGAGCTTCTATTTGTCCTCCAAGTGTAATATTATCCCTTTTTTGTCACAATGAAAAGTGAATGCGTTTGGCCATCAGCTGAAGCTGAACTGATAAATATCTCTAGGCTAAAACAATCTTTTGAAAGGCTAAAAACTATTTGCTCTATTTTTTGTAGTTGTGCAAGTTGCATAAACTTAATGATATGACTGATAAGCAGCCACCTTTTAGACTAATGAAAAATAATTTTTTGGTCCCTCATAGCACTGATATGAGTCTATATGCCATATATGACATATGATGAGATTCATATCTCAAAAAAAAAAGTTTTTGTAGAACTGGATGCATGATGCTATAAATCATTGAAAAAGTGTCTGTATTTAGCATGTAAGTAAACCAAGCAATTAAAGACTTAATGAAGAAGGAGCATGACAAACAATAGGAGACTATATCATAAAATGTATAGCTTCTAATTAAATTCAAATTATGAAAAGTCATGAATTTTATTCTTTGGATTCCAGCTGTTGGACAACTGTGTTCTATTTATTTCATTGGATCATAACACCTTCTATTTTTCATGCTGTTTTGGGTAAAGAAACATGGAGGATAAATTCAGTGTAAGGTCAGGCCCTGTGGCTGCCCCAGGCTGAATGAAACCAGTGTTGAAGGAGGAGAAAGAAAAAGCAAGAGCCTGAGTTTGGTATTCATCCAGTGAAGGAATAGAATATGACACCAGACTGAAGAGATAAATATTGTTTTGGAGAAATAAGAATGACTCATACCTAGAAAGTAATAGTACATAAAATAGTTTGCAATCAGAGCATAGGCTGGAAGACCCTTGCTTAAAAGATTTACTTGTAAAAACAATGGCACTTGTAAAAATCAAAGCCTGCTAACAAGTAATTCAAAAACCGAAAGGGAGGCCAAATTTATCAAGTAAATTGTTTGCTGCAAATAGTTTCCCCACTTCTTTCGTCTGAACATAATTGGCTATCAATAATGCAGGGAAATGCTGAGACACTTAAAGAATCATGTAACAGGCATTCCATTATGTAATTAAGGATCATTAACTATATTAATGACTTTTCTAATTCTTATATTGTTAACCAATGAGTAATGCTTTATGCCACGAGTATACTTTCAAACTTTCCAGCACCAATGAAAAAGATACATCTTGCTTATCTAACTTCTGCAGGTAATTCACACAAGAGATTTGGTCTGAATAAATCTTGAGGAAGCTCAAACAAAAAGTGGATGACTAGATCACACCACACTAGTGGATTAAGAAAAATAAAGATTTGTAAACCTAATATTTTTAGATAGTGACTAGAAAGATTTTAGTGGCTCGAGGAGAAAAATGTAGCTATATATGTGTATGGGCAGAATACATATGAGATGATAAGCCTGCTGCAGAAGAACTGTAGGAATGCCAATATGAAAATTGCCAATTTTAGCATCTGCCATGTGAAAATGCTGGTCATACGAGTGAAATCTGTCAAAGCCTGACAAAACCTGTGCAGTTTGCTATATATATAGAGGACAATATTCCTTCAGAAATACCTAGAGAAGTGGTGAATATCATCCCTGGAAGGGTTCAAGGGCTGGCTGGCTGTGCTTTGTGTAACCTGGTTTAGTGGAAGGTGTCCCTGCCTAAGGCAGAAGGGGGGAAACCAGGTCCCTTCCAACCTGTTGTATATAGTGTGTTTTAGAGGAGGACTGGGTCTTGAGAATCAGACACCTTAAATCATGGGATGTAACATAGCCTGGGTGTTGAATCCCAAGTCTTAATCTTCTGGCTCTGCTAAGAAGGAAGTCTTTAATTCAGATATGGATAAACAGAATAAATATCATTTGCCTAATAAGAAGAATTTTTAACCTGTTCATGCTCAAGTAAGTTACAAAGGAAGATAAATATTTCTATTTTATGCATTGAGAAGCAGAGACCAATGAGTTGAAATGGTTTGTCAATGGTCATTAGGATGGAACTGAAAGGAAAAAGTATCACTTCCAAATTCCATCTCCATGGTACTAAATTTACAGCTTCACAATTTTTTTTCCTAATATCATGGTTTTTTGTCTGCCATCTTCATAAATATATGATGCTACAACAACACTTTTGCAATAGTGCTTATCAAGAATATTTCTAACAGTATTTCTCCCCTAATGATTATGTTATAGAATGGATGGCAAGCCTAGGATTTGGCCTTTTTTTTTTTTTTTTTAAGGTAATTATATCATCTCCTTTAGCAGTTGCCCAGTGTTATTTCTTTATGATGTCTTACATTTACTTAGTGGCTGAACTCACAATCCTTTTGCCTGAGACAGGAGGTTTCATGGTTTCATTAACCTTATGTTCTGTTAGTATAACTATCACATGGATGTGGGTTGTTTGCTTTTTCAGCTTTCAATGCAGTGTTCTAAAGCAATATCAATATTCCAGAGTTACTTTGCATCATTTACAGTGCCCATGTAATTTGTTACTCACCAATGCATCATACAGTGTTAGATTTCATTTCTGTGAGTTTCATTGTTTTGTGGGAATTGCTCAGATACTACAAGTTTTTCTGAAACTTGTAATACTGTCCAAAAGCAAATCATGCAAAGATGTTGTCATATTTCAGAAAAATCCTTAAATATGTGCTTAGTATTATGAACATGCATAGATCCCCTTGGCTAAACCCTCACATATGTCTGTGTTGATACATTTGTCATTATTTGTCTTTAACAGTGGCATTTTCACAGGAGACCTTGTTGCTGATTTCTAAATGTGAATCAAATATCTACCTCCTGCGGTCCATCTGAAAAGCAACTCTCCAGCCTATACTAATACAACAATTTTTAAGTTTTATTGAAAAATATTTATCATAACTTCAGGTAGTTAATATTATTCAAAAAATATTTCTGAATATACAATCATGGACCTTTGCAAATCAAGTCTAAGATGGATTTTGGATATCAAATACTGCTGTGAATCTCTAAACTCTTCTTTTTTTTTTTTTTTTGTTTTCTAGATATGGAGGAGCAGGGAAAAGTAAATTACAAGTGTGCATTTCCTACCATCAAGAAGATACTGATAATT
>JAOXXN010000446.1:109986069-110000164 GCA_026770055.1 Myrmophylax atrothorax | reverse complement strand
TGTTGTTGCTAAATTCCTTGTTCCTCCCCCAAAGACTACAAAAATAATATAATACACAATTATTTCTTCAGAGCTAAGAATGATTAGCATCTCAGCTTCCTCTGAAATGCAAGTCTTACCACACAAGAGGCCCATGGAAGAATATTTTAAGGAAGCATAACCAACTCTTAATATTGCAGTTTTATATTTGTTGCTTGCATTAACAATAAGCCTTCAGATTCATCTTTTCAATTGTTTATTGATTTGATTTGGCCCTTGGGTTTTTAATTAAAATAAAAGCTGTTCCACTCTTCCTTTCAATATTTTTGCACTAGGATTTACTCCATTGCCACTCACAGAGGCCAGTGCTCAGGTGATGTAGGATTAGCCCTGTCATTCATTCAGAACCCGCTGTCCCACAGTCAGAAAACATTCTTCCTCTTGGCACATCTTCATGCCCATTGTCGCATTTCATGAAGATCCTCCTCTTCAGGGGCCCTGTGTGTCCAAGATCAACACAATGAGAGAAAGAACATGGAAGGAGAAAGGCAGAGGAAATTCAGTTTTTCAGTGAACTGAATGACCTTGGACTTTTGGGTTTTTTTCATATTTTTTTCTGTTAACCATGTGGGAAGAGTAGTGCAGAGCCTCTTTCTTATTCTCTCTTAAGAGTGCATATAACAAAGAGAGATAATCTAGACCTTAGTCTGCCTCTGAGCTAGTGTAGTGAGGCTTTTAATTGCAAAGAAAGCTCAAAAAGCCAGCAAGTGATTTCATATTGCTTTAACCCATTTGTACCAGGTCATTTCCTATAAAAATATATGTGAACTACACCTTTGCTATTGAGTTATGGAGGGCATTTATAGATAGGAGAGACTGAAGTAGGGAGGAGATGGAGAAGGCAAGACTTGAGGAAGATGTAAAGGTAAACCAAAACAAGTAGTGAATCATAATCAAGAACAATCTCTTTTCTGTCTTTTTGGTCTTTTTGTTTTCTTCTGAGCCTCGTCCCCTTATTGCTGATGAATGCAACTCTTCAGGTCTGGTGTTCCTGTTTTTCTCTTTGAAAGCGTAGCTGTTTAAAGTCATGTCATCAGCTATTAGCTATCACAAGCCCTTTAATTTACTTAGATACAGACAATTGTATTTCAGGGGAAATTTTTGTCTTCTCTATGTTCTTGCTCTTTGCATGCCAAAGGTAATACCTTTTACATACCCCACCTCAACACTCAATAATTTGTCACTTTTCCTGACCTTTTGTTTTGTCCTTAGTTTCCCTTGGCCATCTGCCAAACATTCATGTAATCAAGTGTCTTATAACAGCATAGACCCCAAAATGTTAAGTTTTAGATTCCTGACAGAAAAAAAAAGTTAGTTTCTGATTGATTGCAAGTTCAGGATAAGACAGGTAAAATTCCAGAGAGAGGTCTTGAGCTCCTGTATCGACTCTGACTTGCTTTTAGTCAACTATGTGCAGTCTTTGACAGATCAAACAAACTGCAATACCTCAGGTGTACTAGCTGTTTTTCTTAACTTAGATCTGTTCTCTAGATCTGATGACAGCTTTCTAACACTTTTCTTCCTTTAAATTTAATAGCAATGACATTGGGGTTTGAAGGCTACCAGAAACTGCTTTTGCTAAGAAGAAAGTAGAGCTGAATAGAAAAAAGGATAGAACTTTTTTATGGGAATTGGTGATCTCAAAATTTAGTTTCATTTATTTCTTGGGAACTTAGAAATAAAGTTAGGATTTCATAAAATGCTCAGGAATGCACTGTCTATCAAACCAGTAAATTTTATTATTTTACTTCTTAACAGTAATGATGGAAATGTACATATATTAAAAAAAATCAAAGCATGAAAACTTCAGAAAAAGAAATCAGCAATTTTTTTTTATAATGAGAATTTCTTTTTTTTCCCCTCTTGCTTTCATTCAAAGCAAATGTCCAAGTAATTTAACACAAACCTTCTCAGGGTACTTGACAGAGGATGGGGAAGCACCTTCACTCACATTTCCTATTTCAGTTTTGGTCTACACTCAATATTACTACTTCTACTAGTACTACTACTACTACCAATAACAATTGTACATATTTTTGCTGACCTTTTCTTGTATATTTACTAAGAAAGCTCATTCTCTTTAATAAAGCTTGAGAGATAATGTGACTTTTTCAGAATGTACTAACAAATCTATCTTCAAAAGCAGGCAAAAGAAAGAGCTAGAGACTTACAGACCAGTCTTCTTCAGTTTAGCCCTGGGATAAAACAAACAGAACGTATAATCAGACAATAGAT
Organism: Myrmophylax atrothorax; assembly: GCA_026770055.1. Taxonomy (NCBI): domain Eukaryota; kingdom Metazoa; phylum Chordata; class Aves; order Passeriformes; family Thamnophilidae; genus Myrmophylax; species Myrmophylax atrothorax. Next base: position 109,997,890 of record JAOXXN010000446.1, on the reverse strand, counting down.
AATGATCATGTGATGTTGAGTTAAAAAAATTCCCACAAATAAAAAAAAAATTAGATTTTACCTTTACTTAATTTTGTCTTGCAACATGACAATTAACCTAGAGGGTTTCCAAAGAGTAGACTCAAAATCTTCAACTTCAGAGACACTTCTTGTATTGTATGCAGTGACATTCCCATAAATGGGCTAGAGAAGCATATTCTACATAACACAAGTGTACAAATACCACAACAGTGGTAAAAAACTTGTCGGACAACCCCCCCCCCCCCCCCATATTTACACAATTGTTTTCAATCTTTCATTAGTCAAACTGGTCTGATAAGTAGAAAAAAATTAAAGTCTGTCATAGGTTCGAGGGTGTTATTTAACATTTTCATTAATGACTTAAATGATAGAACAAAAATAACAATGAGTTCATTACTTTTGTAAACACAGTAAAATTGAATAAATTTTACACATATTGGAATGTGGAAGGACCTTCAGCCCAGTACACTGTTACAGAGAAAGTAATGGAGAGAAATATTTGCACAGAAAAGAGCATTGACTTTGGGTCATTGGGGAAAGAGAAGAAAATTGTTTGGATCAGAACCTGGATCCAGCTGCAAATTTTGTTTCCTCAGACATTCAATGATCTTTTAAAGTTGTGAATGAAATCTGAGGTGTTTTGAGAGCTGGTTTTGGGTCTGAATTTTGCAGTTTAATTCTTTTATCTACTTTAATATTGACATATTGAAGTGGGAGCTGGCTCCTTGACACTGTGAAATGGAGGACAAAAATGTTTAGAAATCAGATTTAAAACAGAGGATCAAAAATACACTTTGCCACTAGAAAACTGAAGAGAGATAAGATCATGGACTGTGCGGGATATTAAGTTCATTTAATCACAGTAATGCTAGAGTTTAACATGATGATGTCTCACTGTGGGAGGAAAGATTATCTCTGTAATACTTCTTAGATATTTTCTGTCATTATTCAACTCTAAAACAGTGACTGTCAAGGTAAGATTGGGACTAGTTCTTTCTGAAACTATTCCTTTTACACGAAAGGGATCAGACTGGTGTAGCCTTGAGCCAGTGAAGATTTAATTTCTGGTGTCTTTTCTTGAAACAGCCATAAAACTAGCAAACATTCAGGTTACCTAGTGCCATACCACAGTATGCCATGCTGTCATGTGTCACACCTCTTTTCTTAATCATTTTACAAAGTATTAATTTTTAATGTTGACCTGAGTTTATGTATATCTTGATTTTTTATTAAATGTTGTGGCACATGTTAAAAATCTTGTACAACTCCACAAAGTTGCATAAAGCTTACAATATAGCAAAAGGTTACAGGGAAACAATTGTACCAGTCTGTCATTGTAACCTTCAAAAGGTTCTGTCAACATCTATCTGCAGGTTCAAAGAATTTTAAAACCTCAGAGGACAAATCTGTTTGAAGTAACAGACATTCCCTTGTTTTTTGTTTACTATATTTACAAGCCAGATAATATTGCAAGTTCTCACCTAAACCATAAATGTTTCCTTCATACACTAAATTAATTTCAAAGGCATCGTAGGCTCAGGTCCCTTAGGCTGTTGCAGTACATGCTATACTCTTAAAAATGCAAACCCCCCACCCCACCCAAAAAGAACCATAACAGGGAGACAATATGTATGCCTTTACATATAGTTAATTATTTAACTCTCCAACTATTTAACTGAAATGTAATTAAAATTTTTAACGTTACAATAGTAGTGGGTGGAGTTCTGCAATGTCCTTTATATCTTTCATAAAAAGGGCACTATAAAGATTATAAATTCAAATAGTGTTTGCTAAAATCCTGGAGATTTACCCTAAAGTGCACTAGGAATATTGTAATACCAGAAAAGGACATTGCCATTCTTGTTTTAAGATCCAAGTATATTTAACACTTCAAAGAGGAGATATCAAAAATGTGTGATTTTTGCACTTCATCCTCCTGATTCTAATCCACTTGTATTTAAACTTTCTTCCACATAAATCAAAGAAATTTTCAGGAGCTCCAACTTGTAACAATCAGTCTAGGGGAAAGGATGACAGTATTTCTCCCTAGAGGGGGATCTTGCATGGATGAACCCTACAAATATCACAGTCAATCATTGCTGTTCAAATCTGACAAAGAATGCTGTTCTGCACTGCCTCCTGAGAGAAGCAAATAAAAGATTTTGGCAGAAAATATTAGTTCCAAAAATGTGGGTGTTCCTCAGAGTGCAAAGTTAATGTAATTGACTATTAAAGCACCAGAGTTACTTTCACTTTTTCTATCCACCTTCTCCTAGATCCCAAGCATCATTTTTAGCTGACATACCAAACAATCTGCAGTAGCCAAATTTTCCCACAATAACATAGGGATAACTAAGTGTAAGAGTGTCCCTGCCCTACAAAAATTAGGGTATATGGATGAATGGGTGACTGTTAATTTGCGTAGCTTTAAGACAAACACAATATTTATATTTGTGCTGAAAGCATCACACACCTCAGAATGGTGTATTGTGGTGTGACATGTGCATTCAGATGTGAACATTTATAATAGACCAAACCCTTTTTTAATTTTTTTTAATGAAAAGTGGATGTTCTGAAAGCTATGATTAAAGAAATATAGTTATCAGAAGCAAAAATCTCTAATAATAATAATGCCAAGGAGAAAGAGTAGTTTAGAAAATTTACCAAGAAAAGCCAGCTCTGTAAAAGAGTATTTCTGTGTATAGCAAAATTATGTACAAATTTTGAGCCAATAAAGTTTTATTTCCATTGTAAATACAGTAGATACAGTATTAAAATACAGAGCATCCCAGCATTTAAGACTGATGCACATAAAGGTGTTATTCCATCATAATATTTGTATACCATTTTACCACTAATTAACTATTTTAAGATTCTGTTTTGTTTATTCTTAGCATACAGGCCTGACTGTACTTAGGTAACTTGTGCCACTACTTGTGGTTAGTCCACTACATTAGTTGGGTGTGCTGATTGATAGGTATTTTGACAAGAAACAGGACTGGAAACTGAAGTTTGATGAGATTAGCTGGGATGACTGTTTTTAACTAGCCCAATGCAACTCGCATTAGTTTTATCCAGAGTAGCTAACCAGTCTGGGGTGTGAACAGGCACATGTGCAGGCAGTCATGTGGTTCAACAGCCCTGGATAACTGGATGTTTATTCTAATAATCTCATTCCTTCTATTGGATATATTAGTGAATCGTCATTTTCCTCCTGTCTGTCTGGTATATATTTCGGCATCTCATAAATAGATTTTTCATTTTAATAGTAACGAATGAATCATGACTACAACACAGAATGAATCCAAAAAATTTTTTCACCCATGGCTAGCAAAAAAAAAAAAACCAACCAACAAAAACTCCCTCAACAATATTTTTAGACTGCCTGTAACAAACTGTAGGATATAACTGGTAGAATAAGAATTCATTTACATAGTGGCATTTTCTCCCCTCTCTGTCTCCCCATAGGTATGAGCATTGGTGTCAAGGGAGTCTGATTCTATTCTGAGCCTGTGGGGTAGAACATAAGCAAGGCTAACAGTAACTTCAATTTTAGTCCTTTAGTCTGGAGTATATTGGAAGTGATGCTGTGTTATGAATGTTAATGAAAAATTAGATTTTCTTGAGTTCCTTGCCATGCTCATCAATTTTTCACCTCACATTTATGCCAACAGTGGTCTGGTTTTTATTTTTTTTAAATAAAATGTCTGCAATCAAATTTATGGAAACAAATTAATACATGTAGATCTGCCTATGATAAAGTATGATTGCATTAGGAAAAGAATTTAAATTTTAGTGTAAATATATGGACTGAAAACTCTAGGAAGAAAAGAAGGAGTGAAGGTGACTTATTGGATGCTTTTTCAAATATATTCCAGCTAAGGTGATGGAGAGCTGAAACCTTAGTTGGTACCTGAGTTGAATAAAGAGCCTGTCTCAGACAATTTGCAAAAATGAAAAGCATCTAAATTGGGACTATGATGTATTGGAAAGCTTGAAAATGTTACTTTTTGCATCATAATAAAAGATCAATATTTTCTAACAGTGAAGAAAAGATTTTTGTGTGGTTGCTTTACTAGGTAACCTGAAAAAGCACATGAGTTAAAAAAAACCCTTGTTTCGTTTTATTCCATAAAGCTCCAAAGTCAGATGGTTAATATTCTAAGTACAACACTAATGCTGACTATTTCTGATTAATTATGTATTCTCTCTGAAACTACTAAATTAGTGTTAATCTAAATTACACCAGGAATGTATGGTCCTGACAGACCTGTACAAACTCTTCTGTAGTTAGTTTAAAGACACTTTGGTGTCAGCAGGAACTGTTCATTTTTGGACACCTGTGGGCTCATGTGTGTGGTTATCACCAGTTCCCAACAGTCTGTATGATTTTTTTTTTGTTATTTGGATCACAGAGGATATAAACAGATCTATTAACGCTGTCAGATGTGGACATGGCCGACTTCTTCAGTTTAAGTTTAATAATCGGGTTTTTTGAGTTAGCTGGTATTATTTCATCTTATTGATGCCTATACACCTGCAAGAAAGTTCAAAGGATTTATCAGCAATGTTCTCTCTTAAACAGTAGTTGAATTGTGTGGGTAAAGGTCTTTAGTCTGCAACATGCAGGATGCCAAGCTCTCCTAAATTTAACCTTCCTACTGCAAAATCTGTGCACTAATAATGGCACTGAAACTGCACAAAACTTCTGCACACAGATCTGGGCTTTTCATAGGTAGTGGCAAACTTGCACAGGTTCCATAGATACAAAACATGGATTGCTTGTCTGAATATTTTTACATGTGAATATGTTATAATGTTCACATTTGGATTTTTTTCCATACAAAGCTATACAATAACTTCATAAATACACAACATTTTAAGACAGAAGGAAATAAATAATAATAATGTCCTCCTTATACAGAAAAGCTTTGTGTGTGGGTTTTTTCAAGGTTTCTAGTGACATCTTTTGCAGATTTGGTAGATAAACCTCCATCTTTATCCTTCTTATTAACTCTGTGTACCTTGATATTCATTACATTATAGTTAAAACTCTCTGAGCTGGACATATCAGGAATTATTTTTAAAATAAAATACTTTAAAAGAGAAACATAGGATTTACTTTCCTTAGAAAACAATAGTTGCAGCTAGAAGATTGCAGTCATATCTTCAAGGAAGACAAGCCAAAATTTAGAACATAAACTAATTTTCAACTCACAAAATAGGTTCTTGCATTCTTCCTACAGAGAATATCAGCTGAAGTCAACAGTACACCAGACAGATAAGATGGCCTAACTAAGCCTTTTTTACTGCTTTCCATATAATTCTAAGCCAGCTCACATTAACAACCTTTCATTGATAAAAGAAATCAGTTTTAAGCAGATAACATCTTCTAATGATTCATCTAAAAGCTGGCATTTAACACAAGAGATTTTATTGTATCCTGTAAAGCATCTAGTTCAGCTAAAGCTGAGGAGGCATTTAAAAAAAATGTATTATTATTAAACACATCATTATTTAAAAAATGATAAATCTAAAAATGTCTTCAAGGGCTGTGCACATATCCCACAGAAAAAAAATAAATTAAAAAAATTTCAAGCAGAACTGGTGACTTCCATAAAGGTGGAAGCATAATATAAGTCCAAAATGACTGAAATGAATTAGAAATCATAGAATCCTGTTATGTTTTGGGTTGGACGGGATGTTAAAGATCATCCAGTTCCAACACTGTGCCACTATGGGCAAGGACACCTTCCACTAAGGGTTTCTCAAAGCCCCATCCAACCTGGACTTGGACAGATCCAGAGATGGGATTCACAGCTTCTCTGGACAATCTGTACCAGTGCCTCAACACCCTCCAGTAAAGAATTGTTTCCTTATTTCCAATCTAAGCCAACACTCTTTCCAAAGGCTAAAACCAGTCATTCCCCTTCATCCTATCCCTCCATGCCCTTGTAAAAATTAGCTTTCCAGCCCTCTTTTAACCCTTTCAGGTACTGAATGGCTTCTAAAATATTTTTCTTGAGCCTTCTCTTCTCCAGGCTGAACAACCTCAACTCTCATAGCTTTTCCCCATAGGAGAGGCGCTCCAGCCCTCTGATCATCTTTCCGGACTCCTCTGGACTCACTCCAGCAGGTCCAAGTAATTCTTATGTTGGGGCCCCCAGATCTGAATGCAGCAGTCCAGATGAGGTCTCATGTGAGTGGACTATAAGGGAAGAATCACCTCCCTTGATCTGCTGGCCATGCTGCTTTTGATGCAGCCCAGGACATGGCTGGCTTTCTGGGCTACCAGCACACATTGCTCATGTTGACCTTCTCACCAGTCAACATCCCCAAGTGTTTCTCCTCAGGCTTGCTCTCAATCCTTTCTCTGCCCAGCTTGTATTTGTGCTTGGGATTGCCCCAACCCATGTGCAGGACTTTGCACTTGGCCTTATTGATCTTCGTGACTTTGCTTGTGCCCATCTCTCAAGCCTGTCCAGATCCCTTTGGATGGCATCACTTCCCTCCAGTGTGTCAACTGCACCCCACAAATTGGTGCCATCAGCAAACTTCCTGAGGGTACACTCGGTCCCACTCTCCATATCACTAACAAAGATGTTAAACAGCCCTGGTCCCAGTACTGACTCCTGAGGACTCACTGATCTACACTTGGACATTGAGCCATTGACTGCAGTTCTTTTGGTATAACCAACCACCAATTCCTTATTCACTGTCTGGTCCATCTGTCAAATTCAAGTCTCTTCAGTTTAGAGACAAGGATATTGTGCTGGACACTGTCAAATGCTTTGTACAAGTCCAGGTAGATGATGCCATCACTCTTCCCTTATCTACACCATAACCCTGTTGTAGAAGGCCATCAGATTTGTCAGGTATGATTTTTCCTTACTGAAACCATATTGGGTGTTACCAATTGCTGCCTCATTTTCCATGTGCCTCAGCATAATTTCCAGGAGGATTGAGGTTAATTACCATGACGGTGAGTAAATTGTTGATGTCAACTTATATTTATATTTTACTCATGAGTTTTCTAGGAAAAGAACAAGCCATTGTCATGCTTTTAGTATTAGATATATAAACATAGAAGTCAAAGGTGATCTCTGTGAGACCTGAGCTCTGTTATACTCCCAAGGGATCATAACTCAAGGCCTCTAAAGTGTACTTAAGATTCCGCCTAAGAGTACTTTCCTTTCATTAAGTAGGCCTACTTGAGTAACTAAGCAAAAACTTATTCTTTCCTACTTCAGGGGCCAAGGCAGTGCTCAATATTCATAAAGATGACACAACCTGGCTTACTGACAAACATTTACTTCTAGCTAGGGCTTTTGGGAATTAACTATATTAAATTTTTTTTTCAGGCATCACTTATATTGATTTGTAATGAAACATCCATATGTGTTTATAAACAGAACATGATCCATACCCTGTGCACCTTTCTTCATGAATCTCCAATATTTTGTGTGTATGGGTATTTCAGTGAGAGTTAAGTCTAATTGAATGATAATTTGCCATAGCATTACAAATTGTGGTTTAACTAGAATTATGTGGAACTTTATATAAAACCCAATCAGACAGTAAAAAAGATTTTTAGCCTTAAACCAGAGGTCATTCTTCCACTGAATTTTAATGAGATATTCTGAATCCCTCAGAGGATAGAAATGTCTTTAACCCTTGCATTGCAAACAGGGACTTGCAAATTGCAGTGGCTCAAATTTCCCTAACAAAATGATGTCATGGTGGCATCAGAAACCAATGTGATCTGATGCCAATTAACCCAATTAATCACAATGAACAACAGAAAACCAAGTTTCAAATAACCTTTCATAAAAAGAAAATAACAGGATCTCCCATACTGTGTCAGCAGGGCAGAAAAAGCATGTAATAGTGATTAAGACAACTCCAAAATCAGAACATAACTGCTTCTAGAGGGTTTTGGCAGAGAATTTGTATGAAGAATACACTTACAGGTGTGGCATTGAACAACAAACCTGGTGTTTGGACTTAATTTCTGATTTCTTCTGTGGACCTGATGAAAGGGTAAAACATACTATGCATCTGTGCTATCAGTTATGAGGTGCATCTGAGATAAAATTAAATCACCTGCATGCAAAATATATTCATTTGCAATGATAAGCTTATATATGAATTTATACTGAGTTCTGTAACTCTTCTGATGTGTAAATTTGGTTTACTTTTAATGGCTTTGTGAGGACCAACTCATCCTGAAGTTCAGAGGAAACCTTTGTGTTTCAGTTTGTGTCCATTGCACCTCATTTTGTCCCTGGAAAGAGCCAGGATGCCTCTTCTTTTCACACTCCCTTCACATATTTATATACATTGATGAGATTCCTCCTGAGCCTTCTTTTCTCCAGGCTGGACAGTCCCAGCTCTCTCAGCCTTTCCTCACATGAGAGACAGTTCAGACCCTTAATCATCTCAATAGTCCTTTGTGGGATACTCTCCAGTATGTCCTCTTTTGTACTGAGAAACCCATAACAACACAGTTTACAGTGAGATGTGGCCTCACCAATGTCTAGTACAGAGGAAGGATCTCCTCCCTCAACCTGCTGGCAATATCTTTAAGGCAGCATATGATGCCATCAGCCTACTCTGCCACAAAGGCACATCTAGGGCTTCAAGCATTGGGGAAATGCCACCATTAGTGCAATACTCTTGAGACAATTACTCTGTTTGGCAGAAATAACCTTCTGAATTGTTAAAACTCATGGCAAAAATATGTAGTGTGAGTCTTAGTTCTTCTAAATATGGAGCATAGAGAGGCAAAGCAATGCCTAGCGGAGCTATGAATAATAATAAGCATCCACCACATGCCTATTTTAAATTTATTCAAATCAGCTCTTAAGGTCCTGGGCTGGGTTATATTTGGTTTTGTCAGAATCATTAGTAGACAAATGCAGAGCATTACAGGAAAAGGACTCTATTCTGTCTATGTGCTCTGCATGTCAGAGCTGTGGTATGCTTTTCTCTTTTTTAGCCTGCAGACCTTTCTTGTGTTTGACTAGATAAATGTAAATTGGAGATTGAGCAAATAGTGTTAGATATTTTAATGCAGGCAGATATGGTTGCTGCTGGATAAGAGCTTATGCTTCTATTATGTTCTAAATTTGAATAACTTGGTATAGCAAAATTCCTTTAGAGTTCTTAGCAGAAAAAAAAAAATCAGGAAAAATCTTGAGCGGCTCTGAGTTTATGACTGGCAATTTATTTTTTTAAATTTTATTTAATTTATTTATTTTATTTTATTTTATTTAAATAGGAATGGAAGAGAAGCCTTGAAATATACAAATTCATGACATTTCCCTTTTGGTGTCCTGTATGTTGGAAGGAAGACACCAGCCCAGTGGCAGTCCATGCTCTGCAAAGACTTATGTACCTTCTGAACTTAAGTGTGTAAAAACATCCTCCTACATGCTTGAAGCTAAACAAACAACTGATACCTCATACTGCAGTGGACTGCTAAGTTAGTTTAGTTAGATCTGTGTAAAGTATCTCAGCTTCATACACTGATGCCTGGCACACTGGGAAGGTCATAATGAGCAAATTTATCCAATTTCTTAACCTGGCTAAGCTCAGCACTCCTTAGACTAGGTTACTTTCATTACTTAAAGCCAGCTCATATATGGTTGGCTCAGGTATCATTGCAACAGACCAGTCAATGTTATAGACTTGCTACTTTAGCACCTTTTTTAGGTAGTTCATTGAAAATTCACCCTTAGATGAAGTTTAGATTACACAGCTGTTTCATGGACCCTCCTCTAAGGTACCTCCCAGTGTTTATCAGTTGGCAATGAAATACTGAACTGAGCAGTATGTACTATCATCATTGACTCCAAGTTGGTGCCCGATGCTGGAGCTGGGGATGTTCCCACTCCAAATCCTACCCCAACCTGCTGCCTGCCCTGTCCCTCACTGGAGTGGTGGGAGTAGCCCTGGCCATGGGATCCTGCCCTGCCCTCCCCGTGGGAAGCCCCATTCCTCCCAGCTCCAGCTTCTGCACTGCTGAGGGATGTCACTGAGCTGTGGCAGTTTTAAGAACTGAAACTTTAAATTAAACTTAGCAAGTTTTGCAGAGTTGGTAGGTTTAGCCAAAAAAAATCACCTTTCATGTTTCAAGCAGGTTGCAAAATGGTTCTCACCAGAGCATAAATGTTGTCTTTACATAACACTGATTTTTGGCTCACAAATTTCATGTCCATTATGCATTCTTGAATGGACTTTTACCCCCTGTATTTATATTTATTATTTCAGTGTCCATTTTATCTGTGCTGCCCAGAGAAAATCTGAAATACAATGAACTGATGGACAAAGTGAATTGAAGTTTATGTATACATTCCCTTGAACAACAAATTTACTTTCTTGAGCACAAAGTCAAAATCTATTTTGAAAATTCAAAAAAATGTTTTGGAAAAGTACAAGAACAGCAGAATACTATATAAGTAGAGAAACTCTGGACAGGACTTAAAAATAAAAGAAAAACCCTATAGGTATCTTGTTCTTAATCACTGACTGCTCAAAAGCAAAATGTCTAAAAATTACTGCTAGAAAATCTGTATAATTATTTTAATGGGGCAAGGCAAAAAAATCTCAGGTTATGTCTCTTTGTTAATAAGGAAAAAAGCCAAGATGCCATTGCATGGAGTATTTTGGTTTTTGTTATCAATTCTGGACTAAAATTTCATTTGTTTTATTTACTAGCTTTATGATTTTAGTTGTAGAGATATAGATTGTATATATGGAAACTTATTGCTTTTATTCTTTTAAAAATCTATTTAATTTTAGAAAATACATGTATAAATTTAGGAAAGGATTCTTCTTCTCATCCACAGGAGTTCAAAAGTATGTAAATCCCTCAACCTGCGCTTAGTGAAGTAAATTCTTGGTTTACTGTAGTGCAAATAAGAGGGGAATCAAATCTATATATCCTGTGAATTACAGTACTATAATAAACATAATGCTGCTTAGTGTGTGAGCAGAAGAATACCATTTATTTACAACCTACTATCAGAGCTTTTTGTTGGTCTCTCTTTACTGTACATATGAGAGATAGTCCATAGACTCTTCTTGTTTTGTATTTATTGTAATGCATATAAGACTTTACTAAATTTTTATGAGTACACTTTACTAAGTTTTTTTTATAGGTATTGCAATGAATACCAAATAAGCAGAAACAAGCCAGAATTATAGACTTTGTGGGAATTAAGACACTAAACCTACCTTTCACAAATATCCCATGGGTACAATTTCTAAAAGCAATTCTTGGAATAAGGTACCCATTTGCTATTGATTTTTCATTAGACACTTAATGGATGTAATGCTATAGAATGTTTTTCTATCTTTTATTAAAAAATATATCTGAGTACAATATGACACAGTGACTTTCCCAACTTAGGTCCATATATAACTATTGGTCAAAAAGAAATCACAACAAAATTTTCTTCCAAAAAAAAGCATACCATTTGCATCTTTAACTGTCACAAAGTGTGTTTAGTTGATGGTTTATATGTACACTGTGTTCTTCAGTGGTCAAAATTAGAAATATTTGGGAAGTATTGGCTTGGTGATGAGTATATTTAGGATCTATTGGCATGGTGACAAGAGCATGAAGAATTTACAACTTTCTAGGCTGATTCTTGATTTTCAAGAGAAAGTATTGTCATAGAGATAGGTCTGTTCTCCATATCACTTTTCAACTTATGAGTTTCATAAGATTCTGTAGTTTAAACATATATGTCTGCTCAGAAAAGAAAACCAAAAACCCCCAGTCCCCCCTCTCCCC
>JAOXXN010000446.1:109927599-109949537 GCA_026770055.1 Myrmophylax atrothorax | reverse complement strand
ATAGGCTACAAGTAAAGGCATTTCCTTCTTTCCATATTTTCTTTCTTTCTTTCCATATTTCACGATCTTCTTAATCTTTAATGTGTTCTTAAAAAATACAATAACTCTGAGCTTGGCTGAGCACTTGATGCACACAAATACATTTTGGCCTTGGTCTGACAACTGCTTTCTTTCCATTATACTCAAAACTTCCTTTGTAGCTTTTTGGAAGTGAGTTTCCTAGAGAAATTTCTGTGAATGTTCCAGCTCTGGTGATTATTGTTTTCCTATTTCCATCCATGAACCAACTGCACTATTTTAACCCGTGTGCCGTGCAGGCTGCAAAGCTGGGTCTTTATTTATTTAACTGATAATTCTCGTAAAATGACTCCCCTGGATGCCTATCAAGTGATAGTCATTAACATGAGTAATGCATGTAGAAAATATAACATGCACTTGAAGCTATGCGCTCTTTAATTAAATATCAGCATATAAAATGGACAATGAACTATTAATTTTTTTATCATTATGAGCTTTGCAGTTGATATTGCAAACAAAATGCTAAAACACATCTTCCAGCAGGGAAACAAGGAACATTACTTCTGTTTATGAACTTTGTCTATTTAATTTGTGCATGGAATTACTTTCCAAAAAAATAGCAGTTATAAAAACAATAAATTAAATGCATTTTTATTGAAAAGTTTATAACCGTAGACATCAGGTAACATATCATGTAATATTAATTATCTGATAGCTAATAAGATGCCGAGAATGAAAGAGAGACAAAAAACCCCACCATATGCATTCTATTTTAGGAGTAATAAAAGAATCAAAGAAATAAAATTATGCCTTTTGGATATGAGTTTCCAGAAACAGGGCTAAACCTTGTGTTATGTAAGGTAATTATGACCTATTGACAAGGTGATAGGCCATCACTTCAATTTTTCATGGAGATATTTGTGATTTAAAAGTCTAAAATGAGAAGTTTGTGTCTATTACCAGCAACTTTTTGTGTTTGGTTTCAAACCTTGTTTCCCTGTGGTGTTATTATAATACACAGGGATATTTATATAGCATATCGGTAAAGATATTTTTTCTTTATTACAGATTTTTCTGGAATACTATTAATTAACAGGGATAAATTCCATTAGCAGAACTCATTATTTTTTAAATTTTAATTTATTTACACTGAGAATACCTCCTCCTCTGATGATTAGCTGCATTATTAGTAATAACAATTCTTCTTTGCTTTCCCTTTATTAAGACAGCTAATTCAATTTTATATGGGGTTGAGCACTATCATATAGCCTGAAAAATAGATACGGTATGTGGCAATGAAACAGTACTGGGGCCTACATCTTGGATCATTTCAGCTCTGTTTCATATTAGATGTGATATAAAGTATGCATTATTATTAATGTGTTATTAAGTAAGGTGTTGACTTGTATAGAGTGGGTATAAATACTACACAGAAAATATAGGTGAATTTTGTTGCTACTTTCTCTGAAGTCCAGTATTTAATTAAAGTGAAAGGACATATCATCTCTTTTGTATTTCTCAAAAGAAGACAAAAATTAAAACTTTGAAATGTAACTGAAGGAAACAGTTTAAAATTTTTTCTGTGAGTTTCTGAACTATTTAATACTCTGTTGTTCAGTAAAGGCAGTCACCCAAGAGCAACTGCAGTAAACCCCAGTCATACTACAAAAAGATCAAAAATTTCAAAGAGTGAGGTGAATTATGTGTTTTAGATAGAAATTGCATGTTACTCAATGCAAAACAATTTGTCAATTCACATTTGAGGTGATTTACTTGATTTCTTTGAGAAATCTACTTTGGACTGACTGTGACATGGGCTTTCTACGTCCAATAACATGCACATAGTAAACGTGAAGCTTTCTTGAGTCTAAAAATCTGTCACACAATCATCTATCTGTAATGTTATTCTGTACAGATTTCTTCATGAATTATATATAGGTTAAAAGAGTTTGTCATAAATAGTGGGTTCACAGAAAGGACAGGATGAACATTTGAACTCATTGGTAAAAGGGGAAGCCGTTTTTTACTTTCTCCTCTAAACTTGCAGTCACCCATCTAATGCAACCAGCTATAAATGCAGCATTAGTTCAACATTAAAATTCAATAAGCCACTTTCATAGTTTCCCAAACAGGTCTCAGATATTGCACAGACAGGCACTGCAAGGCTGCCACCACAGCTCTTTCCAAGAACCACGAGGAAGTGGATAACACTATGTCTTTTTTTGACTTATGTAAGTCAGGTAAAAAACCTGTAGAATTGTTACTTAACCCTGTGAGAATCGTTTAACCTTGTTAGGGTTTTTCCTGTGGTTTTGTTTATTTTTTGTTTGTTTTTTTTTTTTCTTTTTCATCCTTCATACATTTTTTGTTTTGTTTGAGAAACAAAATGCATTTGAGAATGTCAAAATGAGAATGTCAAAATGAGAAATAAAATGATATAAATTGCTCCCAGTGCTATGAGGGATTTCCACAGACACATATGTGAAACGATAATTAATCATTCAGTTAATGGATAAGCAGTATGTGTGGGAGTGAAAAAGGGAGTTAATTCTGGTTTTATTTCCAGTGCCATCAGATATCAGCAGAAGCATCACTACAGTTTTAGTCGTATGAGCATAAAAAATGTTTTGTCCACGTGTAATCTCTCAGAAGACTGTTTCTATATCACATTATGTATGCTTATTCATTAAATTGTGCATATATTAGGTAAGAAAAAATCGAGAAACAAAGACCCTCCAGATAAATTAAAGAAAACAAGTACACCTCAAACCTCCCAAAGATGTTGCTGCACAATCAAGTTCCCAGGCAAATGGTGTGGGTTTTACTACTGGACAATGCCATTGTAGTGACAAAAGAAATAGAAATGATAGGATTATCATGAGGATGAAAATATAAATGCATGCAAACTTCCTAGTGAAACAGTTCTTTAGATAATCCAAAGTGGGTTAAAACTATAAAATACTCTGAGGTTACGGTGCTTATAACAAGACAGTATTTGTTAGTTCTTCTGGCTTAAGCTATCTGAAGCAACAGTCATTGTCAGGGATGATTAGTTATGCTTCTTGAAGAGAATAGTCACATCATTTTCTTACAGTATTTTGATACTAATGCACATAAATGTATCTGAAATGAACTGTAAAAAGACAAAGAACGATTGTATTCTTCTCTCATAGTTTTCTAAATATCACCTTTGAGGACTACTGGTGCACTTTTTCTCTAAATTGTGGTTTTTTTCTGTCAATCTACATTGCTAAAATTACTTTGCTAATTCCAGAAATCTTAAATTCGCTGTTTATCCGGAACCATTCACAGCACTTCTGCATAGCATGAGCTCTCAGTACTGGTAATTTTAAATAGCTAGTTGCTTGTCTCAGGTTTCAGAAAACAGTGAAATACTATTTTGCTTCAGCATATCATTAAGGATTGACTCTGCAAGCACTTTTTTGTGTACTTAACTGCTCAACTGGATAGCAGACTTCAGAGGAGTTGTCCTTATGGCTTATTGTACTGATGTGATTTTGTTTTGTCTTTATCTATATATACAGAATGCTTATTTGTCAAAAATCCTACATATTTCAGAATATGCTGAATTGTCTTGGTTCAAGTAGGTATAAAAAGAATAGATTTTTATTCTCCCAGAATGGTTTAGCCAATGGCAAATAGTGAATAAATACTCTAAACACTGTCTTTTCTGAAATGTTGTTCATCTAAAAGCTTTAAGTAGTTCTGAAGTGGGTTTTTTTGGTGAAAATACTAAAGCTCATTATAAACATTTAGCTGAAATAGTTTGAGGTGATTTTATTTGCTTGTAAAGCTGTGGTGAACTTGCTCAGTGAAAACAAAACATTTTGTCTAACTCTACATATCATTTCTTAAAGAATCTGGAAAGGAGCAAACAGGTTACCAAATATTCTTCTTATGTATTTTTTGTTTTCTTGTTACTATAAACAATTTACATCTCTGATACTGTAGTTGGTTTTATAATGGGGTGGTGAGGTATTAATTTCTTATTAACATGATAGTGAATATCTAAAGTTAACATCGGGGAATAGAATTAAGCTAAATATTTCTATACTTATAAGAATATTTGCTCAGTAAAATGATTATATATATTATTAAATATAATAAATGAATGTAATTTTTTAGAATTTTGTAGAATCTAAGACACGTGGAGATCACTTGTATGTATATTTAATTAATTAACCTAATTATTGATGTTTCAATCTATTGCTGCATCACTTGTGCAAATCTACTTAATTTTATTCAGATGTAACTCAGCTCTTGCTTTTTACAGTCATTTGATGTGCAAACTATGGAGAAAATGGCAACATATAAAACGTAGCTTCCAGCAAAATTTTAAATTTCACATTAATTTTTTTTATTGGGTTTGCTTTCTTCTTGGAATATTATCTTGTCATGTTCTATCTGGCATTAGCTAAAAGCACAGAGAGCTCTAGGAGCTGTGAAGAAAATACAACTGTGTTCTCTTTTTTGTTCTGTCTTTTTGAGTTTTTTCCTATTCATGGTGCATACACTAAGATTATTTGTCACTAATTTGAGACCATTTATGAAGCAAGAGTAAAGTTTTTCATATGCAAAAGATTTTTAAAAGCTTTGTACTTAGTCAGTAGGTTTATGCTCTTATGTTTAAATGACAACATATAATTCACAGGAAAATAGCACGGTGTGTCAAGCAACTCTTGGCAAAGGGTTTTGAGAGACATTGAGTTATTTTTTCTCTGCAAGAAACTTGACAAACCGATGAGACTCCTAAATCATATTTTTTCTAATCTACAAGAGTAGTTGTTGCTGTTCTTGTTTCTTTTTAAATAGAGTTTACTTCCATGTAGCTTTATAAATATCCCCAGTGTCTCAGTCACCTATGAAACACACATAGATCTTTAGGCAAGTTGTTTAACATTATTGTGCTGCTTTAGCTATTACACTGGTGCATGCCAGCTGTAGGTGAAAATGTTGGCAAGAAAGAGCTCAGTGATCCAGCTAAACCAGAATCCTCCCCTCTCGCTGATCTCACTAAAGCTGCCTGAGGGGTGTCACCATCGAGACCACCCCAATCCATGCTGAATATATGGACAATGAACATAATGACAACAAACATTTCAGGAAGAAAATGGTTCATTTTTTACTGCTTTACAGAACGGACATCAGTAAAAGTGTTATAGGGCTAACAAGAAGGAAATGTCAAATAAACAGTTTAAAATTCAAGGAGAACCACCCCCTAGGGCATGTGGTCTATAGACCCAATTTCTTGAAGCATTATTCTGCTCTTAGCTCTAACATTGAGGACCAAAATCACTGGGTTATCCTTCCTTCCGAAGCTACAGAGGCAAAGATATCTTCTAAATACCAGATGATTGTCTTGCAAGTAATGACCAGTAATTTAGATTCTAAAGTTGTGGCTATGGCCCTAATGAATACAGTGAGGAACATGTAAAAGACTCCTTTTTAGAAGATTATGCAGGACAAGGTTTAATGCACTCTTAGGAATTCTTCACAGCAGTTATGGGCAGTAATTCATCTCAATTTCCACCACAGAAAAGAATAAGTTGAAATAATGTACTTCAACAAATAATCTAAGTCTTCTTTTTAGGAAATGGTGAAACTGTCTCCTTGAGAGGATAAATCCTGGTTTCATTCCCACATATTAGGTTGGGAATGGTTTCTCAAGGGCTCACATGAGAAACCTGAACAAGTAAGGTAATCTGGATAGCTTTCATCTCAAAACACACCAGAGACATTGGTTCTCTGTTTCACACTGGTGTGAATATTTTTCTACCCTTCTGTGCTGCCCCCCCTCCCCCATTTTTGTAAGAAATGTGTTGCCTTGAAACATGAAGTCTGGCACATATTTTTTTTTTAGAAATTTGCTTATGTGTAAGATTTGAAATTTTTACTTCACTTTTGTGATAGGTACTATGGGTTTACTCTGAATTCAAAATATTGGTGACATTAAAAATTATAATAAAACATCCTACATTTTTGCTTTCTGTTTCAGAGCAGTGGTCTGTAAAGTCTTTAGGAAAGCCAAGGGTGTTTTGGAAGTATCTGTCTAACAGTTATGACATTATGGTGAAGGAAAGCGGACAAATGAGAATCACTATGACTTAAAAGGTTTACTGACTTCCAGGGAGCTGGGATGTGTTGTGAGGATAGAAGATAAAATTTGGAAACTGTGGGGAAGCAAAGGTTAAAAGAAGGAGGTGTATCTCATAAACTCAGAAAATTGTTAGAAGTTAAAAAGAAATTTCAGAAACTATCTGAAGGGATATAATACCAAGGGATTTGGAAAAGCTTAGCTTGAACCAAAGACACCAGTATTGGAAAGGAGTGCTATGCTTCACTGCCTTGTAATTCCTTGTGACTGCTACAGCTGGAGAAGGCCACAGGATAGTATATGTGGTGCTTAGATTATCAGTAAATGTCTGACAGTGTCATTAAAAGTTTATGTCTACAGTGCTGAGCCATGACAAAGATGACTGGCTCATCAGATTATGAGACTGGGTAAAATAAGGAACAAAGAAGACAAAACAGGCAAGGACTATCTAAAGATATTAAAAATACAGAAATTACCCATTCTGGCTTCTGTCTTTGTTTTATGTGAAAGACACAGGGAATGATGGTGCCTGGTGGGAGCAATATCTTCAAGCCAGTACGTTTCTTAATGCTCAGAAAGAGAACAATGGGGGACAGGATCACTGGCTTCAACAACAATGAAAATTCATTGTAGATGAATAAAGAATCTTATGCCTCAGTGCAATGGTGTGAAAGAGGTCAATTTCCAGTGCTCAGCATTACACACTGGGTCTGACTTCCCTACTTATGATCCCACTCTAAGATGGATAAATACTAATTCTCAGAAGAAATTTCCATGTTCTCCTGTTTCACATCTCTTTTTTGAGACCCATGCTCTTTCTCTGTAATGAATTTTGTTACATGTATATTTTTTTTCAATATTAGCCAGAATATATTTTCTAGAGGTGATTTAAAACAAATGGCAGATTTTTTAAATACGTTAAAGAACTACTTCTGCATTTCATGAGGCACTGTTTAAAAACAAAATTTTTTAATCAATCAGAGTTGGAGTTGATGGGCTGTAGCTAAAACAGAAAAGATTATTTTTAAAAGATTTGCACAAATTTCATCTTTTGTCTTTTCAGTCTACTTACGTAATTGCAGGCTGAGTGACTGTTTCAAAATAAAGTTATAAGAATACCAAAACATGAATGAGTAATAAAGCAAACAGAAATCTTTAAAATGTGCACAACTTACCCAAGAGCACATGTCTGCACTATTCTTGATAAATGTTTCTATCTCCTCTTTCCTGAGGAGGTTTTTTCTCCCCTCCAAAAGGCACAGAACTGGCTTTTTGCAGTCACACTTAGCTCTCAGGAGTGTCTATTCAATTGAAATGCTATGATATAAAAAAGAATAAGCAAAGTGATAAACACTGCTTTTGCTGTTGTTGCCATCAAATGTGTGGTAGCTTTGGCCTTAGTTTTAGCTAGGCCTAGATTAGGCCTTAATTTTAGTAGGCCTCAGTTTTAGTAGGCCCAGATAGTGTTACATAGATCAGAAGGGACAAGTGTGACCTGACTTAAGCAATCAAAGTGATATTCCATATCATCTGATGTCAAAACAGGTATAAAAACAAGTGAGAGAGGTGCCTTTGCCCCTTTTCCTTCATGGTCAGGTGCTGAGTGGACCTGCTGTCACTGTGCTGGGAGCAATAGGCCTCGCCACTACTTGCAGCTGTTTCAGTTAGGCAAATAAACCTTTTTATTATTGGTTTTTCTCCTCTCTTTCCAGGAGGTCACACTGCTTTTGTTGAACACTTGGCGTTTTGCCAAAGTTTCAAACCAAAACAACATGGACTATTGAGATTCTGGGTTTACAGCGAGTAAATATGATCATTCAGCTCACAGAAATAGTATCAGTACACAGCAGAAAACAGCTCTCTGGAAATGTAGTTTCTGAATGTTACCTTTGCTATTTAACTCTGATTTCACCACCAGTTTTTTAGACTCTGTTAATTTAGAGAAACACAATACTCCTAAAATTGTTGTAAATATTTTTGAAGTATTGTGGGTTTTTTTTATGAAATACAAGCATTTTCCTCGAGTGCTGTAATGAAAAGGAACAGGAACCAAAACAGCAAACCAAGTCAAAATAAAAGATGCACTGTTATGCTTAATATTCACAGTAATGTAATCTCTCTTCAAACCAGGTGAGTACCTGCTCCTGTAAGCTATTACCCATGCAACTTTAAAAGAATGATATTAAACATGACTAGAACTCATCTGAGAGCACTAGCAAAAGAAAAGGATCTGTATGAGTTGTCCTTTCTTTGAACTTACAGTGATAAAGCAAACAAAAAATGTCATTAACTTGCAGCTACAAGTGTACCATTCTATTGTCAGAGGATATACTTGGACACTGCTGACACTTTTTTAGAGTATTAAAAAACTTCATAATCATAAGTTGAGTTTTCACTTGTATTTTGATGTCTGTTTTATGGAAAAACGGTGAAAAATCTTAAGTATTTCCTGTCCTGGTAGTCAGAAGGATCTTTTTGAGCTACATCTTATCTCTCTGAGTTCCATGCTCCTTGATTTCTCTGGAGGACAGTTGGATGTAGCTTAAAACTAGGTACTATGTTTTTATTACAAATATTCTATATGTACACATGATTACTTGGATCAATACTGAAACTGAGATGTTGTCTGCTGTGAAGCCACTGAGCTGAAGGTTTCCCCTGAATAAGAGTTTATGGAACTTTTCAGCACCTCAGCAGAGAATTGAATGTTACGCAGCATGACGGCAGTGGTGAAAACTGGACCTGAGGTTTGAAAATGTTTGCTGACCCCCAACTCATTTTAAGATCATCAGAGGTGTGTTGCCAAAGTCTCTTGCCAGCTAATTCAGATAAACTTGAGCTCCCCTTTGCCGAATAGGGCAGGGGTAAGGTGCGGAAATTCACTGGATTGAATCCTGCTGAAGGATACCTAACCTGAAGGATACTGAGTCTGAAAAACAACTTGGTCTGACCCTTAAATGAGACAATAAAATAAAGTTCAGCTACTTCCACTGGAAAGCTTTGGGTGTTAGCAACACCATTTCAGCTTGGTGTAGGTGTTTTGCCTTTCCTCACCAGGATTTGGCAGTGATTCTGAATCATATCCATGCCCACTCCAGCCCTGAGCCCATAATTAATGCCTCAGTGTGCCAGACTGTAATATTCTGCCCAAATAGCATTTTCATATTTGCCTTTATGTTAGTCTAAACCTTTAGCTCATGTACTTGCCACCAGAGTGGCATATAGACCTTTTTCTTTTGTAAAGAAAGCAAACAAAACCAACTGTTATTTAGGCTATTTGTTTCTGGAAAAGAAATGTAGTAATTTTGGAAAATGCAAGTACAAATCCAGGCATTATTTTAATGAACTAGTCCATTAGTGAGCCTCCTAATTAGCAAAAATAGCCTTGCTTATGTGAATAGTCAGTGTTCTAAATGCATGTTCTGGCTTACTGGGCCACTTGAGGCACTTGGCATATAACATTTTAAGTATGTTGTTTTGGACCAGTGACAATTCCTTCTGCAGCCCAAAAGAAAGATGCACTTAGATGAAATGTTGGCAAAGGACCAACTCCTGCAAAGAAATGGCAATTTCTTGTCAAAGACACAGCACAGCTCTATTCTCATTTCCTGGTAAATGAAAGTGTTCTTGCTGCGACCTGTAAACATATTATGTACTCTTCTTCAATTTTGTTCATTGCAAGACTGACCCTCACTTGATAAAACTGCTTGATTATGGCAGAGTAACAGGAGCATGGCAGTGGTCCTCACATTCCTATTGCCCACACACACGTGCAGATGCTGGTAAGAGCAACTAGTCTGGGATTTTTCTCCTTTTATCTTTTAAGATGTTTTCTCTTTCTTGTCTTACTTTTTAATAAAATTTCTGTGCCTTCTTGCTGTACCACACAATGAATTTTGCCTCTAGACAAGAGTAAAATGAGAAAGGAAGCAGATAAAAGAACAGTAGAGGCTTCATGGTATTGCATGGTCTATATATACTGGTACTGTTTACAAACCTCTGTCAAGTGATACTCCTGTGCCATAGAGGTAGAGGGAGAAATGTTTCCATTTAGTTTTGTGAATGTAAGCCATGAAGTTTTTTATTTTTTGCTCCAACTCTTAGTGTTCTTGTAAGTGCCTTGAAAGGAATTTTTCCAGCCCTTAACTGTGCCAGTTCATCTTTCTGAGAAAATTTCCAGTTCGTCTGAATCAGGTTAAATCTTTTTGGGTTTGGTGCAGATCCACTATCTTCTCCCACTTGAGGATAAGTCCATTAGTCCAAGAACAGTTTGCTTTAATTTAAATACATTTTGCATTCCCATATTTGTCTTATATACTCAAAAGGAATATAATACTCCCACACAAAAGCCTTTCATGTAATATAGGTAGTGTCAGATTAATTTATACTTTCCTGAAAGATTTTTTCAACTGTGGCTATAAAGTAAAAAAGGTGAAAACAAGCATGAGAGCAACTGGAATGCAGCACAACCATGCTGAATAAATGTGTTCTTTTAGTGAACTGGCCACAGTTGCACCAAGACACCAGACATCCAAAAACCTACAGAATATAGAAAAGTGCCTTATATTAATATGTCAATTCCACTCAAATTACAGTTTCTTGGTGCCTAAACTTATTTCATATTTGGGTTGCATGGAGATAAGAATTATTGTGAGATGTAGTCCTACAAGAAATATATATCATTTATCAAACAGCAAGAAAAGGTATGTTCATGAAGGCCCAGCGTAAGAAAAGGTCTGTAGGTGAAGGTCTGTGTTTTGCTGAAGGAGGTATTTATTTGGTATTGTTGTTTAACAAGAAAATTCTTGAAGGGAGGAGGGCTTCTGTGACCATGTAAAACACGTGTATGCGGACAACCTTCCACAAGGAAGAGAAATTAAAGTGCATAGTACTTTAATGAATTGTAAAATGGAAGACAATCTTGTTAAATAAAAAATGAGTGTTCTCTCATTTCTCTATATCACTCTTTCTTGTAAATCCTTAAAGGATCTAGAAATTAGATAAGTGTAAGTTGTCCTAGTTTTACAGGCCTTTGATTTTTTGTTTGTAGGGGTTTTTCTGTTTATTTATTTTTTGCCTTTTGTTGTTGTTGTTGTTGGATTGGGTTGGGTTTTTTTTGGCAGCATCTCACAGCAAGCCAAAATAAGAGTTGGGAATTAAACACAGATTTCTTAAGTAAGACCAGACATCATGGCTACACCAGTATGCAATTTATAAGAAAAATTAAACTGTTCTAAACTTTAATGCTCTTGTTTCCTGAAACACTGATCTAAAGCCATGATATTTGATAGTAATATAACTTCATAGGAATACATGGGTCACGATACAAAATAGAAGTGGTGTGTTTCTGAGTTCACGTTGCCTTGGAAATGCTCTTGTAAGTGTACAGTTATTCAGATCTGGACAGGTATTATTTCTTAAACAGGCTTCAGTCTCAAGAGCAGTCTTGGCTTTCAAGAAGACTACCCGCTACATCACCAGGAGAAGGTATTGGTAATGTCTTCATATGTTATTTGTGATCCAGGATTTGTCTGTGATGGGAAACTTTGTTGGTCCTCAGCATTTATGTAAGAATTTGAAGAATTTCAAAGGGCAGAAATGCACCAGTGACAGTTTATTTCAAACTCAAAAAATCTTTTCTAAAAAACCACAGAATGAAATGAAAAGTCCTACATAGATAATAGGAAAAGTTGTCTGATACAACAGGTAGCATTTCAATTTTCTGCATTCCAGAATCTAATTTCTGCTTTGGGGAATCTAACTTCCTTCAAACCACGTAAGTAAAATTTTGGGAAAACATTAAGGATTCTCAAGACACCTACAGTTTACTCTGTATCCTGTATCACTGACTGAATTTAGGGATATCATTTCTGAGGGTGTTTACTATGCATATGAAGAAGGCCCCTTCCAACTCAAACTATTTGATGGTTCTGTAATTCTATATACATTTTTTATTCAACATATGCAGAAGCAAACTGAGAAGTCATAACCATGTGAGACCCTTTTATTTTTTTCAAAAAGCAATGTTTGTAAAGTGTCCATGTAAGGAGTTGCATTCTGCCTATTATATTTTTCTTAATTTTTAAGATATTTACTAAAAATATTTAAGATATTTAAGAAATATGTCTTGGTGTTCTCATGCAGACTCCCAGAGAAATCAGTAGCAACCAGTTTGTAAGGAGAATTACTGACAGACTATGTTTGTGTGGTGTATACCCCAGTAGGTGTGAACAGAAATTGCCTCTTCCTGTAGAGATGCACCGTGAAGTATTGATGGCTGGTGAGTCCAAGGAATAGCTTAAAGACCTAATCTTAAATTATATCTACCCTGAAAGCTTTATGAGGTTTCAGAGTTATTCTGAGTTCTTGTGAGCCTGGTATCCTTCCACTGCTGTAGATACTGGTAGCAATATAAGAACCACACATAGATTTTGAGCCAAAGATTTCAGTGAAATATATTTTACATGCCATAGTTTACTGTTTTTTCTCTCTATCATTTGAAAAAGCAAATAAATTAGACTTTCAGGATTCTTCTTAATGTATCTAGTTTGGAACACTACCAGACTCTGTTTTCTGCAGGTACTAAACTCTGCTGTGGTCCCAGAAAAAGCTTACAAAATTTTTGAGCCAACTTGGGTCGGATTTTCATGTCTGCTTGTTCTTTCTCTGAGTTCTCATTTTTGAAAAGTAACAAAATATAGCTTCTGATGCAAACTCCACTTCCCCAGTGAAGGAGCAACTGTCTTTGCTTCTTCATATTAGAACAATGACACACAATGCAAGATGACAATTTTAAGAAATATGTTCAGACATTTTATTTTGCTGCCTCCAGCCCACCTCTGAAACTCTACAGCATGTGTTGTCAGGCCTGGTGATTTAACAGTTCTGACATCCCTGCTCTTACCAAATTCATCATGATAGCAATACTCAGTCAAGCCAAAGGTATGATTGGCTGATCTTATTTCAATATTTAAGTGTATTTTTCATTTAAGAAAAGTGTGTTTAGAGGGAAAATCTTCATGTGTGCACATGCACATGTGTATTTATGTATGAGAAAAAGAAGGTGATTTACTGTGTAAGCATTTTGAAGAGAGTAAATGAATTAATTATGCATATCACATATCCTCCCTTTAAATTGCAAATCCTGAGATCAGAAATCTGGGTGGGATTAAGCTGAAAAAAAGAACAGATGGGACTGTTTATGTGACTGCCAGAGGCTTGGGCAGAAGGCAATGAAAAATAATTCTATTTTTCCCCTAAATTGAGAAAGCTAAACTGGTGATCAGTGGTAGATTTCAGGCAGATGGGATGACTTGGAGAAAATGGTTGGCAGACTTAGCCACAAGATAATGAGAGTAAGATAAGGAGTTTTAGGTGGCATCAGGGGATCTTGAACTTCAGACCATGTAGCTGTGCATGTTTTTACAAAGGCAATACTTCATGAAGAACCTTTACCAGTAATATGTGATAATCATTCCAGTTCTATTTATCATACAGCACTTGTAATGCCCTGAATACACTGCAGTAAATATGTAAATTTGTATCCAGAACTGGAAGGATTTCTGTATATATGTCAATCTGAATATTTCTACTACCATTATCAGTACAATATATTAATGTTTTTTCCTGCTGTCACTCTATTTTGCACTTAAACCTTCTCCAACCCTTCTATCTCATGCAGTTTCTCACTCTCTCCTTTTCTTTGCTATGAGCTACCCATTATTAATTTGTAAACACTCAAGTATGGAAATATCTCATTGTGTTGTGAAAGAAGCAGAAAGATAAAGTAAAAATACTTCTTCTCAGCAAAAAACAAACAACAAACCAAATAAACAAAACCAACAAAAAACCAATGTACTAGCATTTACTACAATAATGATAGCAAATTTTACCATCTGTTT
Organism: Myrmophylax atrothorax; assembly: GCA_026770055.1. Classification (NCBI taxonomy): domain Eukaryota; kingdom Metazoa; phylum Chordata; class Aves; order Passeriformes; family Thamnophilidae; genus Myrmophylax; species Myrmophylax atrothorax. Next base: position 109,935,503 of record JAOXXN010000446.1, on the reverse strand, counting down.
TGAAAAATTCATCACTAACTTAAGTGTGATGGGCTAAAATAAATCTTAAATAATGCGTATTCTATTGAGTATTTTTCCAGAATTTTCCATTCTTTCCATATCAGATGTTCAGATTAAAGATCACTGTAGAGATAATTTATTTTTATTTATTTTATTATCTCTTATTGGATCAAATATATATTTTATAAACAAAGAAAAGGGGCTCAATTTATTGCACATACAGAAGGATTGTTTACATATGAAAGACTGAAAGGATGATTAAATCTCAGCTATTCAAATTTCATTATTTGTTTTGCAGGGAATCTGTTTCATGTTGAAAAATGATAGCAACAAAAGCGTTGGAGTTGTAATATAACTCATGGTACAATCAGTACAGTTTGTCGTGTTTGAATGTCACCATACCTTTAAATATTGGCAAAAGACCTCAGCAGATAAACTAAAATGCCACTGAAAAGTGATTTTTTTTTACCCCACTGTTTTTTTCCATAGTCTGTAGCAATTCTACCAGTCAAATCTAATCAGCTTTTAGAAAGAGATCTTAGTATTCCTGAAAGAATACCTTTCAGACTTACTCTTCAGTTTTTGAAAGACAAGCTGATATCTTTTAACCAATGGATAGAATAGCCTTTCATATAAGTAATGTTAACATTTTAAAGTGCATTTTGGAAAAAGTTATTATGGTATTGCCTCACATGTAAACTGGAGTTCATTAAGAAGATCTGTAGGGTCAGGGAACCTTTGAAGCCCATTTGTTGAGTGTTTCAAGCTGTGTCAGGCAAGACTCAGAGACTTCTGGAGAAGTGAAATGATCCTGGTCAGCTGGTTTGGTATATGCTGTAGTACGTGCTGGTGCCTACACATGCTGCACAGAAAATTTCTTTTCTCCATTATGCCATTCTGCTGTTCTTTATTTTTTAATTTCAGTTCTCCTTCCAAAGTCAGATCCTGAATTTGAATATATTCATCAACCCAGAAACAGCCACAGATTGAGTTGTACCTGCATGATCCTACATGTTACTCCCTGAGCCCAAGAAGATTTAAATAAGGGCAATGCCACACAAGCTGGATATAATGAGCATTTCAGTACCCATCTTTTATGCCAACTCAAGGAATGCAAGCAAATAACTGGTGTGGAATCCCAGTCCTCATCATACAGGCATCTGATTTCCCTGTCAGTTTACGAGTGTGACAGCAATAAGTAGCTGGCTATAAGCTGACATACTTGAGTAGCCAGCTGAGACATCATCTACTATGTTTCAGGTACTGTACAAATGTTCACATCAGAGAACTTTGTAAGGACTCATTTAATACCAGTACGGCTTGAGTTCAGTGACAAAACTTTGTCAGCTGGTGTGACAGTTTAATGAAGATAAAGAGGACTTTAAAAGCTTGTAGTACAAGGGAAAATAATGACTAGATACCTGGCTGGGCTAGGAAACAAAGAGAAGTCCAATTCCTTCTCACTGTTGCAGGATGTCACAATGGCATTTTGGCCAAACATTCTTTAAAGAACGTCCTTATAAAACAAAATTTTCCTTCTGATATTCAAAGCAAGAAGAAACATCTGGAACAGTGGCAAGAACTTTGAAATTTGGAATGTAAAGGTAAGATATTTAAATCTATAAATAGTACGTGACTTGATTATCTGGATTTTTCTGATTAAGTAGTCATCAAAGGTCCCTCTTTTGTCAGACTGTGGGAAAGAGGGCAAACGTTAGCCAAACAAACCAACCATATAGGTATATTTAGTTAATGAGAAAAGTGCAAACCTTGTAACCTTGAATCTCAATTTTTTCCCCCACTGTAAGTCTAAGTTAAAGAATACTTCCCTTTCTTGAACCACAAAACAAATTTTTGGAACCCAGACAAGTGAGGTAAGCCTAAATACAAAACCACCAAAAAAAGGTAAAAATTTTCTTCACATTACATTCCAGATAAATATTTATGTGCTATTTAGAGCTATATGCCCTCAAATTTCTACTACATTCCCTTATGAAAAACTCACCATCAAAACAATGACATTAATAGAATCACCTACCATGGGGTTTCCTGAAAATCATACTTCAATTCTGAAATTCACATAGCTTGTGGGACTCAGAGGCATTTAACAAAGTTGATCTTTGGTCGAATGGAATTCAGTTCTCTGCAAACACTTCATATGAAATTATTCATAGTACATGTAATAGTTTTATTCTACAGTAATAAAGTTCTTATATTAATGGCTGCATTTTTATTAGATCTTACATATATTTAGGCTTTTTGAAAGAGCTATAAGAAACACCTAGTAATAGAAATGAATGAGAAAGATTCTGAGCCAGAGATAAAATGATCCTTATAGCATCTACAAAGCTACCAATATCACATAATTTTTATATAAATCATAGAATGTCCTGAGCTGGAAAAGACCCACAAGGATCATCATGTCCAACTCCCAGCCCTCCACAGGACCATTCCAAGAGTCATATCATATGTCTGAGATCATTATCCAAGTATTCCTCTGTCAGGCTTGGTGTTGTGACCACTTCCCTGGGGAGCCTGTTCCAGTGTGCAACCACTCTCTGGGTGAAGAACCTCTTCCTAATGTTCAGGGTTAACCTCTGACACAACTTCAGGCCATTCCTTTGGGTCCTGTCACTGCTCACCACAGAGCAGAGATCAGTGCCTGCCCCTCCACCTCTCCTCATGAGGAAGTTGTAACTGCAAAGAGGTTTCCCTTCAGTCTCCTCTTCTCCAGCTGAACAGACCAAGTGCCCTCAGCTGCTCCTCATATGGCTTCCCCTCAAGGCCCTTCACCCTCTCCATTGTCCTCCTTTGGGCACTCTCTGATAGCTTTATGTCCATATATTGTGGCGCCCAAAACTGCACTCAGGACTCAAGGTGAGGCCGCACCAGTGCAGAGCAGAGCAGGACAATCACCTCTCTTAACTGGCTGGAGATGGTTTGTCTGATGGCCAGGATATGATTACTCCTCCTGGCTAGCAGTGCACACTGCTGACTCATGTTCAGTTTCCAATTGACCAGGACCCCTAGGCCCCTTTCCACAGTCCTGATCTCCAGTCTCTCATTCTCCAAAAATTATGGAGAATGTGGGCATCAATCCCACTACCTCTCACATGCTAAGTGAGCGCTCTAACATTTGAGCTAGTTCCCCTCTCTATGGTGGAGCATTTTCATGGTAAAATATGCATCACATTCTTACTATACTTTGTCATTGTCTTATGATGCAAGTCTCAAGAGCAATAAATAGTGCAAGAGTCCCATTCATGAGGAATGGACATTTGCACAAAATAATTACACATAATAAAGGACATGCAATTGTAGCTATTGCAAGACCAGCTTACTGAACAAAGCATTTATCTCACTCCACCCATCCTTAACTACATTATTTTTCAGTGACATTCTTCATAACATTCTGGTTTCTGAATCCAAATGTATTTATTATAACGGCACATCATCAATTTTATGAATAGAACTCCACATACAGTGTTTTACCTGCTACTGAGATAAACCCACATAACTTGCAGTATACACTGCCTAGTTTATGCTTTCATTATAATGCTATTGTTATGGGTTTAGCTAGGTAGGCCTAAGTTTAGGCTTTAGATTTCAGACTAGGCCTGAGACTGTTGGCTGACTTGAGCTGGGCTGAGCTAGCTGACAGCTGACTACTGGCCAATAGTATTCCATACCATATTCCGACATCATCTCAAAGTGTAGGAGCTGTTGTGGAGTAGCTTGTTCAGTTCCTTCATGGCTGTGGTCCAGAAAGACACACCGTGCTGTCCCGGAAGGAATGAGAGGCCCAGGCCCAGAGCACTGGCTTACCACCATGTTATCTTGGGGAAGTAAAATATTTGTTCTTAGTCTTTCTCTCTGCTTGGGCCTGTCTCTGGGGAATTGAGTTCTCTAGAGTGATTTGTAGTTAGAATAGAGGGATTTGTGGTTGATGGGGAGGATTTTTTGTTATATCTAACTTGTGTAAGTGTGTCTTATGTTGTGGTTTCTTTTAATTTTTTCTTTTCTGTATAAATACATATATAGTTAGCTTTAAGTTTAACCTGTTTTGAAGGGTTTTTTTCCTTTCTCCCTTTTTCCGGCAGAGGGAGGGAGGCTCTAACACTTTGTGTTGGGTAGTTGGCATTTTGCCCACTCAACCCAAGGCAGCTATGATGGTCAAAAGAGGAACACTTTCAGATATAATACAAATTTTCCCTCTTTTTCTTACTTAGCTTATCCTTAGAAAAATGTAGCTCATATTTTGCTAGTATTATTTTTAATGTCAAATCTTCAATCCTTCCTTTGGTTTGGAACGTCTTCAGCTGTGTGTTGGTGGAGAAAATATCAAATGCAGTTTGCATTACACTTGCACTGTGAGAATGGGACTAGCATTCTCCCTTATAGTTTTGCTAAACTAGAACTGACATGAGCTTTGCGAAAGATCACAGACATCTTGTACCACTTTATGAAAAAGAAGGTGTTGGCTTATTTTTTTCTGTTCCTTTGTATATTTTTGTTCTTATCAGTTTGGATTATACCACATTTTTCCAGGAACATATAAGGACAGCATTGCTCTCATTTGTCTATACACACAGAGCAGAGACTTGCTATCCAGTCTGTTTCCAGTCTAATCTTGGAATACATTGGATTTACAGAATCACAGAGTATTCTGAGTTGGAAGGGACCCACAAGGATCATTGACTCCAAGTTTTAGACAACTGATACATTCTCTAACATGTCTGTACTCATGTAGCCCTTGGTCTATAAGATGAAACCATTAAATTATTTTCAGGAGGAAGGAAATTCCTGAATTTTCTCACACTGATGATTTTTATTTTAAATTCACATGTGCCTCAGAGTGACAGTTTGTGGAGCAAAAAGCACAGTGACAGGATCTGCCACTTTCTTTTAGTTCTCCTAAGTATTTATGTTTAGTCCTCTGATCATTGTTTCCATGATCCCACTTTTCCAGGCAAATTGACAAGCTCTCTGCATCCTAAACTGGATTTCTGAAAGTGCTTTTCCCTTTATTGCATGATTTTTGATGAATGTTTAGTCTAGACACTAATTTTCAGCTGTCTGTGCGTGTGTGGGATAAATCCCACCTTGTAAGCTAAATTGAGGTTGAAGAAAATGCAAGCACTGAAGTATATAAGATCTTAAATAGCATTGCTAATGAACTCTGTTGATCTGAGTCATGCTACCCTGATCACAACTAATGGCACAATGCTGACTTGTCCTCCCATCACCTAAATGAGTTATAGATAAATCTGTTAACTTTTGAGAAACTGCTTTATACAATTCTTGTACCAATTTTACTAACTTCTGAAGGCAAAATCTGGGCTGAGCCCTATGGCTCGGTTATACATATGCAAACTTTTCAGTCTTACAACACCACTTTAAAAATCCCTGAGCTCTAAACGCAGCTAAATTAATCAGAACAAAAAATGGAATAAATATTGGCTCATGAAAAGACAGATGCTACTTTGCCAGATAATACCCTTCATGAAGAAATGAATTAATGCATGCTACTTCCTTCCAAAATTATTATATTCTTTATCTTTCTTGCAGGTACCATTAATTTTAATTAAGGGACCTGTAAGGGCAGAAAGCAAGATGAAGGCCACAATGTTAATGTTCTATCACTGTCATCCAAGCCAGTGTATAGACCCAGTATGTCTGCTGGCCAAAATAAACGAGATATATTTTTGGTCACATATAACTTTTATTTGCAGAGAAAAATGATTCAGAATATACTGACAGCTAATGGCATGCACCTGGTCAAGAGCCAGCCCTTGCCTTTCAGCAGGAAGTACCATTCGGAGGCTTGAAGCAGAACAGATTTATCGAAGTCCACACCTAATGACAGGATAGAATTTGGATTCATACTCTCTATCTCAATCTGCTCAGTGCTTGTCAAAGATATGCCAAGCAGTTGAGAATGACTGAGAATCATTAACTGGCTTTCTGTTGAAAAAGTATGCAGTAGATTATGCTGTAGTTATTACTGGTTTTGAAAATCTTGCTGGAATTGAACAGCATGCTTAAAAAAAAAAGAAGAAAAAAAAAAGAGAGAAGACCAAACACAGCACATTCTGGGGAAGAACCTCTTAGCATAAAAAGAGAAAGTCAGCCAAAAAAAGGAAGTTTGCAAAGAGATGGATGTATTTTACAGATTAGCTCAGATCCTCAGCTGCAAACCACCCTAAAGTCAGCAGAACTGTATCTATTTGTCCCAGTTTGTGCATCTGATCCAATCTTCCCTTGTAGAGCATGGGGATAGCACAGACACTGTTGTTGACATCAACAGCACTTTTGTATATCTAAGCAGCACGCCGGCGGAGCTTCACAGAAAGTTGCATGAGCACAATTAACAGATTGGGCTGGAAAATCACACTGTTTGTGTGATAAGTGCCCCTTCGCAGGGTGCAAGCTGTTCCACATCTCCAAACTGTTTTGCTGCTTTTTCCTTTGCACAGGGAGGATCCTCCACAGTATGTGACTTAGTGGCAAAATGCCACTGCCAAATGCATACAGCTATTTAATGCCTTGCTGCTGAGATTTGGGATTTCTTGATGTTCATCTCAAATGTAAAGTATATCCAAATCATAATCTCCAAGAGGTTAAAGATTTCAGCAGGGGGAAAAATGGTATTTTGTCATCCTGTCATCTGAAATTGTTTTATATTTCACACTACAAAGTAAAAATATAAAGGGATCTTTACCTAGGTGATAAACTGCCAGTTTCCAGACAAACATTTTAACTGATTTACACCTGTTTTCCTTTAGGAAAAGCTACATTTTATGTGATGTATTTCTTTCTCAACTGATAAATGACAACAGTGCAAGTATCTTCATCTTGGTGTGAATTGACCCAGATTGTAGAAGACCAAGTTTTTGCATTGAGACCGATCAACTTCTAGAAACATAAAAACTGCTGAGAGCCTAGTTCTGAAACTTTTATAATATTCACCTGGTGACAGAGTAATGCCCTTAATTATGTATTTTATAGAAATGAAACTTCATGAATGAAAAAAATACATTTTCACTGTAACATATCAGTATTTGATTTAATATCACCTAACAGTCAGAACACATAGCTCAGTCTCCTTTTTTTCTTTTCACAGTCTTTTCATTTCTGTGAATACCTCCAAGCTCTTTCCAAAATGTGAAACTGAGAGTTAAAACAAGTCTGTTACAGATGTTCAACAAACTCCTTTAGTATATACATCTTAGAAATTGTACATAATCATGAAAATATACATTCGAATTTGAAGGTAATTTCGTACACCATGATCAATCTCTCCTCAATGACAAGTGTTGCTTCAGGAAGGTAGTAGAAAAGTATTTTTACAATGTGTCAGGACACTGAAATAAAAATGATGAACTAAAATGTCTGCTGATACACGGCACTTTTGTTTTTGTAAGTATCTTAAAACTCACCTTTCCATGATGAGTACCAAAACCACTGGGAATGCTTAAGATGCCAATGCTTTCATCTTTATTATATCTGCATTTATCTATTTTGGTTTTTTTAATATTTTATTAAGCAGATGGTCCCAATTAGACTACTGATTATTATGACCATGCAAATAAACAATCATAATGATAACACATGATGTATGTATGGCCAGACTTCACGAACAAAGATTTGGGAAAGGCTCTCCCCACTTGGGTGTGCCCTTCCAGATTTTTTAGGTGAGGCACAGCTTGCGCAGGACTGGCCCCACCATTTAAGTCCTAAGGTCCATCTGCCACGGCTGAGCAAGCTTGGATGGTGACAGTGAAGTGCTCCGTACTAGAACCTACAGCCCCCGGTATTGCCAGGAGATCTCCCATCCAAGTACTAACCGGGGCTGACCCTGCTTAGCTTCCGAGATCTGACGGGATCGGGTGTCAGGGAGGCAT
>JAOXXN010000446.1:109902237-109926745 GCA_026770055.1 Myrmophylax atrothorax | reverse complement strand
CCTGTCCCTGCCCCTGCCCTGTTCCTTTTCTTTTTATGTCAGTTTAAGAGATTTGATCTTTATTTGGGTTTAACTAGTTTGAAGGAAACCAATCGCTAGTTTTAAATATGTATTTTTTCAGTCAGCATCAGAATAGAGAAGTTTATAAGTAAGTAAAAGTTGGATACATTAGGTTTATCTGACCTATTTCAAGGATTGTCAGTGTTGGGAATATCCCATTTTTGTAACTGGGGAAGTAGAACTGCAGTGAGTAGTCAAGAAAAATAAGGCCAGAATTCAGCGTGAAAAAAACTAAGTTGCTCATTCACAAGGCAAAAGAACCAGACATTTTATTTTAAGGCATTTGAGAGCTGTTGCATGTCTACTGAGCATCCTCAGGCTGCTGAGTCTCGAGGATGTGTTTTCTTAATGAAGTTCAGCAAAGAAATGTTTAAATGCTTGCTACTACTTCAGTATTCCTCAGGGACTGGAGATTGATAGCTGGGGGATGGGTAATGAAGCTCTATCCATATTTAAGTTTTGATAGTAGCATATGACTTGTACTGCTATATACTTAATCAGCAAATGTAGCTTCTCTGAAATGGAAGCTTACAAAATGGGGACTAGCTTTAGAACACTAAACATATTTGCTTTTTTCTCTTTAACCTGTAGATAATATCATTATTACTAATAATTAATTACTATTATTTTAAGATCTAGCTCTATGGGACATTAATTTTATTATATTACTTAAGAAATATACTCTAGTTAGTCTCCTACTGCTGGAAAGGGAATAAAATTTAGAAGATAAGAGTTTTCAATGACATTTTCCTTTCTGTACAACAAAATCAATTCTTATTTCATCTTTCTATTGTATGGCAAAATTAGCTTAAAACTGCAAAATTAATATATAAAAATTATATATGTCATAACAAAGGCTTTGAATATCCCAGAAACATTTTGCTGATTAAAGGCCTTCTTTTGAGAAACTGCCACGCAAGCCATTTACTTTTTCATTCAGAGATATTGTCCTGGGTTTAGATAGGCCTAAATTTGGGCTTTAGTTTGTAGAGTAGGCATTGGATTATCAGCTGACTTGAGCTGGGTCAGGCAAGTTGACAGCTGATTTCTACTCACTACTGCTATTCCATACCATATTCTGATGTCATCTCAAATATAAAAGAATGAGAAGAAAGATCTTTTCTCCCTCCTGACCCTGGCTGTAGTACTGTTATGCTGTCCTACAAGAACTAGACCTCACCACTGCTTGCCACTATGGTATCTTAGGAAAGAAAAATGTTTATTCTTAGTTTGGTCTCTGCTTGGGTCTGTCCCTGGGGGAATTTGAGTTCTCTTGAGTGATTTTGTAGCCTGAATAGTAAGATTTATGTATGGAGTGGTTCAGTTTTCTGTTGGATGGGGAAGTGAAGGAATTATTTGTTATATCCAACTTGTGTGGGTGTGTGTTATATTGTAGTCTACTTTTAATTTTCCCTTTTTCATGTAAATATAAAACTAGTTAAGTTTAAGTCTTGGAGGTTTTTTCCCTACCTTTTTTTTTGGCAGGAGGAGGGAGCTTTATTGGTTTGATTTATACTTAGCATTTTGCCAACTCCATCAAACACATATGAAAATGTAAAATTATGTGTAAAGTTTTGATCATTTTCTCCTCTTAAACAAAAAGACAAAAATAATTCACCTCTCAAGACAACAGTGTTACTTTTTTTACGGTAGGAACTGTCCTCTGCAATAATGCTACACGGATAGACAGTCATGATATTTTCATCTTCCACATGGGTTAAACCTTACCTGTTTGACCCCAGTTTTCCAAAAGCAGAGCCTCAGATGTCTCATTCCATAATGCAATTTATTCACAGTGCACTAACACAGAAGCAGCTCAAGCTCAGTGCTTCCATGAAGGGACCCCAAACGAAGGAATACCTGGGCTTTTCTACCCTTACAGTCTAAGTGCATGAAAGTTCAAGCTCTTTCTCTTGAGTCCTGGGTTTGTGCTGTGTCTTTATGTCCAGTCACCTGGCCAGTGCCATAGGTGACTATGCCCTTTGTTGTGCCAAGGGTCAGCAGTTCACAGCCTCTTGCTTCAGACTCTCAACACCCAGAGCTGAAACTGCAGCTCGCACTGCAACTGCACCCCGAGCTACCTGCACTCCTCAACACTTCATTAAATTTCATTGCATTGTACCTAAAGCATATATTTGAAGTTCAAATTCAATAAAATTTGGTATGGTGGCCTCTGATAGACTAAAGGTTTGGTCCTGTTTCCAGGGAAGGCAAGGAGATATTGGTCAGTAATTTCAACCAGTCATTTGTGGATTTTGTGGATTGACTCTTCATGATCAATTCTTTCCTCATCAAAGACTTCTGTTAAACATAAAGAAGATTTACTATACTGACTCACAAATCAATTCTCCTTACTGTTAAAAAGTGAATATATCTTTAACCTCTTTGAGGTTACAAGAACATAAAAGTCTCAGTTTGTCTCCTTCAATGTTGATCTCATGCTGAACAAGAGTATTACAGGTAGCTGCTGATCAGGATTGTGAAGAAAGTATCAGCAACAATTTACAGATGTAAATAAAATTATTTGATATGTTAGTGATCATAAGACTATAATCAGAAGGCTTCATTCTTAAAGGAGATGCATTTTTCTTTTGTTTGTTTAAACAGAAGCTTCATGCAAAAAGCAGAGTGGTAAGGCACATTGTCTGTACAGCATATTTGGTTCGATCTTATGAATCTGCAAATTTCATTCCCTTTTATGCAGCTGGAAAAGTTGACTGTAAGTGATCTCACATAGAACTTAAAAGCGTGCAATGAAAGAGGAAAATCCCCATTCATTTGAATCTATATCCTTTTAAAAATATTTTTATGTGCTCTCTCATTCCAAACTTGATCTAACACAGCCAGAGGAAATCATATGAAACAAATATTGTAACCTTGATTATTTTGTTAACTCAGTGCATTTTTCCAAAGAATTGCTTTCACAAAACAAGGAACTGATTCAAAAGTTCTTCAGAAAGGTGAAACATATTTATATATGCTCTGTAAAGTACAAATGGGCTAATCTCTTGAAGATTTTTCTATCTAAATATTTTTCTTAGATGAAGTGGAAAGTTTCCTATTCATATATTCTTCTGATAGTGACCTTTCTCTAAAGGTGAAATTCCATTGTGGTCCATTAGGCCACATTATCAGAGAGATGTTATTTTGTACCTCATGAACTCAATTGGGCAGAGCTCAACTGCATCTTACCAGTACAACTCCAGTTCCATTTGCTTCTTCATGAAGATACTAAATTTCTAATTTATATAAAACAATTTCTATAGAAAACCAAATATTTTTAATCATGCTATGGCACCAATCCAAGTTGTCTCAAAGATCAAATCTTAGCTAAAAGACCAAGATATTACAGAATTAGTATATCTGTCATCAAATGGCTCAAAGCATGTATTAATCTTTTGGCTCTGGTTATTTTTAACACATTTCATTGTCAAGAAGCAGAAGAAATTTTCAAACTGGTTCATCTAAGTATACTGAATTTTTATGAGAAAGTACAGATTTGTTGCAAGTAAATGTAAGACCTTGGGTAAACTCTTTAATGGTGTGATTTGTCTTTCCTAAGTTTATGTCCAGCTACGCTGGTATAATTTACCTTGCCTATTTCTGGCCTTGGGCTTGGCCAGTGTTGTGTTCCTCTTGGACCAGCCTGGCAGTCTCTGTCAGACATGGGGGGAGCTTCCAGCAGCTTCTCACCAAAGCCATGCCTGTAGCCCTGCTGTTACCAAAACTTTGCCACAAAACCCCAATACAACTTGGTACCCGCAGTAAAGGTCGCAAGTGTTCTTTAAAGCTGCTGCTGATAAAATGACAGTAAACCACTCCTGATGCTTCTATAGAAATATAACACTGCTGTGTTATGTAAGTGTAGTAATGAAATGGCTTCACCTATTACCAAACTATAAATAAAACCAAGGTGAAATGTGGAAACCTTATGTAGCTTATAACTTTTTCACATAATACTGACAAATATGTTTACGAACTTTATTAGTTTCAAATAGGAAATTTCAAGACAGCTGAAAATAGATTAATGACTGTTTTCATCAAAATATTTTATTTTTTTAAAAAGGAGAAAGAAGAACAAGTAGAAGCTTCACACTGAAAAAACCCTATTAATTTCTTGAGTTCTTCAGATAACACTTTTCTCATCCAGAAGAAAAAGAACAAGGTAAGGAAAGAATTTGTTTGCAATCAGTTTCATGATACGTGATTTTTTTTCTTAGTTGATTTTTGTCTCATTCACCTGAATCTATCTGAAAAATTAGACACCTGACCTGGGGAGCCCATGTTGGAGCAGGAGAAGAGTGTGAAGAGCCCTTCCCCTGAGAAGGAAGGAGTGTCTGAGGCAATGTCTGACGAACTGACCACAGCCCCCATTCCCTGTTCCCTGAACTGCTGGGCGGAGGAGAGAGATAAAATTGGGAGTGAAATTGAGCCCAGAAAGAAGGGAGAGGTGGGGGAAGGTGTTACTAAGATTTGGTCTGATTTCTCACTATTCCACTCTGTTTTGATTGGTCCTAAACTAAGCTAACTTCCCTAAGATGAGTCTGTTTTGCTCATTATGGTCAGTAGTAAGTAATTTCTCCCTGCCCTTATCTCGACCCTTGACATTTTCACTTTATTTTCTCCCTGTCTGGTTTATGGAGAGAGAGTGAATGAACAGCTTTGATGGGTACCTGGCATCCAGCCAGGTCCAACCCACCACACAAGTTAAGACATTACTGACTGTCATTATAGATTGACATGGATAAATATAGTAAATTAATATAAAATTGAGAAATATAATTTCTCTTTTTTTGACAACACATTTATTGTCATCTAATAACATATACATTAAGAAAAGATGATTAAATCAAATTTTACATTCTTCAGCTCTCCCCAAAATTGAGTTTTGATTAGAAGTGCTTTGATTTATAAAACATACCAAATATTTACCAATAAAAGTAGAAGGTTTACTATTGCCAATTATATCACTAAGAGTTTCTCCTTTATCCTAATTAATCTTACTATATATGCCTCTACCACATGTAATCATGCAATTCTGAAAATGTTACACTTTTAGAATTGCTTGGGATTTTAATTGTGTGTTACAGAAAAATCTGAATAAATTGCAAAGCACTGACACTCCAATACTTTAAACCAGGAAAGTGCTGAAACATTTTATAACAGCAGATTGAAGTTAAATCAGCTATTGAAGTGGAGATAAAATGCTGTCAAAAGGAAGCAAATATTTTTTGCTGACATCCACTGCACTTATTTAAGAACTGATTATTTTCTAGTATCTCAAAGTTTGAAATTAAGCATTTGACTTTTCCAGTGAATCAATTTCTTAGTTCATGCATTAATATGATTCTAGATTAAGCATTTGCAACACGATTTTTGAAGAAGAAATAAATTTCTCATGGGGAGATGGGCATTCATGTTTCTCTCACCTTTGCCCATTGCTCCTGATAGAGTAAAAGTCTCAGTACAGAGTTGGAACTATTTGGAAGAATTTTGTGAGTATTTCTTTTGTGCTATATTGGCTCTCTTGCCCAAATTTGGACAACTCATGTTTCAAGTACATATCTTATACCGAAGCTGTGTCTGCTGACTCATATGTAGCTTTGCTAGTCTAGCCTGAAGGCTGTAAGACAAAATAAATCCCATGATAAGAGCCAATCTGTAGCAGTAGAAGCTGTTGAGATCAACTGATGGATTGTTTTGGGAACTGACTGAATAATTCTCCCAGGGCTACTCTGCAGCAGACTGAGCTATTTCACTTTGCTAACTGTGAACTACTCCCAGGGTAGGATGAGGAAGGAAAGATACCTCTATCTTAGCAAAAATCCAACCCAGCACAAGGTTGCTAATCATTTCAGTGAAGTTTAGGGGAGTGCTTTCTTCTTCTCCCAAGACAAGACACTTTCATTTGTTTGGCTGAATTAATCTCTATTGCTTATAATGGGAGTGCAGGCACATATACTGTAAATGTCTAAGGTAAGATAAAATCAATCACACTCTAGATATCTCTGATGTAGACATCTACAGCACGGCTAGTTTCTTGGTATTCCTTTATAGTCAATGGAGAGAATAGGCACTTTTATGTGCAATTCATTTGATCTATTTTAGACATGTACTTTAGGATGAGATGAATTGCATACTAGAAACTCTCATTTCTCTCTATTGAATTTAAAGGGAGTCTGGGGTGACTAGTTCAGGTGCAGACATCTGCATTTGCGTTTAATTAATTGAATCCCTCTGCAGTATGTCTGATGTTTCCAAGAAATGTTGGGTGGACTTAAACACATGCTTGTAGGATCTTTATAGCAATGAATATTAGGTTTACTAAGGATTTTATGTAGTCAATCTGTTTATCCATCAACCCAGAGCTTCTTGCAACTGTTATTTTTACTCTGTTTAACAGAGAATTCACACATATTTCTGTGCAGTAAACCAAAAAGTAGAAATACAGCAGTTCAAAGCTGAAAGTTAATTGCATATTTTATTCCCTATATATCTTAAGCTATTCTATGATTTTAAGTGATAGTAAATTGCCATGGACTATATCAGCAATATGAACTTCCTTCCAGGGCTGCCTGAGATGAACCCTTCTGGTTAGCTATGGGTGGAAGTGAGAGGGAAATTATGAGAAACTGCATTTTTCTTCTTCCTTCTCTTTTCCCAGGTCTTCTTTGGGTGCAGTAACATTTCCATCTAGCTGCTAAAAATTAAATAGTATACTTTGAATAAAGATTAAATAGTATAATATGTTGAAACAAAAAAAATCTGATTTCAAAATTGTCCAACACACCTCAGTGGTTATTAACTTACTTCTTTGGACTGCTGAAAGCAGTGAATGTGTAACAGCAGGAATTTCACTCATGGCCATGTCTGCCAACACAGGTCCAGGTACCTGCTGTACACGCTGCAGAGAAGTTCACACCAGAGTAAGTGAATAATGGCCCACGTGTATTTACCAAGCTTCTAAATTCAGTATATTCAGATATTTCAATGAAAGCTATTTTGTTACATTTTTGGAGCTCAAAGCTTTCAAGTGGTGTAAATACCTGTAAATTCGTATGACAATTAAGACTAAAGTATGTGAAAATCAGCAAGGAAAATATGAATCATCTCAGGAACTTCTTTGATAGACTCAGAGCTTTGAAACAAGTTTGAGTCTCAAAAGAAAAGAGAAGTTTTTTTCTGGGAAAGAAGGATGGAAACTGCCCTGGAAAGTGAAGAAAGCTGAAGGGTATTCTCAATATAAAACTGGCAAGTCAGAAAAGAAATATATTATCCCATAAAAAGCCTAATATTTCAGCAATTTTTTTTCTTTGCTTGTTTGTTTGTTCGCTTTTTAGTTTGCTTTGTTCCTGCAGCTACTATAGACCTAGACCCAAAATGCAGACTGATAGAACTGAATAATGCATTTTCTCATAACTAATAAATATTTTCCAACAGAGATTTATTTTTTCAACATCTTCTACACCTCTGATAAGAGAAAATATCTGTTCTTAACTAGTTATATGCTTTCAATTACCATTTGACAAGAGTACCTTAAATAAAGATTTTTCTTTAAAAGTTATATTACTACAAAAATATTTTGGAGCATAATTTAGATAATTTGAGGCATATCAGATCAACCATCTTTGACAATGCAATTGCTTTAGGCTTTCATAAGTATGGTAATACCATCCCTTTGGACTACAGCAGATCGAGTCCTCTGAGCTGGATCAGAACCATCTCAGCCTAATAATGGGGATAATTTTTATTTTTCCAGTCCCTGATCAGTATTTTAATTTGTCTTCCTTTCTTCATGCTTCTTTACATAGTCAAGTCACACAGTCTTAAATTTTCTTTATATTGTATATATTATTTTATTTTATATCCTTTATCTAATTTTTTTAAACTCTATATAATTTATTCTTGCGTCCTTTTCATCTGAAATATTGTACTACTTGAACCCTTAGAAGAGGAATTTCTTGCAATAATTCCTCAGCAAAGAGCATGTCAGTATTTTTGTTTATATTAAAACCAGCAAACAAAAAACCCAAACATTTAAAAAAAACTCAAAAAACCCACCAACCAGAAACAACAGAAACAGAAACAACAACAACAACAAAAAAGGGACCAAAACACTGAAAATGAGTCCTTTCTGAACCATTCTTGTTTCAGTATCATCTTTGCATATCTTGCTAATTTCAGTTCCCAATGAACCCAAGAGGGAAATTAGAGCATCTCTTTAATCATCACTTTCTGAACCTGGGGCAATGATTCTGAGAAGCTGTTTGCACTGCAATTTATAAAGGAAAAGGGATTATAGAAAATGTCTCCCCCTAATCAGCACTTGTGGCAAAATATATGTTAATAATCATTAAAAAATTATTTCCATTCTATTCATAATTTATAAAACAGATAGGTTGGAATTCACACAGGTTATACTGTGTGGAAGCAGACATGTGGCTATAATCTACTTTTTGATTACAACAGCGTAGCTTTCCTGAGAATGGGGGAGCTACTGCTGGTTTACACCAGTCCCAGTAGGATGCAAATCAAGTCAGTCATACTTCAAGGAAAACCTAAAGTGGTAACCAGATTGTTTTAAAGGAGGCATCCTACTTTTATGGCTTTAATATTTTGCAACTTGAATCTCCTCTTTTTTTTTTTTTTAACAAGGTTTTTATGCTCCTGCTACTTCAACAGAGCCAATAGTCATAACAAGATGAAAGTGTCATAGGAGATTGAAAAATCATTGAAGTAAGATGGTCTGTCCATAATGAAGAAGTTGGGGACTTTTGTACATGGAAAGGTTGACTTTGGTTGGCCAAGATCTGTCTCCAGTAGTTCTCTTAAAATTTGATCTTAAAAAGACCCAAGGCAATGTGTATTGGAGCAGCTGTACAATAGAAATTATGCTAAGACAAGAAAAGCAACTTTGACCCCTCTTCCTCACTCTATGACTTCTCTGTCACCAACTCCCAGCAGAAGCAACATGGTGAGGCACAAGAAGTAATAGGAGATCAGCTTGTAGTATAAGCAGCATGTAAGGGAGCACCAAGTAAATATGTTGGGATGAAATGGTCTCATAAAAATATAGTGTTTTTAAAAAAAATGGAAGAGAAATTTTGTTTATGAATAATAGAGAATCTCCTTGGGGCTGGATTTTCATCTTAATCATTCTGGTACTGGAGAGATGGCATTGCCTCACAGTCAGCAATAACTCACCTCCCACACTGTCTGAAGATTTCAGTCTTTTATCTATTTTGCGACCTTAGTATTTTTACTGATAGGGAAGCAGACAGTTGTATTCAGGCCACCTACTGCAAGGGAAATGAGTGATTCAGATGGTACTTTATGAGCTGACAGTCTCTGGCTCCACGCTCAGTTAATGAGGAGTCATGATTTGTAAGTCAGACAGAGTGTTTGCTGTGGTTGCTTCACCCAAACATTGTGATTAATTCTCTTCAGTTTCAAACAAATCCAGAGAATATGTCCTCAGTTATCAATCCCTCTTTGAATTTCTATGCCACAGGAGGTGTTTAAGTGCATCTTTGGCTCTCTACTAAGCAATCTGACTATGGGCCAGTGCGACTAACAGCATACTGATGCCTAGAACAATTTCTGTGGCTGTTGGAACCCACTGCATAAAATAATACATTGACAGCTCATTCATCCTCCTTGGTGTTTGTGAGCCAAATGCACAAAAAGGTAGCATCAATGTGAGGTTGAAACTATGGACTTAATCTTAAAAAAGGAAAAGCTCTTAGCTGCACAGTGTTGGGGTTTAAGATACTACTGAAGATTCCACTAGAATAAACTTTATGTAACTGATAAAAATAGATAATTATACATAGATTATGCTGTGATTCAAACTGTTGGTTCAGGACAATATAGTTAGGGAAGTCATTGTGACAGTTGGGAAACCATCCTTATCATGGAAATGTTGGCTCCTTGCAATAATGCAGAAATAATCACTGCTTTGTACCAGATCTCATTAACTACATTTAAAGGTTTTAACATTTTTCAAATCTTTGTCTTTAAATTGTTGCAAGTTACAGCAGAACTTTAAGCATTATTAGATAGGCATAGAAATTAAAAATGAAATTGCAAAAAAAGAAATGGTAGGACAAGGTGTCATTACAATGAGCTGTAGGAATACATGACTCTTAATCTCATTCTTCTGGACTGACAAATGCACCGTCTGTCTATATGGCATTAATGAATGACAACTTCTCACCATTTGGTGGATGCATGTGTCATCATATGTCTAGATGACATCTTGATTTATAGACATCATTGAAAAACATTAGAAAATCTTTCGACAAGTTTGATGGGAATTCTGAATATGTGCAAGTAAGGACTATTATTTTTTTCTGAACAGTTCATTGGGGTATACTGTTTCAGATAGTCACAGGGCCACATGGTAGCTTGGTTAGGCTTTCACTTGGAAGATGGGTGCCTTGGACAGAGTTTATTGCTGTACCTGAAGCTAATTTCTGACCTTGGACAAATAATCTATTTTCTCAGACTCACTTACATCAGCTTTAAAAAAAAATAAAACAAAACAAAGCAAGCAAACCTCAACAAAACAAATTAAAAAAACACACAAAAAACCAAACAAAACCAACAACAAAAAAACCTGTGATATTTCCTCCTCTACAAGACTAAATAAAATCTTGTTGAACAAGCTGATTTGTTTAGAGGTTACACTAATTGGAATCATGTACTCATTTGAATTTATGCACTAAACTAGATTTGAAAAGCAAATTTCTCTTAAAGCTATATAAGAAATTGTAAAGAGATGTCTAAGGAATAACCTGCAAAATGTACTTTAAATCTTTTCATTATGTGCATCAAAAATGTGGAAAAGAAAGAAAAATTCATCCCACTCCAGAAAAATAATTCTAGCATAGGAAAAAAATCAATGATTGGAGTGGTTACAATACCATGAAGTGTGTGTCTGTGTGTGTATGTGTACAATAACATACACAGCTTCTGCCAGGCTGCCTGTACACAGAAATTTGCAAAGTTAAAATTAGCAACATATTACATTTTCCAAAGACTGAACATTCATTTGCAGCTTAAGAGTAAGAAAAAACTAAGCAGATATTGATTATAATTCTGTTTTAATAGAGAATTATTATTTTCCCATGGAGATTTTATTAATCATTCTGGCTCTACTTGTCATTCTAATTTTTTTTTTTTAGCATTTACCCAACACATACGAGCCCTCTGCCTGTTCTGTATATGTTGCAGCAGTCTGCAGTGGACAGGATTCACTCAGTAGTTTTGGTTGTTCAGGGCTGGATGTCTGCCAGTTTCCACAGAGCCATGCAGAAACACAGAGGAGTGTTTTCTGGCATCATGTGAGACATCCGAAAGGTGTAATACTGTTAAAAATACAAGCTTTGAAGCACAAGAGGGCAGAAAGTGTTTCAGAATTAATTATTTTTAACTCTTGTAGGGCCTTCTGTCCTGTTAAACAGGGAAATATAGCACTGACCAGAAATTTCAGTTGGGCCAGGATAGTCCTAGAAGACAATGCTTTTCCTCGGTCTCCGAAAAAAAACCCTCCAGATTTTGTTCCATCCCAGATTCTGATTGATATTTTTTCTGGCTTTCACCATCCAGTAACATTCCTGGCCACTTGCCTTTTCCCTGAACTAGAGCTGAAAATAGAGCTCTCCTTCCCAACTTCAGCTCCAGCATCTGCTTCTCTGACCAGGCAGGATGAATGATCTTTACATCATCCACCTCTTCCCATGTGACCCTCCCTTGAGATAAAAGCAAATTTGGTTTAACTTCTAGAGAAAGGGGTGGTACATTTCTTTTCCTTTTCAATCAGTTTAGGATGAATATGTACATCTTAGCCCAGAGTGACTGTCTCTGGAGGAAGGATATTCTTCAAAATAAAGCGTCTCATAAAGAATTGACTCTATATTTTTGGGGTTGCCTGCACTGTGCTTTGGAGGAGGGATGCAAAGCTTTGGTGTTGCTGTAAGAGGCATTTCTACCTTCACAGGACTGGCCAGGCTTGACCCCTTTTAGCTAGAGAGATCAATTTAGGTAAGGGAGAGAGGTCATCTACACACTGTTCTTGGAGAGTTTAAAAATAGCTACATGGAGGTAGTTAGCATTACACTTGTTTCAGATCATCTCCCACCTCTCTCTGCCACGGTAAGACAGTGCTTGGAAGTGATAGATGATATTGTTGAACTTTCAGTGGGCAATCTGTTGACTGGGATGAAAAAGATAACAATAAGATATACTGAAGAAAGGGGGCAAGGTTACACATGCTAAGTTTCAGCAGTGGTCCCTGGATCAGATGCATGCTTTCTCTGTGCTTGTGAGGTGAAGCTGACCTGGAACAGTGGAAAGGACTCATGAATATGAATACAAATTACATGACATAGCTTATTAGTGATTGATGATTAAGTACTGTAGCATTCTTTTCCTGGAATTAAAGGCTAACTGAGAAAAGTACAGGCTTGAAAACTTCTTCCCAACATTTAGAAAGAATCATCATAGCATCATAGAATGCTTCGGGTTGGAAGGGGCCATAAAGATCATCTAGTTCCAATCCTCCTTCTGTGGGCAGGCCCACCTTTCTCTAGACCAAGTTGCTCAAAGCCCCATCCAATCCGGCCTTGAACACTTCCAGAAATGGGGGTTCCACAACTTTCCTGGAAAACCTGTTCTGGCGCCTCACCACCCTCAGACAATAATTTCTTCCTTATACCTAATCTAAACCTGCCTTCTTTAAGGTTAAAGATGTTTCCTCTTGTCCTGTCACTACGTGCCCTTATAAAAAGGCCCTCTCCAGCTCTCTTGTAGTCCCTTCAGGTACTGGAAGGTGCTGTAAGGTTTCCTGGAAGCTTTCTTTTTTCCAGGCTGAACAGCTTCAACTTTCTCAGTCTGTCTTCATAGAAGAGGTATTTTTATATTTATTTGCATCTTTATATTTAGATAGAATTCATTTCTTTATTCATACACTCATATTTCTTCTTGTAATTTTGAAGTTTTGATGTGAGGTTTTTGTTTGTTTGTTTGTTTGAAGTTTTTGTTTTGATTGTTTTGGGGGTTTTTGACACTTTTTTGGCCTGTGCTCTTTTTTATTCCTTCTGAGCAAAATCCATTAATGGAAGAACTTTTTTTTTTCCCTAATCTGTAGGAAAAAAGTACCTCTTAGAAAACTATTATAATGATTTCAACAGAGGTTATTGAGGGAGATAAATTATAGGTTGTAGGAATGATGGAGGAGGATGTCAGAAAAAGGGATCCTTTAGTCTTCACCTGTACAGTTTCTAACACATGTAGGACTTACAGATATAGAGACAAACAAAATATCAGTAATAATCATAGTAAATATTAAATTAAATGAGTCAAAGAGCCGGAAAACAGGAACAGTGCAGATCCATAACTGGAGTTGGTTTAAGCTGGCATTTCTTGGTTGACTTCAAAGGTAGATGCATTTGAAGATCATGTGTCTGATTATAAGTGTCTGAAATGTACAAATTTCTCCACATCAGGCAATGCAAAGAGTGACTTTGAATCTTCATGAATGGAAACTGGGAATTCCTTATTTCTAATCAAGAAGATATTTGGGCAAACAAATGGATATTTGCAGGTAAACACAGCATGTTAACTCAAAATTTGCAAGCAGTGCCTTTGGCTTCAAGCATTTACACCTAAATATCGAACTGAACTATGGTCATAATAGGATTTTGAAATTAAAAGCTTGGAGTGTCTTATTAGTTTACATTTTCTTTTATCTGTAGTATTCTGACAAATTAAATATGGGGATTTTCAGAAATCTAAAATCAAGGCTAGGAATACTGATTTCATAGGCAGCTGGTTAACACAGAGCTATGATTAGTGTTGGCTGTTTTGCCGAAAGTGTAGCTTGCATAATAAGTACAATTTTTCCTCTTATTCATTGCGGGGGGGGGGGGAAGGAAGAATAAAAAAATTAATGAAAGGAGCTCTGTCAGATGAAATTCAGCTTCTATGAAGTAGATGATTCAGCGATACTTTCTGACCATCTCCCTACAGCCTGCACTTCTTTCCAACTCCCAACCCTCCATCTCCCTATTTAAAAAGAAATAATGAAAGGACATTTTGAAATATATATTTTCTGAATTTTATTCTTCTATTAAAACCACTTGTAGAGTTTCAAATAGTGCAGTTCATGATGCTCTTATTCTGTGAACGAAAGAGATTTAATTATAACTATACATGTGCTTTTAGAATAAATTACACAAATGAACAATTCTGTAGGATGCAGGGTAAAAGAGTAATTTTCTACAGTTTATGCTAGTAGCCAGCAAAACTTTGGGAGTCTTAAGTACAGGCAATTTGTACTGCTTACCCACTGTCCTGCATCGTGGTTGTGGGAAGCTCAGGAACTGTTCTGTCATTCTACTTCAAAGAAATTAGTTGGATAGCAACTAGTATTTCACTCAGTAACAACATAGCCTAAAAAACTGCTCCTGAAGAGACCTTGGGACAAACCTGTATTTGGTACAAATTGCCATTTTCTGTCGAAGTCAATGGATCTATTACAGTTTCTGTCGGCCAAGTATACGACCCTTCTCAGACCATAAGCTGGAACAAAACTGGAGGTACAAACAGATAATAGGTAGACTCTTTATGTTAAGGTAGACACTATGTAAGGAAAAAGTATGTGTGTAACAATTTAAAATTGCATGTAATAACAAGACTTCAGACATTTTTCGTACACATTTGATTCTTTTGAGAAGGAAAAACTTTAAGGGCTATATGTTCAACAATTTATCAAGGATTTTTATTTCTTTCATCCTCTTGGTCCTAGAATTGTTTTAAACATGTACCTGTAAATATTTACCTGTTCAAATTTCACTGTTTCTTGTTGCCTGATAAATTTGGTACTTAGAATTTACTAAAGTAAAGACTACTTCCTTTTAAATCTTTCATATTAAAATTTTCTTATTAAAAATAATTGATTAGCTTTTCAGCAGTATAAATATGTGCATGGAATCCATTTTACCTTTGTGATAGAGATCCTTTTCCCCAAGTAATTAAAATGGGAAAACTAACAGCATCAAATAAATTAGTCATGCTGCAATTAAACTAATATTTTCTCCTTCTTTCTTTTTGCTAGCCCACACCCTATTTCTTGAGTGCATTAGAATTCCACTTATTTTTATATTATTTTTTCTATAAGGGTCTCATACTCCTTTGGAGATATCTTCATTATCACATAATCTTTATAGATACAAATATCATTCCTATGTGCTGCTGTCTGCAGTTTGTGGATCTATTTTCCAATCAATTCAAGGCCAACTCTCATTAATGCAATGGGAGCTTTCAGGAATAAATCCCTCATTTTTCAATGATAGAATAGATTCTTCATTACTGAATTGCATGCACTCAAGTGGGATCTATGTGCATCCAAAGAAAGAAATTCATGATTTTTTAAATCGTAATGAATGCCCCAGTACATATCTTACCATTTTGTGTCTTCAGAACTGTATCTAATTTCCTGAATGTCTTTGATAAACATTGGCTTTTTTGTGTGTGTGCCTTCTTGGTTCATGAAAACTCAGGAATTATTTCTTAAGGTTATTAATTCGAGCTTTTTGTGCATTTTTTTAAGCTACTCTGAGGAGTGAATGATATCCACTGATACAAACAACCCTGAGAGACCAAGAAAGACACTATAAATGGGTCATCATTAAAAAATGACAAAAAAAAAGAGTTTGTAAGTTCTATCTATGTAATTGGTGGTAGATGCAGTGGAAATGTACATGGATTATAGTGAAACTTCCTTTTCTTACTTTAAAATCATCTGGGAGGTGTGCATAATTTACAAAAGCAGTGCTATAGAAAGTAAAAATGTAAAATTAATATGGTGGGTACAGTATATTGAGTATCATCTACTAAATTAAATGTTATGATCTTGTCTGAAATACTGAAAATGAAAAAATATTTCTACTCTGTTTATTTAGGAGGTAAAATATACTTTTTGGCTGATATTGTGATTTTTTTTTAATATCTGGCCCCTCGATTGAATACTAAAAAAATAAAGGAGAATTAGTATTATTGTTTATCATTAATGTGACTGAAAAGTTAAAAATGCTGGTTTGTGTCCCATTAGAATAGATGATACACTTCTTATGACTGAGATTCAGAAGGCTGGAGGTCAAACAGACCTTCTAGGTCTTTTTTCTCTTTCAATCTTCAGTTCATCCAAAGCTGTCCTCCACAGGGTGATAGTGCCATATAAAGTATTAAAGCACTTTCTCAACAATAGGAAGAAGACTGTGAAATATCACTCATATATAAAGAGGTTGAATAAACACCTGTCAGGGACTAAGTGGTTTGGATCCTGCCTTAAAAAAAAGACAGTGGGCAGAATGGCTTGCTGAAGTGTCTTCCAGCATCCATTCCTAGGATTTTCACTGATATTTGAGAATTAGTCTCACTGATAAGATATTCCCGTCTGGATAGATCTCCTATTTCATTGTATCTAGAGCAAAAAGATTTTTTGCATACAGCCATACTTGGCTCCCTTGATAGTCAAGGAAGGATGGGCTGAATCACCTCCTGATGACCTAACATGTGAGTTGCCTTTCAAAAGAATCTCTCTCTCCTCTACAGCATTCAGAAAAAACTAGTGATTAGGCTGTTAACAGAAATGTCACACTTGAAACCACAAGGTTTTGAGCAAAGAATTCAGTTTTTTGTGTTTGGTAAAGTTCTCATTGCATGTAAGGATGTGTCTTTATAGAGTTAAAACAGTTCTCCAGTTTTATTTTTCCTTAAATTTTTGGAAAGAGGAGGACTGCAGAACTCAGCTGCAACCCAGAGTCCAATCACCTGTTTTCTCAGATATCATTTATGTTAAAATAAAAATGGCATCCCTGCAGAAATGAGGTATACTGTAAGTCAGTGCAGTTTGTGCTGCTTTAGCAGTGAAAATGGTCATATTTTAGTTACTAAGTCCTCATTATATTTTTAATAATATTTCAAGTCTGTGTGAGATTATATGGGTCCAAGAAGGGAAAAAAAATCACTAAATTGTCTTTTCAGTTAAAAATATGAAATGATCCAACAGACTTACAAATGTGGGCTGTTGACCATTCAGAAGCACACCACTAATGCATTGTGATCACCAGTGACTCACTGTCAGAGGCTAATTTATTGCTGGACCACACTCACAGCTTCAAGGAACTTGGTCCCAAAGGAGACAAAGTAGATCTCCTTCTCTTCTATTAGCAGAGCCGTGCAAGAATTCCTTCTACATGAGTTAGGGAAAAGTCACTAGTTATGAATTACTGGACAAATATACTTCCTTTGATGCACAGAAAATACCTTAGTGATTTCAGCAGCAATGTTACTCCACTTGTTAAGTCCTGAAGACCTGCAACTGTGTCAGCTGTACAGTTTTCCAGGATAATTCCCTTTCATATGTAAAGATATATAAGGACAAGTTGTGCAAAAAGTACAGTTGCAACAACTCAAGCTGACAAAAGAATTTGAATATGCTGCAGTGACGCTGGAGGACGGTGAGGCTCTGATTCTGCAGGCAATCATAGAATATGCAGGTAATCTACAGAGCTGAGTATTATTCATTTAAATGAATTTATATACCCACAATAGTTTACATACTTTTCTATTGAAGTCCATTTCTCCATACCATGGTTTGCATTATAAAACATGTAGCTTTTGCCTAGAGTATTCTGATTTTGATAGTTGCTCCAGTGGCTTACACTATTCAATATTTTGTCATCCACTGTGACATTCTTTTTTCTTGAGTGTAGTAGGTCGATTCTAGAAGTTTATTTAGCTGTTCACTTTTAAAATTGGATTTATTAATGAATCTGTATGTATGGCCAGACTTCACAGATGAAGATTTGGGAAGGGCTCTCCCCCACATGGGTGTGCCCTTCCAGCCTGTGCAGTGGATTTTTTAGGTGAGGCACAGCGTGCGCAGAACTGGCCCCACCGTTTAAGTTCTAAGGTTCAATTGCCACAGACGAGCAAGCTTGGACAGTGACAGTGAAGTCCTCAGGACTGTCCACAACACCTGGTACTAACCAGGGCTGACCCTGCTGAGCATCCGAGATCTGACGGGATCGGATGGCAGGGAGGCATTGAAATGCCAGGGGACGGTCCCCATTGAGACTCGAACTCAGGACCTTGGCATTCAGAGTCCAGAGTGCTATCCAATACACCATAGGACCGCCCATTAATGAATCACTGTTGTGGGTTAACCCCAACAAAGAATCTGGGAGAGAACTGAAAGGGTAAAAGCAGGAAAACTCATGGGTTGAGATAAATACAGTTTAGTAAAGAATTAAAATATTCACCACTTCCCATGGGCAGAGAGGTGTTGAGTCACCTTCAGGACAGCATGGCCCCATCACCTGATATGGTTACTTTGAAAGACAAACACCATCACTCCAAATGTCCCCCTTACTCCTTCTTTCCCCTACTTTATGTACTGAGCATTATGTCAT
The DNA here is from genome assembly GCA_026770055.1 of Myrmophylax atrothorax. Taxonomy (NCBI): domain Eukaryota; kingdom Metazoa; phylum Chordata; class Aves; order Passeriformes; family Thamnophilidae; genus Myrmophylax; species Myrmophylax atrothorax. Next base: position 109,908,206 of record JAOXXN010000446.1, on the reverse strand, counting down.
ATCAATTTGTTATTGAATTTGCTGATTCATTAAGAATATCGTCATATATAAAAAAAACCCTTTGCTCATAAGTTTTAACATCATTTTCCAGTGTTCTCTGTTTTAAAAAAAATATTATAGAATGTGTAGCCACAGAAAAGGTATAAAAATGATGTAAGTGATTTGGAATCTGTACTCAGAAGCAAAAGAGAAAACCAACTTCTGTTACTATGCATCTGAATGTGTTAACTCCATTGTAATTTAAATAAATATGATATTTCCTTGATGCAAATACTCTTTGTTCATAATAAAAATAAATCAAAATTTCTGTAAAGTCAATATTCAGACAAAGATCTGTGTCCTGTGTCTTATGAAGATGATTCTTTATTGGGTTTGCCTTTTTTTTTTTTTAAATTTAGCTTTCTGTGGAGATTTCTTTATCTGTGTCACATATATGCCTTAGAAACCAAGTATTAGCAGAGTAAGGAAGTTTTTTGGCAAGATATTGCAGATTTAGGGATTTTTTTTCTTGGTTTAGAAGAGCAAAGTCAAGGACAACTCCATGTGTTCTGCAAAGTTCAGCAGTAATATTATTATTCACACGAGTTGTCTCAGCTGTGAAGTCAGTACATTTGTTCTGAATGTCTCTTTATTATTAATGGTGCTTCACCTGACTTTCTACATTTGTTTGAGCCAACATAACTCTTACCTGCTGGCGAGTTCACTTAGATTTTTTTCATCCCCTGGTTGCCTTAAAGGTGAAGTTTTGTTCCAAATATCTTCTGAAAGGTTAGTCTTAACTACTGTATGCATATAGGATTGGAACAGAAAATACTCAGGAAATAGCTATGGCAAATGAAATGGTGAAGCCTCTCCTCCTACTTTCAAGGCATCACTCATTCTCTCCAATATACTACTTCCAACATGGTATCATAGGGTAAAATTCACCATGAACCCAGGGTAAATATAGTGCAAAAATCCACTCAAGTTTGACACTACACTGTATCTGCCTTAAGCAGAAGCAGATGTTTAAATAGGAATTAAATAGTGTGTTGCCTTTTTGATGGCTCTTTGCAAACAGGTGATTTTCACCCAGTGAGACTAAGCATAAAATTGAGTCAATTTATTAAAACTTCTGACTGGATTAAAAAAAAACAAACATGAAAAGAAAACTCAGGAAAATATGACTACCACATTGGAAAAGTTATATTTAAGAATTTTTTTTTTTCAAATATGAGTGAAAATAGAAATTTCTCATCTTTGAAAATGCCCTCAATTTCTGGTTCATTTGGATGAAGAGGTCTGATTCTCTGTGGACTCTTTGCAAGTGTTTCATAATCTGAGACTTATTTGTAATTTTATTTTCATTTGAGTCTTAAAATACTTAACAATATTGCTGATGGAGGACTACTTATATTATCAAAGATGTTTATATAAAGCAGAAGTAATGCTGCCAAAGAATTAATTAGCATGAGCAGTGGAGGTCACTGGAATGTGAAGTGCAGGGCTCTTACTGCAGAATCAAGAACTGAGAAAAACGATATATTGGTTTAGCTTCAGTAGATTATATTACAAAGATCTCTGTATCAAACGGCTACAATTTCATCTTCTTGTCTTTGCTCATTTATGTAGTACCTTTAGGAAGTTATTCCAGTCTTTCAAGAGGACTTGTAGAGTGACTCAGTACTTAAAAAACATACATCACAATCAGAGTAAAATAATAAATTACAGAAAGACATTTTAAACTCAATACAAAGTAACATTCAGATAGTTTTGGTGTATGGGGATGTATGTGTGCATGCTAGAGTAATGTGAAATACAGAGCACCAAGGTGATAATATGCCACATTAGGACAATTCATTTTAAACATCTTAAAATAGAAATGTCTAAGGAATGAGAGATGGAGGTCAGAAAAAATTCATGAATTCTTCCACCTTATTTTCATAAATCAATGCCTTAGGCCCCACTGAGGCAGCTAAAAATACATTTCTCTTTCAGATGAAGGAGATTAGGAGATGGGAGGGAGGGCACATTGCCTTGCAAATATAGAGGATGTCAGAATTGTCATGAAATTTATGAACACATTGCGTAGGTGTTAATGCATGAAGGATGCACTTTCTCTTTTCGTGACAGAGGTAATAATAGTCTTTTATAATTAACTATATAAAATTTAAAATTTCACCTTTTCAAACTATTATGTTTGTAGTGCAACCCCTAAACAGCTAATAGGAGAGAAGGGATGAGGCCGAATGGACGGAAGGAGTTCTCTTCATTACCGTGCAAAATTTGTGAATTTCAGGCAAGAAACTGATGATGAACTGGTACACAGTGAATGCACCATATTCTGTTTCTAGGAACTATTGACTTTCCTGGGTGTTCTGTTTAGAAAAGGCAGAATAACAAAGGTGAGTGCATCACTCTGAATGTCAAAGTGCAAGTCATAATGACTCTACTGATACTTTGGAACTGTCTGTTTCCCAGTGAGTGAAGCCAGTCCTAGAGACTGCAGCCATTCAAAGGTACAAAATGTGAGCAGAAGTCATGTAAATCCAGTTCAAACCCCTGCTTCTTAAACACATGGCTATTAATCAGTTGCCTGTTAACTAAAATGTGAATATAGACTGTGCTGGTGAGGTGAGAGCACCTCCTTATATATTCATCATGGAAAAGGAAAGTCTGAACTCTAATGACTGGACCTTCATGGCACAAAAATTAAGAAGACAAATAATGCTATGGGTATCCGTTAATTGGAACAACTCAGTGGGTAGCCAGTTAAATGGCTGTCTTGATGAGGAGAAAAAAACCCACAAAAATAGCTTGGAAAATAACCAAATTGATATAAAACTGCACACAAATGAAAAATTGCAAAGATAAACATTTTATATGGTCCTTCTTTATGGAATCTATCTCCTATAACATATCCTTTGCAAGACAGAGGGGCCACTATCTGTTGCATACCAAAGACACTGTAACTCTGATACAGAATACATTGCAAGTATGGAGGCAGAAAAAGTAAAGATGGTTGCACTCATAAGGTAGATCTTAATTTTTCTTCAACAGATGTAAACTTTGGAGCTTCTAAAAGCAAATGTTCCTTTTTCTCAGTTGTTTGTTGCATATAAATTTTCATTTGCTACCTGATAACTCCTGCCTCAAAACATCAGTTTCTCTGATGGATAGAAATGTTTTCTGTGCAGAGATTATGCAAATATTTCCACACTCATGAAACTTGACCCACCCATGTTCTAGTAATTAGCACTATCAACCTTCACCATAACATATTCCCACTTTCATGTAACTGCTAAGTATCGTATTTATGCCTTCCACACAGCAGCTCAAATAGGGCAGTATCAATTAAGGACCAAATATTTCCCTAATCCTTAAATTGACATACATACCTTCTCACTGAGATGACCATAGTTGATCAGCTTTGTTCAAATGTGCTCCACACTCTGTAATCAAATGAATGTTGTAGAATTTGCTGGTGCTTTAGCCTCATTCTTTCCCAAAGCTTCTGTGATGGGAAATATTCTCTCTACTGTGATGGAGCTGCAACTCAGCTGTGTCCCAGGAAAGGATGGGGGTTTTTTTGCAGTGCTTTATCATTGTTTTCTACAATTTTTCTCCTGCTTATTCACTCACCTGTGATGTATCTGCTGTCAGCACAAGGTCTTTAGTACAGCTGGGTGCTTTACTCTGCACATTTTTGGCTGGAGCATCTACAACTCACCCTGCAGCGATGCACATGAACACAGGAGGAGGTAAGTCTCTGGTGGACTGTGTTTTCCTTTTGTATTGGGCTTACATGGTAAGGTTTTGGTAGGGGGGTGCTGGGAGGGAGAGTGATGCAGCAGTGGCTTCTGTGAGGATACCACAAGATTCCCCTGACTAGGAGAGCTCCTATTCCAGCCAGCTCCAAAATGGAGTAGAGTGAGGCAGACTATTCCCTTCCATCTGAACTCATACTCCTTGGAGGAAGCACAGGGAAATTTTTGTGTCTTATTACAGTATGCAGAATCGAAACACCAAGTAACTATAAGTGCATTCAGGTTCCTTGAGCTGAGCAAGAATACTGCTCAATCTTTCTAATTTTCCTGTAGGACTCAGTTTATAGCCCAGGACTGCCTGTTGAAAGGGTATAAATACATCTTTGAAAAAGCTAAACAATATGGGGGGTTTTGTGTTTTGTTTTGGTTTTTTTCCTTCAGATTTTTGGGAAGATCCATCTCACTGAACTTTAGACACCTGAACTGTAAATATCAGCTTGTTGCACCCTGTATAGTCAATGAAATGAAGTAGATGAATTGCTCCAAAAAAGGAGTGGATTTTTGGGATGAGGTAAAGTGCACTGTAAACTGTGTATATTTTACCAGAAAAACAGGGATGAGCTTTAATCTGTCTAATGTTGGATGGCTACAGTGTAGTGACTGCATGTAGCCCCCAGTACATCTTGTCAGTACAAACAACACAGGGCTGTGGCTCATCAATGTTAAGAGTGGGATCAGTTGTGGAAATGTAGGTGTCACTTTCAATGCCTTTGAAAAGTCTCTTCCAAACTCTGTGCCCTATTTACCTATCTCAGGTACCTCAGGTCATCTCAAATTGTTCCAGATGTCAATGCTTACACAATTTTGTCCTGTCTTAGTACCTTCTTTATAGTGAATTTAGTTCTTCTTCAGGTTTCACTGACTGAGAATTCTGTTTACTTGCTTGATCAGTAGCCCCAAGACCTGTTTGAGATGACCCAGGGTATTCCAGACACGCATGGGGTTTGTAGGTGTGACACGGGACAAATGAAACATCCCTACTCCTGAGAAGAGGCAAACTGAGGTCAGGCAAGATAGTTCTGGGCATTTGAGATGGCACTAGAACTGTATTTTAGTATCTGAATTAAACCTTAGATTTTCATTAACCATATAGGGGCTGGCATGCCAATTTTGTGGGGGCTAAATGTAGAGTCTGCCTTTGTGAAAAGATGGCAATTTGTTGAGGGATAAATGTAGAATAAATCTTCATTGAGACACATCATTTTCAGTTAGCCCTGTGATATTCCCAGGTAGCAAATGACCTACATATCCTTACACCTCTTTTTAGATAAAATAGATACAACATATTCCCATTACAGGCGGATTTTACTACATATCATGGAAGAAATGTACAAATAAGTATTTTTATTTTTTAATCAAGTATTTATTTTGCCACCAGTAAGATGGTGAATAATATACATCCTTCCTACTTTCCTGGTAATATGAAAAATTTTCCCTTATCTCAGTATGGCCAAAGGAATTTCATCGCATGAAAAGACTCAATTTTGTTTTGTGTTACTGACAGCTGTGATGTCAGGTGAACCTTGAGGTATTTTACTGGGAAGTATGATTTTTTTACAAAATATGCTTTATTTTGGTGCATATGATCTAACTGCTTATGCATCCCGTGTATCCATCAACCCATCCTTGAAATAGGCACAGGAATGTGAACAGTTCTCAAGGACTGCCTGTGTCAGCTGTGGAGGCAGATGCAGCTTGCATCTTGACCAACAGCATTGCTTGGAATTTGGGTATCCTGTGCATCTGGGTAGTACAGCTGCTTGACACATGCAACTGAAGCAGAGATGGTGTGCACATTTGGGAAATTACATTATGGTGCACACAGACCTGTAGAATCCACTGAGCACTGTGGGTGCCCATTTTGTCTTGGCAAACACTGCCCATTGCCCCTGCTGCTCCTGATAACCCTGCTTTGCTCAGGGACTTGTAAAGGTGAGATCACGTGCACAAAGGGCACCCTATACAATGAGAAAATCATAGAATGGCCTGGTTTGGAAGGGACCTCATTCCACCCACCCTTACTAGAGGCAGGGATGCCTTCCACTAGTCCAGGTTGCTCAAAGCCCCATCCAGCTTGGCCTTGAATACCTCCAGGGATGGGGCATTCACAACTTCCTGGGCAACCTGTTCCAGTACTTCATCACTTTCACAGGCAAGATTTTT
>JAOXXN010000446.1:109891040-109902137 GCA_026770055.1 Myrmophylax atrothorax | reverse complement strand
AATCCCTTTGTGCCTTGACACCATTTGCCTGGGAGGAATCTTGGTCCGTCTTCAATTCTTGGCTGAAAAATGGCAATGGGCAACCTGTTCCAGTACTTCATCACTTTCACAGGCAAGATTTTTTCCTTAATATCTAATCTATAATTACTCGCTTTCAGTTTGAAGCCATTCCCCTTTGTCCTGTCACTACTTACCCTTGCAAAGAGTCCCTCTCCATCTTTCTTGCAGGCTTCCTTCAGGTACTGGAAGGCCATCTCACAGCCATCTCTTTTCCAGGCTGAAAAACCCCATTCTCTCAGAATTTCCTAGTAGGAGAGCTGCTCCATCCACATAATCATCTTAGTGACTCTCCTCTGGACTCACTCAAACAGGTCAGTGTCCCTCCAGTGTCCCAGAGCTGGATGCAGTACTCTACTGTAGAGCTTTATGGTGGCAAAACCTCAGGTCAGAAGAAATTATGCCTGTGCCGGTATGGTTCTGTAATGGGTTTATAGCACTTCTGGTTTTCAAAATGGATACTGTGCTGCATGGCTGGAAATGTTCCCTTAGCTGACAGATGAATATGCAAAAATATGAACATTTGATAAAAAACCCCGATGTACAAGTGTGGTATGAGAACATATCCAGATTTACAATGCCTAAACCAAATAACTTTAAACTGGAACAGAACTGATATCTGACAGTTCTGATCCACATGTGAGGCAGAGAGTTATCTTAGTTCATCTTGGTCTTTTTGTTCTGATTAATGACTTAATGTGCCATATTGCTGTATAGGTGTATCTTTATAATGTAGTGTCTGAGCATTCAAATATTCTGATTGGTTGATGTCATTATTAACTAGAAAAAGTTTTATGAATCATTTAATATGTATGGAGATTTTCATCATTGGTAACTTACTTTACAAAGTTAATATATCATTCTCAGTCTCTTTTCTGATTTGCTGCTTCTGTCAGCATCTCTATGTGATTACCAGTTCTGGGAAACTGTTTTATCTTCTGACCCTGCTTCTCATCCCAAATCCAAAGATTTTATCTGCCTCAGGCAGAAATAAACACATCTTAACAGCCATGAATCCCCATGGGAAGCACAGATCAAAGGATGATAAATCCTATAAAATTTAATTTAGTTGATTATTGGTAGACAGTGAAGAGGCGTAAATGCACTCTTGTTTTTGACAAAGGGAATTTAAGAGCATTTTATGTCTGCAGTTATACCTGGTGAGAATTTTTGCTTAGCTATGTTACTTTTTCCCCTTTTTGCTCATCACCTCCCCTTTATCAAAGGCTGTTTTTTCCCTATACCCCTCTGTTAAGCTTTAAGTTCTCTTTACTATCTTTCAATCAATCTGAAATTAGCAAAAACTCCCACTTAAGCTGTTGTGCCAGCTTGTCTCATTTTTATGGAGACTTGCTGGGAATTTACCTCATGGGCAGCAACTGCCACAGCTCTAATGAAAAGCAGTAAGGAGCAGCAACATCTGCATCCCACTTTCAAGTTTTACTCCCAAAAATGAAGGGCACAGGAGTATAAGCCCTGTGAAACCTGTAAGTATGATATTGGGAAGGAGATATATGAACACAGTGAAGAAAACTTCACTTTAAGCATATATATTGAGAGAGCAGGAGCTAATCAGACCAGAATATAGGCATGGATACAACTGCTGTGAGTGTCTGGGTATATTCAATAAAGTTTACTACTAAAGACAGATGCCTCATCTCAGCTTTTTAAAGTTCAGAATAGCTCTAATAAAGAGTGCTGCAGTTCATTTATGCTACATTTTCTTTCTTTTTTTTCTTCCCCTCCCCCCCAAAGTCATGACAAAATTCCATAGGACTGGAGGAAAACCAGTGCTAGTTCAGTACTAAAAGGGTGATCAGGCAGACCTAGGGAAGCTATACTGTGGTTAGTTTGAAATTGGTACTAGGCAAAAAGATAGAAAGATTGATCTAAACAGCAATGAGCTCATAATTAAAGAAGAGAAATATTCTGTGACAATTAATATGGTTGTCTGTAAGAAAAAAGTCAGTGTGCAACAAAGCTATATTCACACTGAAAAATCCTGTAAGTGTATGACATTGTCTATGGCCAGCTATAATAGAAACACAATCTAAAACTGGTAGTGAATTTGGTAGCAGCAGAGTGCTGGAAGCTAGACCTACTCATCTGTTTCAGGTGATCATAGTGTTGTGGTAAAATATAGGACTACTGAATATTATTTTTTCTGAGATTTCCTGCTGGAGAAAATACTTACTTTGGTGTGAATGATATTAGTTTCTGAAACATTATTGTTTTTCAGCACAAGAACTTGCAGCTATCTTTGGTTTAAAGTCAGGCTTAAAGTCAGGTGCTGAAGGAAGTTCATACTCGGTAACAAATAGAGTTATCAGGCTCCTAATGATCTATTCTCCCATTGATACTCCTGGGACGTTGCATAAAGCTCTCATTAATGCAAATAGAAATGTGGAAAGTACATGCTGAAATCAACAACTCCCCCTATTGTTATAACGGGTGAATGGTCCCCTTAGGCAAAAAGGAACATTGCTGAGTTTAATTTTAACTTGACTGCCTCCTCCTCCTTATGAAATAAATCATGTTAAAAAGTGTGGTCTTTTGGATTTGTTTGTTTTTTAAGTGGATGTCACCAGAGAAAGTCAGTGAGGAGGATTTATCAAAAACAACATTCTTGTTATGACCCAATTCTGACCCAGTGTAACTAAATCATCAATCACGGTGACAATAGGCCATATTTATCCATGGTGCAGGTGCACTGTAATTGACAGAATTACATTTAGAAGAGATTTGCCCTATAGCTGTTTAGTGAGAAGTCTGGGGTGATGATTGGTCGCAGGTTTGCCTTTCTCTGCAGCTTGGATTAATGCATGCATTATGCAAAGGTGTAAGTGTATTCAGTTTGCTATAGATGTTGTAGTCAAGAATTCATGGATGTTTGCACTTTTTCACTCCAAGTTTCATTATAATAGAATGTAAAGATAATGGCCACAGTCCTGCTACACAGTTGAAAGGCTGATAGAATAATATGATTGTATTCTGCTTTTGTACCATAATGTTCAGGTATACTTTGTGGCTTGTAATAAATGCTAGGCATGGGACAGTTAAAATGGATAGCACTAATGCTGTCCTACAGCAAAAAAAAATTATTCCAGGACTTTTTGTTATGAAAAAACAACATATAGACAAAGTGAAAATTTATTTACATTGTGCTAGTGAAAGAAGAAAAATATTTGTCAGTGTCTAAGGTGTCTGCTTGCTTTTTTGTATCCTTTTAAATTTAGATGGCATTTAGTCAATTGAAGTGATCAGAACCAAATGCTTCATTCTGTAGAAGGAAATCTTTCAAACTCTTTGATAGCATTAACAAACTGGATCTGTTAAAGTTGCATAAAGTTACCTAATATTATTTAAGCAGCACACCTCAATTTTTTATTTACTAAACAAGTAATTGCCTATACTTCATAGTCACAATCAACTGCTTACTGGGAGAAATTGTTCTTAACCTGAATTAAGGGAAGTCCTAATAATTACTTCATCAGGGCTACGATTTCATCTTTATTAGATTAATTAAATGCAATGTACCTCAGTAACAGAGCTCAAAATATTGATAGTTAACAAAAAACAAAGATCGATGCAGGTGTCATCTGAAACACAGAAAGTAGAGATCGAATAAGCCCTGGTTTATTACAGTGCCCTGTGACACATATTTTAAAGTTGTGTTATGTCTGTGTGTAAATGTGACTGGTAACACTTTCTAGAACTAAAAGTACTTATGAATTTGCTATTTAGTAAATGGGCAATATATGTGAAGAAATAATTTACTTTCAGTAATATTATAGTCCAGCTAAACAACTAGTTATCTTACTCAGTAATAGCTAGTTATGTATCTCACATGCCTCTATAATTCTACCCCAAATTGATCCAAATTAATTGGATTCACAGTTTATACAAATACACAGCTTGGGCACAATAAAGAAAGTTCCTGGACCTCTTTTGAAGGAGATATGTAGAACAAGATTGGACTGGTAAATTTTTTTTTGCAATTTTACTGGAAATTTTTCTGAGATATGCAGTTAGTGTGATGTGCGACAGTATGAGCTCTTTGTACTGAAATTCCATGTGGGATTGTGTTATCAATCAATGCATCCTAGGGATTTACACAGGAATCTGCTAATGGAATACAGTTAACATAAAACTATGCCATCAGTAAGTGTCACTTGCACTATTGGGAGACATTAGCTATCACAGCAGTGGCTGGGAAAAATGCAGAGTACAGTACATGTAGCTCGTAAACTGTTGTGAATTACATGGCAGCTCTTTCTGAGTTTCTTTTGTCTACATAATCTTAAGATTTTTAATAGCACTCTTTGCTGTTACCCTAGCACAAAGGTAGATCAATTAGGAGAAGAAATCAATGTAAATCTTATTTTCAGTAAGATAAAATAAGTGTTGGAGGTCTTGAAAACTTCTGACTGCATCTACACAGCTTAGGCTCTGTGTCAGTGTTTCTCATGCAGTGGGTCACAATCCCAAAGCATCAAGAAATGTCACCAGAGGGCTAAAAGAGAGTGAAAATTTTTTGACAAGTTAAAGTACAGAATATCTCAGTCTCCTGTTCCCTTCACAAACCCTTACCTTTTAAGGCTCAGCAGCTTTTTAAAATCTCTTGAAACACACATTATGGCAATTTCTTTTCTCACTGTTAGATTCATAGCGTAATTTTTTTCTAATATCTGTTAAATACCTATTAAATAATGCCTGCGCAAATGTTTGTAAGTCATACTTCCATTAAAATGTTCTGATGTTTGTGATACATGATACTAGCTAGCATTTGATAGCTAACACACATTACAATTCTTGGGAGGACTATGGGAATTTTAACACATCAGCTGACAGGATTTACTGAAACTAGCATTGATGAGATATTTTATGGTAAAAGTACAGCAGGACTTTGGAACATTAATTAGTATGTTCTAACCATGGGAGATGAAATTAACCTTTTTATCTAATGAGAACTCAAGAACTAATTTTTGTGGAATGGCAAAGTTAACAAAGCTCAGCAAAAGCTTACAATATTTTCTTTCAGAGCTAATTAAATTAAAAACACTGGAATATTATGCCCATATTTAGAATTTACACCTGTATTTATCCCAGCATTTAACACAGATGTAGTCACTTTGTGTGTTAACATCATTTGTATTTTCTTTTTTTAGAAAGATTGTGCTGATATGAACTTTACTGAGCTGAAGCAATTTTAGCTAAGAAAATGAGCCATGAGATGTTCCCCACATTTGTCCCTTTGAAGGGCTGCTCCTACTTCATTTTCCTCCAGCTACTCCTTACCTGCTCTCTCACTGGTTGCTTCACCCACTCATTTATCCAGCCAAAGAGGTGCTTAACTGTAATGAGTTTAACAGCAAATCTTTGCTCTCCTGGCTTCTGAGTTTATGACTGATCTTCTCTGTGACAGTCAATCAGAAAATCTCTACTTTAAAGATAATGACAAAGAATAAAAAAAAATTTGGCAGACTGTAATTTCATTTCTTGCATCATATATATGAATACACAAGTATTTAGGCTATGCCTCAGCTCTGGAAGTGCTCAAGGCCAGGTTATACAGGGCTTTGAACAACCTGGTCTAGTGGATGTTGTGCTACCCTTGACAGGGGGATTGGAACTACATTATCTTTAAGATCCCTACCAAACCAAACTATCCAAAACTACAAGAGGAAGTGGCCTCATGTTTAACCAGGGAAATTTCAGATTGGGCATCAGGAAGAATTTCATCACTAAAAGAGTGGTCAGGAATTAAAATGGGCTGACCAGCGAGGTGGTGGAGTCCATCTCTGAAAGTGTTCAAGAAACTACTGGATGCGGTGCTGAGTGCTATGATTTAGTTGACAAGGTGGTGTTGGGTCAAAGGTTGGTCTTAATGATCTTGGAGTTTTTTCCAACCTTAATGATTCAATGGTTCTGTGATTCTACTGTTCTACAATTCTATTTATTATGCATGTGCACCTACATATGTAAATTATACTCTAACTTTACTTAAGAAAAATAAACTCAAAATCATAGAATGAAGAACCATAGAGCACATAGCACACCTAGGAAGTAATCTTGCTGCAGAAGAGACCAGAGGGAGGTAAAAAACTTGCAGAAACATGAAACTGTAATTTGATGGTTACTTGGGTCAAAAATTATTCAGATTAAAAACAGAACTCTGTGTCATTGTATTTTTCTCTGCTGGTAGAGCAGCTTATAGTGTAATCAAGTTTGGGGAACTGATCTAGCTGAAAAGTAGCCGCCAAAGGACAGAGTGAAGATCAGGGTTCTTTTTGATTTGATCAATTCTAGTTCATGACTGAGAAATACATTTGTTGCCAGTCCAGTGAAAGCCATAGCGCCATGCAGAAGGAACTTGCAAGGTTGTCTTCAGTGCAGCTCAGGTTTCAGCCTGAGACTTGGTATGGGAGAGGTAGTTGATGTGGCAAGATGCCATAGGAATTGGCTAGTAGGTGAGAAGATGAAGAGGATCCATATGAATGTTTAAGAAACAAGTGCGGCTTTTCTATGTTCTCTTTCCCAGATAAACAGGACAGTGCAGCAATGACAATTCTACTAAAAAGAATGAAGAGTGAAGTGAGAAAAGAGAAGAAAGAAGGGCAAGCTGCATCACTGTTCTGAGCATTAAGGAGACTTTATAATACTTTTGATGGAGTATATTTTCCCTCTTTGTAGATAACCAGAGTCTGTGTTCTACCATTACCCATCTCTTTCTATTTTCATGAAAGAGACAATGAGACAATAGAGGATCCTGGTAAAAGTACTGGACAAAGTCTAAAAACAGCTAATAAGAGGAGCACAGCCTCTAGATTCCTCATGGGGAGAGGGAAATAGCCAGAATCTTTGCTGTCCTGTGGGATGCAATTATGTTGTCCAGAACCAAAGAGTGACCTGTCTCACCTGTCCTGTTTATTGAATACAAACCTGATGTCTGGTTTAGTTGCAAACTCCCTGCCTAGGATGGATATCCTAAGGCCAAATTCAATAGGCAGTCAACCTCTATACCTGCCAAGGGCCAGTATTTTCAAAAGAATGCATGTCAGTAGATTATCATGTCTGTTTCAGTTAGAATCAACATTTCTAGTTCACTTAAAATCAAATACACCACAGCCCAAGAGATATATGCATTAATTCCCACACATTTTTTTAGCACCATGATTCTAATATGTGATTCTGACACCCAAAAGAATTTGGGTTAAATTTTTAGATGCTTCGGTGATGTTGGATATTTAAATTCTTTGAATCCTAAAAGAAGAAACTTCAGGATTAATACCAGGCTATGTCTTCTCAGGGAATAAAAGTAACAATAAGCTGCCAACTGAAATATCTGAAATAGAATCAGTATTACAAGTATCAGAGCTATGGCTCTTTAAAGGAGACACTCAGAAAAAAATTTGAAGAAGAAGCTTTAAAATCTTCATGTGTCTTTCTCCAGTGATAATCTAAAGGATGCAATTCCAGAAAAGGAAATACACAATAATGTCCATGTTGTTTGGAACATGTTTGTGATGAAATTGCAGGAAAACACACCTGTGAAGTACAGAGAAATTTTAGTTTTTAATTTTGAGGGGTTTCAGACCTGACTAGTGCAGTGCATGTACAAAGCAATGGGTTTATCGCACTGTTCATCTTTGTCAGACTAACAAGTTCTCCCAAACATCATGTCCCAGATTCATAACATTCGCTCTGCTTTTGTAGAGACTTCTAGGCTATCTGCATATATTTCTTTACTAGAGAGATATAGGTTTCCCTAGAGAACAATTCAGAGCATCTAAGATCAGCATTGTCCTCTTACCAGAATTTAATATTGCTGTATGCTACCATAAAGCAATAATATCAGATAAACTAGCTCAGACAGCTAAAATAGTAATTTAGGCATTTTGTTTAGCTACCTAAGATCAGATGAAGCAATCCAGGCTGATGGCATTGCAAAAATGGTCATAATAACATAAAACACAGTAATAACAATGAAGCAGTATTATTGCATATTATGGAAAAATGGCATGTTTTATCATTGGTGTTATAAAATATTGGATCATTTTCTATCAAGTCACTAAGAAACTTAGTGAAGCAATGAAAGACAAAATAATCCCATACAGAATCAATCTGCTTTGTTATTGTGTTGGTTCTTCTGGACAGACTCTAATGGATAGTTTATAGGATCCTGATAAATTGAGTGAATAAGCACAGATGTTATAGATGAATTGGGAGCTGGAAGGTGGGAGAGCCTGTATCTATTCCAGAGGAGAGAGAAAGAAGCATCAAGGAAATCTTGGGGTTTATAGGAAAAAGAGAAAATCCTTACCAATTTTAATCTACATTGAATTATAACAGTATTGAAAATGAATACTGCATATTAATCCCAAAAATTATTATACATGGAGAGGTGTGTGTTCTGTTGCTGGAATACAATCTCACTGGGATCACAGAGGTATATTGGGATAGCACTTCTGCGGATGTATACCATCCAGGAAGGTGAAGAGAGGTAACTGCCCTTTGTGTAAGAGAGCAGAGGGAATGAATGGAGCTGTGCTTTGGGATGAATGATGAGGGAGCTGAAACTTTATGCATTAGGATTAGACAGCAAACCAACACTGGCAGCATCATGACAGATGTCTGTCCCAGATCACACAATCAAGTACTAAAAATAAAGAGACTTTCTTCAGAAATAGGAAGAAGCCTTACATTAACAGACCCTTTTCCTCCAGACTTTACTCTCTTCGATACGTATGGCAGGGACAGCACAGTATGCCACACATGATCCAGGAGTTTTCTGAGACTACTGAACAGCCCCAAAACAATTAAAACATTGGAGCAACTTTCATGCAAAGAGGGGCTGAGAAAGCAGGAGAAAAGAAGACTCAGGGCAATCAATGTGTATAAATAACTGATAGCAGGAGTTAAATGTGATGGCTCATTTCAGTAATTTCTAGTAAACAGCATAGGATACAATGGGCAAAAATCAAAATAAAGCAAATTCTATTTAAAATGAGGAAAAATATTTCTATTGTAAGGAGGGTCAGACACTGGAAGAACCTACACAGAGACACTGTGGAGGATCCACCCTTAGCGATTTTAAAAATATAAGTCTGGATAATGCCCTGAGCTGTGACTGACCCTGCTTTGAACTTGAGGTTTGGACTAGATGATCTCCAGAGGTATCTTCCAGCCTTGACCGTTCTCTGATTCTGTGTAGCTCTGTGCTATGTGTTGCATGTTGTTAGACTGGAAGGAGTGGTAGGAGAAGTTAATTAGGCTGCAGTACATACACAAACTCATGAAATCACGGAGTTATAGCCATTAATATTTCCTTCTTTATTTATAAGTGATAGAAGTCTGTATCATACCATTGCCCGTCTCTTTCTATTTATATGTCTGCACTGAATGATAGGAGTAGAAGGCTTGAGGCAAGATTTTTAGAGAAAAGAGGAAAGCTAAGTCAATTGAAAGCAATTTCTGAAGGGAATAACATCAAAAACAAGGAGGAGAAATATTTGAAAAAGAGGAAAAGGATTGAAGGATATTGAAGATACTATGTTTATGTGGCATTCTGGCACTTCTGAATGTCCTAAAAAAGAATTACACCAACAGTAAGTTAGTAGATAAAGCAAAAATTTTGAGGAGAGGCACAAAGGAAAACCAATAGAACATCAAGAGCATTTGAATGGCTAGGAGGCATTTCCCTCCTGGAAAATGTCTGAAAATCCTTTAGAGAGCTCATGAAGATTCATTTAAATAGCTGAGCAGCTCATTTAAGCAGTCAGCCAAAAGTGTCAGTACAACTTCAGAAAATCAGGCTGTTGCTATTAAATGGTAGCACAAAAGACAAAAACAAAAATGCATCATGTGTCCTGACACTGCACTTTGTCAGAAACTGCTCACAACTGCTTTAAACTATGCACTGAATAGGCTCCATAAAATATCTATAGTGAGCTATGTGCTAGGGATTAAAGAACAGATAAAGCCTAGACACGGTACTTGAAAATGATAAAATGAAGATTCTTTGGGATATACTTTTGCTCTCAAACACCAAAGTAAGCCAGAAAACTAGAACTTCTGTTGATTCTGCAAACTGCAAAAGCCAAGTGTACCAGGCACTGATTGCTCACAGAACATCTGGCAGCAACAGAGGATGGAAAAACATTCCCATTATTGATAGCATGTGTAATATTGCAATAGCATAAAAATATTTTATATTCTGTTCAAGACTTTGCAGGCATATCAGAACTGGAGATTTCCACTGAAGAAATCAAACTCTCTATTGCTAATTTGAAGATAATTTTCATGTTTTGGTGATACTTTGAAATAGAATCTGATTAATCCTGCTTCCTGGACATTGACACAGGTTTAAAAACTCAAGAATAATAGCATCAGTGAGGATGGTGGTGAATAAAAAAACAAACGGGTTTCTCTTCTAATAAGTGTGATTAGAGCTGTTGCCTGAAATGGAAGAAAGAATTTTCCGAACAATATGAGTGTAGATAAAATAGAGAGCAGGTCCTTTAATGGAAGCTCTTTCAGGTCCAGCCAAATACATAGGTGCACAACACAGTATGAGGTTTTTACAAATTTATAACCCTACTTAATTACTGTATCTAATGGATACATCCAACTTGAAAATTGTCTGCCCCTGTGGAGCTTCTCCAAGGACTTTGGGCCTTCTCTCATGCTTGGACTATAACATATCTTCCAAGTTAATGTGTCCCAAACAAGATGTCCTTGCTAAAATATTTTTCTTTGAAAAGAACATTAAATAGAGTTTCAAGAATGTGGTACAAACCATAAGAAAGGTTTTGGTAACTATCAACTTCTACCTTAAGTGTGAGAAATTACACAGCTATATTAAAATTTGTAAATACATAAATATATATAAAAATCTTAAGGCATTAGAGGCAGGCATGTGAAAGAAAAGCTCAAGTTTAAGATGAGTACCTGGTGACCTTGCTGATCTGAGATCTATCACAGATAGCAGCAGTTCGAGAAAAAGAACTTGGGAAGACATGAGCACTTTCAGTTTTCCTT
>JAOXXN010000446.1:109815053-109837451 GCA_026770055.1 Myrmophylax atrothorax | reverse complement strand
TTTTAAATGGTGAAATTTCACTGATTTAAGGGAAGGTATTTTTGGTTTCCATCAAAAAGTGAGCAGAGAATTGGACTTTTGACTTACAGTGCCCATGTTAGCTACCTACTTTAGCTCAAGAAAATATTTGTTAAATGAGAGTTCATAATACATTGCTATCTCTATATCAGAAAAAAAGATTTTTCTGGTATATACCAGACAGTATCGCCATTTTTATGAATAACTTGAGCCAGCTGTCCAATTCTAATATTATATGAGAAGCTTTTTGTGCATGTGTTTCTCCTTTCCCTTCCTTAGCTTTTAAATACTCTCTTGAGGACCATTTTGCATATTTTTGTTATGTTTATTGTTAGAATAAAAAAAAAAAAAGGCCAATAAGAAAGTAGTTTTCAATGGGTATAGGAAACTAATTAACCCTCCCTGCCTTAAATCATAGTTCTGGGCAATTTCTCTAAGTTTAACTCTCAATAAACAACAAGAAAAAGGTGAGAGTCATGTATGCTTCACTCTTCCATACTCAAGGCATCAAGGTTGTCACTGGATAGTTCTTACCAGAACACAATATTGATTATAGCATCTGTTTTCACCCAAGTTCTACTCTTCACTGAAGGACTCATTTCCCTCAATATTAATTCAGATGCAACAACCTCTAGAAACACCTTAACAAGAGATATATTTTGCATTTGAATGCACAATAGTGTGGGTTGCTTAGGCCTTGGCTTCATTTGCACTTGACACAAATGTCAGACTGAAGCCCCATTTCTCTTCTTGAGTCTCAGGAACCAGAGGTTACACAGCCTGACAGCTGCAGCCTGATTCACTGTCTCTGTTGCTGTTGAGTGGTGGCTTTTAGTCTTCTTTTTATACTGCTTCCCTCTTGCATCTTTTTTTCTTCGCTATATAGTATTTTATAATTCGAAAACTGAATGACACATTAATTCCAAGCACTAATGGGAAACTTTCAACTTGAAATCTAGTCAATTTAAAGGAAGTTAAATGCAGTTTCTGCCAATGCACTTACTGTGAGACATCTTGCCAGTGTAACATTTTTGCATTCACATTTTCCTATCTTTATATTTCTTTTTCTCTAGTAGTGTGTGAAAGACAAAGTCACTGGAGGATGATAGTGACAGAATGAGTGACTATACAAAAGATGCCCTCAAAACTGTCTCTATGCCATAAAGAGCAGGTTGAAACTTTTTCACATTTTTTTTCTTTCCAAAGGAACTTATCATAACATGCAAATTTCCTAAGAACACACACAGCTCTTTTAGGGATTTGTTACAAAATTTGAATAAAATTTTGCTTTAAAAAAAAAATCTGTGAAAACATAGTTGCAACAGAAAATATCTGATCAGCCTTGATACAAATAGTCCTCTCCAAATATATACCTAAGAGAAAGAAAGGCAGAATTACAAATCTTTTCCAGTGTCTGGAAGTAAAAGGTATTGCTTATACAAGAGGGTTTTGAACATTTTCAGAATTAAGTATGATTTTTATGTTAACACTATGCCTTTAATTAATTAAGTGTAACGTATTACCTCTGGCTGGATAGTGCTGTCTGTAGCTGAGAGCAAATGAGTCCCTACAATATGAGATATATTCATGTTATTTACATGGTTTTAAAGCCATGAGAGCTCCTGCTTTTTCTGTGCAGAGAATTCAGGAGCCACTACACAAGCACTACTCCAAAATGTGCTACACAGGTTAACACTTCTCTTTCAGGATCTATTGAACTCAAAGATCCCATACTACTCACTCACATGCTGTTTTTTCTCTTTTCTGTTCTACTTTGATTTCCAATGTGGTCATAGAGTTGTCCCTTTGCAAACATGGGGGAATATTGCAGAGGTGGCCAAGAGCGATCACCTTTCTCATAGGTAAAAGAACAAAGGTTACATGTCTTGGGAAAAATACAAAGATTTTAATTTATTTGAGTTTTTATTATTTTGAGGAGACAATGCCTATGAGCTTCAAGCTGAGATTTCACTGCATTGGGCACTTTTCTGCTGGATGAACCTACCCCTCACAGCCCTCTGTTCTTTTAGAACTAACTTATGCAAATTAAGAGATATCAGTGTAACTCTTTAAATGTAACAAAAATCTTTTTCTTTTCTCAGATTCTCATAAATCTTTGTACATGTCAAGTAATTCTAGTAGTTTATCCACTCTTTTATTTCTATTCCAGACACACCAGGAATTCTCTGTCCTACTTCATTTTCCCTCTGAGAATGAAGAGAACGTGCTCACTTTAAACACAAAGGCTCAGATCAAGCACAGCTTGCTTGTCAACAAAGATGCCCTCCAACTAGCAAGTGCTCTAACATATTTAAGTGATTCATCTCTCACATGTGATAAACATTTAATGCAGAAAGATGTGGGGATTTTAGGTAGCTTTATTGTCACTAACTTACTCATAGACTTTTCATTGCTTTGGCTTTCTTGCTTTTTAAATATATCCAGCCAGTACTTTCCGTGTATCAGCAGCTCTCTCGTTATCAAAGCTTTAGTAGCTCAGGGCAATGATAGCTTTTGCTTTATGTTTTGAATCCTCAGAAAATGAGCATAGGAAAGAACATCTGATTCCCCCTTTCCACATTTTTTTCAATTAGACTGAGGTAAATATAGCAGGCTCTGAAAATGGAAGACTTGTTCAGGTCAAAATTTGTACTGATTCATTTGACATTCCATGTAAGCAACTTAAATACAGTCAGAGTGGCTTTCGGCAGCAGAAGAACCTGAAGTAGGTGGCTGAATAAAGAGCCTGACATGAAGGGAAGGCACAAATCTGTCTCACTAGATCACAGCAACAAGCAACTTGCTCCGTGTCAGGAGGTGGGGAGAAAATGAAAACTTAGACAGCAACTACCTCCTTAAAGACAGACACATTGTAAACCACAAACTGTAAATGTTTGGCGCATTGTCAGCATTTTTAATTTAAGAAAATTATAGTTTACAGTCCACAATTGCCTTTTGTCAATTGTTGTTTGAAATGTTTGCTAAAGCTAATAAGACAACTTCTCCCAGATGCAGACAAGAAAAAGTCCACAAAATAAAACATTTGAATGACTGCTACAGACTACTTTCCTGACAATTGCATTTTTGAAGACTGAATTTTAATTCAAATTTTTATAGGACTTTTCAAAAATCCTAAAAAAGAAAAAAATAGTAGTTTCTGCACAGAATTTTTTTTATCTCATCCCCCTTTGTTTGATCTCATTTCTCAGAATTTCCCAGCCGATTGAATCAAATTTTTTTGTCTAACCAGTTGTGAGCAAGCCTTACATTGGTGAAATCACTGTGTTGTTTTCATATTAGATAATCCAAAACCAGCAGTGAACCTGGACTTCTTAGGTTTCCCAAATACAGTGTGAAAATCTTATTAAAAAAAAAAAAAAACTAAGAAGACCCACAACCTTCTTATCCTTCTTAGATTGAAAACAGAGGAAAACAGCTTATGTTTAGGGTTGAAATAAAGAAAAATTCACTCTCAGCAAAGTATTAGAGTATTTTAGTTTTACCTGTTTAGAACACAGGTATTATTTGCCCTGAAAAAAACATATCTTTCTTCCTAACAGTTTTGTGTCTGGTTTTGCTCTTCTTAGAGCTGTAATGGCCGCAGGTGTGGTGGTCATTTACACAGCAGCCACCACATTCCCTCTGCCTGAGTATGTCATCAAGACCATCAGACTTGTACAGCAGGTGGTTCTGAAAGCAAAGGAGGATGGTACTTAGCCAACCAAATGATCACTTCTGTTTGCCTAACATCCATCTCTTTTTAACTATGCTTTGACTTTGTAACAATACTGTTTAGTTCTAACAATGGGCTTTCTAAAACTCATATACATGTCCATCTTCCCATGTCATTGGGACCATTTTCTGCACAACATTTACCTGCCTCCCAACCATTTAATTATTTTATTTTTTTCCCCACAGACCCTTTTACAAAACAGTGTTACTGACCTTCTAGATCCGAGTTTCTCTTTCTAGCACAAGCTTTTTTTTCTATGAGTCATTCCTAAAGAAATTCAATCCACAGTCTTTTACAGCAGAAATGTAGGTTGCAGGAGTAGTGAGACAGGTGAAAAGGCAGATGCTTTGTTAATATCATGTACCATTTTTCTTTATGACAAAGTGGGGATACTGTTTGATTTTCTGCAAAGGACAAGACCTTCCAAATTTCTCTTTGAATGACTTTGTGGTGTTAAGCTTATCTACCTGTAGGTTAAGGGGGGTTGAATAAAGTTTATTGTTCCCATTTATAAATTATGTTGGGTTTAAACCCACATCTGTTTTGGATAATTATTTTTAGCATTTTTTTTTGTGGACTAAACATAATTAGAGACATGATCTTCTTTCTGAAAATGTCTACCTTTACCCCAACAAGTCCAAGGCTATTCCTAGTCATCAACCGTGTTGTATAGACTGCCACATTATTCACAAGGCATTGTGTCTTCTCCTTTGTGTCAGTCTCCTCCAAAGAGAGGAAAAAAGCCCTATGTCAGAGGGACAGCAGAAACTGCAGAACTGTAGAAGAGAGGAGAAGCAATTCAAAAGCAGGAGCAACCATAAAGATCCTAGTGTTTGCAGGAAAGTGGTATGCAGGTATGGAATGCCATACTATATTTCTTTATTTAAAGTCTCTCCCATGCTAAGAGTAACCTGTTTATTATTCTCCTGCAGACACAGAAGCCCAGCAGTACAAATTTCAGTGCTGGCACAGACCCCGTGTTTGTGGTGCTGTGTGGAACTGGGAAGAACAGTCAAATCAGAGGAAAGGTTCATGCTGAGTCCTGTCTCAAACTATTTCCAAAAGCAGAATTAGTAAAATCTTGCTTACTTTACCCTGTTTCCAATACTATTAATTAATTTAATGTTATTAATGCTTTTTTATGATCTGTCAATTCTGTGGCCTCCAGAATGGTCGGTATTCTATTTATGCTCTAAGTTCAGTGCTGGAGACCCAGGGGCACTTACAGCAATGAAAAGTACAGATTAATGAATTGTATCATTTTAATGTTATTTTTATTTTATTCAAAATTATGGAATATTTCTCAGTTTCAATTCTCCTTGACAAAACATAATTAATGTAAAAAATTCCTGTCCAGCTTCAGTCTCTCTGGGATTTCTAATCAAAAAGCTGGCTCATGGGCTACACTGGTGTATTTACAGTAAGACAAATCAAGAGTAATGCAATTGGTACTGATTCACATACTTCAAGTTTACAATGGTGTATGTGAGAGTAAAACCTTGCTCAAATTCTTAATGCATTTCGATTTATGTAAGCCATGCCACACACTTATAGTTCTCTCTTTCTAAGTCATTTAAGTGATAGGGTATTGCAACAGCATGACTTCCCTACACAAGCCATAAATGTTCTTAAGTTGATGTTGTAGAGTGTTTCTGACCAAAAGAGGAAAGAATACACCATTCTAAATTCAGTTGTGTTTCAGCTGAAAGTTAGAAATGAGCCGTCAGTGAACTGATGTTGCCTGCAGGTGCCTTGGTACTAAGGGCTTTCCCCTGGCAGCTCTGCTACCTCTTAGTCCATAGCAGCTCTGCACCCTTTTACCCAGGCTGCCATGACACTGCTCTCCCACAGCCTCTGTGGAAGTATTTTTCCTTTGTTGTTCGCCTTCAGTCCCTCTCCTGCCATTTTTCTCATGTCATTATTCTCATGTCTTGTGCCTGTATATACAGGCATGGTAAGTGCTTGCCACAGTGTGAGACTCATTCCTTCTTTACCTCCTTTTCCTCTGCTTTTGTTGTAGCTTTTGAGTTAGGTTAAGGACACGAATAATACAGAAGCATTACACCTAGTAGCCATTCAGAGTTTAGCCTCTGTTGCTAATCACAATGTGCTTCAGCATTGTAAACAGGGGCAAAGAATAGGGGTTTGAGTGGGTCCTGGAGAAAAATACACAGTTACTGTGGCAAAATATTACAGGAACACTCACTGCACTGAATGGGAACCCAAGGGACGATACTTATCTAGAACCCTTCATTGTTTCTACTCCTCTTTCTTTCTCTCTTTCTCATCTCTTGATTTTATATTTTCTTTAGAAGTAAATTTCAGACTTAGAGCTGATGAATGACTTCAGGTACAGAACCTCCCAAGAAATTTTCATGGGCATGAACTTGTCTCAACCTAGTTTGTGCAACACAGGTACTATAAATCAAAAAGACTGAAAATAATAACCTTCTCAGCAAGACCATGCCTATACTAAGCAACACAGAAGTGTGGCACTGTTTCCTGGCCTTGAGGCCAACTGTCAGGACTCATGAGTGTCCATGTAGCCTCTTCCACACTATCAACACAGCTACACCTGTTCTTCCTGATGGAGACAGCCATGGTGTGAGCTAACAGTGATTCAGACATACTTGAGTCCATCACACAGTGATTCAGCTCAACACACAGTGGAGATTGGGGAGTCACTTCATTTGTACAGAAACATTTGCTGCCAGCCTAGCTGACCATATAGTCTAAGACAACCTCTTGGGGCAGGCAGAGATTGCAGAGTGCTATGAAAGACACTATCCTGAGTCAGGAAGCACACCTTGAAGCTTTTCAAATGACAGCTGATACCTACACGGGTGCCATAGTCCTGGGCACTTGTAGCTGGTCAAAAGTAATTCTTTAGTTTTTACTTAGTGTTCTTTAGATCTGACCACATGAGGAGCTTAGAAACCTGTGCTGTGACTCAGTTACTAGCATTGGCAGCCAGTGGGAGGCTTGTTTTTGTTGTGGGATATCTAAGAGACTTTCTTTTTTGGATAATTAAATGAACAAGTACACAGGTACACACTTAAATTGAAGTGCCTTAATCTTGATTTGAATCCTGCCTTTGGGCACTATGATGATGAATGTCTGCAAAAGCCTTTAAATCCAGTGGATATTTTGTGGCATTTTTCATGGTAAGATGTTACTCTGCATGAATAATACTAATATGTGGCCTCTGCATTCAAACAAAAAAACCCCAGAGAATTTGTACATTAATTAAAGAACTAAAGTTAGATACGTTCTGGCTGTGACAGACCTCCATCATCTTTGATATTTTATCCTATGTACTAACTTCACACCATGAGCACATGAATAAAGGTATTGCAGACTAAATAAACAAAGCAGAAAAAGCTTTTTAAAAAATCTTTATCTTGATAGTTTGTTCCATTAAGTTTTGCTGCTAAATTCAAATAATCTTTCTCATATTACAACTCATACCTAGGGATATAATTGCACATCTTAAAAACCTGACCATATAGTTGATAGCAGATCAATAGTTTCATAATTACTTTTTTCCCACAATGCCCTAATAGCTTAATACTAGTAGTAAACTACACACATGCATACCCTGCTTTCACAATACTTTTCATTTATCAAAAGGGATGTCAGAGAATTTTTATTGTGCTCTCATATGCAAGGTTGTTGAAAGAGATTGAAAGATGAAGGAAGGGGAGATCATGAGAAATGAGAAGGATTATAAAAGACTTAGAAATAAGCTTCAATTTCATTGAAACAGGTACCTATATTGTTTGGCTTTAAGGAAGTTTTAAACCCTTATCTTAAGGATCCTTGTCACTGCAAAATGAACTGATGTTACAATGATTCAATCCTGTGCACAACGTTCCTGAGCTAGAGTGCTCTGCATTTACTGTCTGTGTCATGCAGGGTTGAGAGATAATAGGCAGCTCCTGACAGACCAGCATCCTTTCAGAGGTGTCCTAGGAAAAGTTTTCTGAACTCTCTTTTTGAGGTTTGAGCAAAATAAAACATGAAAGAGTAAAGAATAGGAAATGGAGAAGTTGAAAATATAAAGAGTTAGAAGCAACGAATGTGAAACAGAGGAAACAGAAGTTTGAAGCAATCAATGGTAAGAGATGAATGGAGGACATGCAGGTTCTGGAAACAAACCAGGTAATTTCATGCTAAGGAGGCCGCTATGCTGCTAAATTTTTGGAGATTATGCCTACTTATCCTTGGTGAACCTCCAGAGCTCTGCTCAGAATGATGCTTTACAGTTCTGCTTCAGTAGAATAGGGAGCTGCCTGAGCTCCCTATTCTCAATTCAGAGTCACATCAATAGATTAGTTTCATTCCCATTCCCATTTCATTTCCCTTGGTACCTCTTGGTGAACTTCAGTGATTATGAGGAAAAGGGATTATTTACACACTCTAGATCCAGGTAGAGATCAGGGTCTGCAAATGTTTATTTTATAGTCTGCAAATTCATTGCCTTGTGTGACTTGCATTAACCCAACCAGTGATTAGCAGTCATGTTATTAACCTATTATATAACCTATTATACAGATAATATCAGCCTGAATACTACCTAAAAGCCTGAGGCTCATTCAGTATTTTTTTTTCTCTAGTGAAGTAATAAGAGTGTTTACAGGAGTTCAAGAATCTCAGTAGATTAATTGTTTAAAAATAAAAGTTTGCCGGTTCCACCAAAGGTTTAGTTATTGCTTGCTAAAGTTAAGAAAATTATTTCCATTTAGCATTTCTTTTTGATTTACAAAAATGACAGTTTTCTACTGAAAACTTGATTAGATAGAGAGCTACTTTTAATTAAGTAGATAGTATAGAAAAAGGATAAATAGGGAAATCTAATAAGACACAGAATGCTTTCTACTTATAATGCACATTAGAAGACTCTGTCCTGACACTAGTGGATTATGGTATTGTTTCATTATTTCTGACAGATAGAAAAATTTGCTGGGAAATCATATTATTACAAATCACAATACTTTACAGGGAAGTAAAATTTTGAATCTGAATCAGATTATTTTCTTATGTCTGTGACCGCTTCTGGAGAACAGCAAGTAAATTATGATCCATCTATAACCTGTTCTTAATAACAAATGTTACTAGCTGCTCATTTTGACAGAGTATGGGAAATATGATTAAGCAATTCAAAACTGGTCCGTAATGGAATAAAAGATTATACCTCTCTAGTTTTCTCTATTGTTTCTCTTGAATTTCATTACTTGATTTTTTATAGAAGCTTTGTTTACTTTAAAAAATACAGACAGAGCTATGGAGGAAGGACTCTTGAAATGCCTTCCCTGTTTTGAAAAGGGGCAACTTTGCATTTTCATTTTATAAATCTCAGCTTTGAAATGAACATAGTCTTCTGGGTAAGGAAGAAAATGTTAAAAGCAGATAAAAGAAATAACCTTAAACATTACCAAGTTCCAGTTTGCATTTGAACCTGTGCCTTGGGCTTTCACTTTATATTTAATACTGTTTCCGGGGTATAATTGCTCCAATGAAGGAATAATGAAAGCTAAAGAGACTCTATAACAATAAAATGTCTGCTTGTGGTTATATCTATTGGTTGAGTAGATTCCTTTCTGTGAAGTTTCTTTGCTGTTTACTCATGAAGAAATGAGATGTTTCACATTCAGAACATTCTCAGAGGTTACTGGTGGGTATCATCCATGGGAGTTTACTGCCCCTGACTTATTTGTCCTTCCCTTTGCTTACATTTTCTCTCCAGCTTTCCATATGCATGTACAGAGTGATCTCAGGAGATTGGAGCAAGTGGCATAAAGTGAATGTTCTTGCTCCTTTAACAGATTTCTACCTAATCTCTGAAGGCAAAGAAGTCATGTGTGGTCTGTGAAGAGGTTCTACTGCTGCTATTTCAAGCACATTTTAAGTGCTACTTGAAACACATTTTAATCTCCAAGTTTTTGATACACCTACACTTTCATATAGTATATATGGGGCAATGAACCCTTATGGATTCATCTTGAAGAAGAAATCCTGTTTTACTTGCCTCACCCTGCAGCTACTTTTCCACTTTTGAGGAAGTTCTGACTTTGTTTATCTCACCATAAAAAGGATTATGACAGGAATTTCTTGTCATCAAGGTACATTATGTGGCTAATTAACTTATATTTGCAATGTCTTTTTTATGGCACTTGTATGAAAAGCCTTACATTGCTGTTGTAATGAGTTTGCTCTCTTCCTATCAACTGCAAATGAAGCAGTGGCTGTTTAATACTGAAGCATATTTCTACTCTTAATTATGGGCTAAATTATTATCACTCTCAGCCCAGCTTGAAGGTATTCTCTTCTTTGCAATATCCATTTCTTAGGTTTGTGCTGTTAGGCTCAGCTAATTTATTTTTGTAATTGGAAAGGAAGTGAGTTTGAGAAGGCATCACTGTGCTTCATCTTGCCCATCAGGGCTGAATAGCTTGTGGTCATTTGAATGTGTTCAGTATCCCTGAGTGCAGTCAGGATAAGCACTGCAAAATGTAAATTGCATTGCACTGAAAATGTAGCAGCTGTTAGGAAGAGTGGAGAACAGGATGGAAATGCAGGTGATCCTCAGCTCAAAGGCTGTGCTCTGTGCCATGGGCCTCTCAAACCAGGCACTAATCCATTTCTGACTTCTAGTATTTGCAACATTCTATTTCTTTCATATTATTTGGAAGTTAATTACAGGGCCCATCAGCTCTTTTGGCTCAGTAATATTTCAGTAAAAAGTATTGAGGCATTATGTGACTGGTTGCAAAGGAGATTATCAAATCAGAGAAGTGTAATAATCAAGGGATTTCTTTGTTAATAAAGAACTTGATGAAAAACAAATTAGTTAACAGTACACTGAATTGAAATCTTGCTGATGGCAAATTTTGAAATGAATTAAAAAAAAACAAACTAGAAGACATTTTAAAGTTTAACGCAATGCCAAAATTATGCAGAAATTTTTAAAAATGTAGATCTTTAACTCACCTTTTTAGATATGCAGATGAATCTCATTGGTATAGCATCTGAACACTCCTGTCATGCTACTTTAAAAACCAGAAACCAGAATCTATTGTGTTTGAAATTAAAAACTCGATGAATCTGTCATGTTGAAATCCAAATCTATCCACAGTTGCATTACATTTTACTGTGACTGTTTGGGAATCATGGTAAGGAGAAGCCACAGCCTGTGCTTTGTCCATAGATAGGACAAGCACAATGTGGCTGCATGTACTTCTGGTATGTAAAGAAAGAAGCTGCTAGTTCTACAAGATGCTCAGTGTGTGGGACACCAAGGTAGGACAGGCACAACTGGGCTATCGTTGGCAGGATCATCCCCACAGCACACAAATTTCCAGTGTGAACTGAAATCTAGATCCTGTCAGAGCCTTTCCCAAAGCAGTATCAGGGAATTGGTGTCTCATGCTTCTTCTTGCTGACTGCAATATATAACTCAGGACAAACTTTTCCTCAACAGCTAGAAAGGAGCTTGCTTCCACACTGGTTTTCTCTTGCCAGCTAAGGTATATTTCAGCCAACATGGTGCCTGTGAGCTCAGTAGAGAAGAGCTAACTTTGTATTAGTGTTTGCATTCGCAAATGAAACATTCACATGTTAATGATAATGCAGCACAGGGGAAATTGTTTCACAGTTGCCTTCCTTCATGTACTCTCTTCATGGATTTTGTGAAGGTTTCCATTGTATGCATTCACATGAAGTCATGCATCAGTGCTAGACTATTTCATTGATTCTGCCTATTAGACTTTTCAAATGAATAATATACTGCACCCACATTTTGCCTCAGGTAAACAAATGCATCCTCAAAAACAGCAATCAGGAATGGAAGTGTATTTTCATCTTGATAATTCTAACCATAAGAGCTAAAACATCATGGGTTGGGTCACAGAAAGTCATAAACATGTCTAAAAGATGGTGAGAATAAGAAAACTTATAATACCTTGATTTTTTTCCCTATGTTTTATCTTTTTACTTTGAGTATTGAGACACATTTGGGATATATATTTTTTTTTTCCACGAAGGCTAGAAACTTGCTTTTGAAAGTAAAACTTTTCAATACTTCTACACATATTTCAGTCACTAAATCAGATTTGAATAAATACATCATTATTTATTTTGACCTTCATACTAAGATCATGATGTCAAGAGGTTTGTAATATTTTTGCAGGCAAAGAAATATGGCATATAATAAGCAAATCAGTATTTTGTAATGAAAACTCTTTTCAGCAAGACATGCAATTCACTTACAGTCTCCTGAAAATGCCATGTAGAGGTGAGTTCACTACACCTAATCCAAGCTTGTTGTTTGGGATCTGTAATTGAAGAGATTCATATCACCTAATTCTATCTGTCTTGTAGGTGTCGAGCCTAAATGAGCTGCTAAGGCTCTCTCATGGTTAATGGAGAGTGACAGGAACCTCCAGACTGCAATTCATTCCACCTGTCATAGATACCTGTCCTGGGAAAGAGCCAGTGTTTCCACAGCCTCCTCTGATTTTACAGGAAGCCTGAGGCAACTAATTCCCAGCAGTATTTTTCAGAAAGCTAAGGTCCGTTATGAGGGAACCCACCACAAATCCCTTTCCACTGCCTCCATTGTGTGAGCTGGGTTCTCAGGCAGAACTTGAACCTGGTACTTGGTAGTTAAAACAAAGGCAAACTTTTGTGCTTCTATGCATTTGACAGCTTATGAAACAATTTAGTTTGTAATACATTTGCTTAAATGAAAACCTGATTAATTCCACTGTACTGACTTATTAGAACTAATAGGTTTTGTTACATGTGTTGCAATTTAAGCATTGTTAATTATTCAGAGCTGAATATCACAAAACATTTGTCATGAATATTTGCACACATTTTAAACAAAATTGTCCTTGGCAGTGTTTGCAACAGTTAAATATTTGATTTTCATGTATATTTGTGTGAGACAATTTTCTTTTCACGAATATCAGCAGAAAGTGAAGCTCACATAAAAATCTACACAAATATTTATTCAAGAAAATAGTTGTACCTGCAATATATTTGCCAGCATCTTTGAGAATCAGCTAAATGAATGGCCATAAAACTGGCAAAGCCATTTGAAATACGTTAATATTTTCTGTACATGTCACTAGGAAGATGAGAATGACAGTCTTTGGGTAGCACCGCATGCAATTGAAAAATGCCTCAATTGCCTTTTGGTGATATCTAATTTACATCACAATCCAGACTCTTCACATTCAGGAAAATTACTCCGGATCTCCTAGATTGGCCTGCCACTAGGACATCCACACTGTGCACTACACAGAACACTGGAGTCCTGCACTGCCTCGGTATGAGCTATGCGTCCTACTGTCTGGAGAGAGGCATCCAGTGTTTTCACCTTGGACAAAGAGAGTGGGAGGAATAGCGAACACATCAGAGAGTGATAGCCTTGGAGACTAGTCTTTCATATGGCATAGTGTTTGATATTCATCCTGCCAAACTTTGGATTTCCATGGCATAGGTATTTGCAACTAACCAAATTACTCTCTTTTAAGTGAATAGAAAAAATAGACTGTCATACTCAAATCTGTACTGGACCTTAAGAAGGAGTGAGATATATTTTTTAAGTGTCTCTACACTTCAAATCTTGAATTGCACAATCAGATAACTCATCTTTCCTCATTGCTTCAAGAACCTGTTACCTTTTCCATATAAACCAGTTGAATATCCTTTTGCCTGAGCTTGTTGTCTTCCAAGATGACCCAAGGTCAATCTGGGAACAGGAAGCTCCAGAGACAATTTCCTACGAGCAATATGAGATAGTGGTGGACATAGCTCTCAAATGCAATAGAACTGGTGTCACAGCTCCAAATCACCTTGCAGAGTGCATGGCACATAACATTATCCTTCTGGTTTGAAACACTATTCCTTATGACACAGACACCGTGTCATTTCAGCCATTTTGAATTAGGACAAAATCACACAAAGAATCACGATACTTTAGGGCCAAGTGTTCAAGTGTATGGAAGCAGACTTTGTGCTAAAATGGGCAGCTCGGAGCTGTGTGAACATGATACACCATGGCACCAAAATATAACACTCGTCAGATGCATTAATGAGACTATTACTCCCCACTTTTAATAAGGGGATTCTAGGCATCTGCAGTATTATTATCTAAGGATAGGTGAGATAATTCCCTATTGCCTTGGATGACATATCTCTGTTTCTGCCTTTTCAAAAGGCAGAAACCATTAGGAAGGAGATCAGGCCAGTGGGATGAACCAGCAGCTGTTGAGTGAGGAATGCACTGGCAGTTTCTCAGGACTAAAGAGAGCTGGTGCATGAATCCAATGCCTGCTGCTCTTTGAGCGGGTGCCTGGACCAATAAACCTCCTGTTAAAATGAGCCTGCAGTGACTGTTTTGTTGGTATTTTTAATTTAAACAATAGCTAATTAAATATGAAAGCAATTAGTATTTCTGTTCAAACAGCTGTCATGTAATGTCTGGTACTGCAGTTATGATTCCTTAGCAGCACTGCAAATGGTTTAGAAGCAAAGACTTTTGGGGAGGGTGAGGGGAAATGGAGCAATATTTACTGTAGGCATTGAAAACTACTGGCAGGTGCATTTAGCTTTTGGTGCTTCTATTTACAAGTATGTGGGATGCTTATAAACATAAATCTCTTTTGGATTGTCATGGAACTTTAAGAAACATTAAAATATACATGAGGGAGAGAAATACTGTTGTTTTTTAAGCATGGAAGGTTTTCCTACACAGTGTCTCAAAATGCATGTGAAGAAAGAAATTATCATGGTCTTCCATTCTTGACATTCTTCATACAGCCCTGTTTGATGACAGCAAAAAGAGGACAGTAAGGAACTAGTGAGGCCTAAAGTCAGCTGGAATTCCTGTTCTACTCTTGGCAGAAGACTTTAGTTGACCTAAGGGAAAGCTAAAGCACTCTCAGCTTTCCTACACTTCCTATCCTACCCTCTAAGCATCTCCATGGATGTGTTTTTACTGAAGACATCCTGGCATTGACATGACTGGCAGTAGCCTGGCTATGGGCAATGGATAGAGCTGCTCTTGTGTACATTGGCAAAGTGCACCTCCTCTTTCTCTCCTCACAGCCCTGTATATTGTTTCCTGAAACCCAGGGGCTGTGGTGCAGCTGCAGGCATGTGTGTCTATCAGCAGTTTGGGAGATCCACACAGGTTCTCTGTGCTGTTCTTGTCCAATGTTCCTGCATTGGAGGGTGCCCCTGTAGCTTTTAAAAAGCCCAAAGATGTAGAACTGCTACATTTACTATTAGGATGTGTATCATGACCCACTAGAGCTATACAATTGACACTCATTTCACCTGTAGTTCAGCCTGTACTTTTGTATTCTGAGCTGTTTGTTGTGTACTTGATCAGATTTTTTTTTTCACAAACTACTGGCAAGGGTTCTACAATATTTTAGGTTCTTACTGATATCATGTCATTCTGTTTCAAACCATCTACTAACTGAATGCTACAATTAAACAGATCTGTCATCACTACAAATTACATTCATGTACAAGAATTTGGGGAGAAAAGTATTCTTAAAGCAGACCTCTAGCTGGTCTAAATCAGCACAGTTTCCTACAAAATAAAAGCTCAATTTCATTTACTGTGACTGAGAACCAAGCCTACTTCTGGTTTTGGTTGGCAAGCATACAAAAGAACCTCATTACTTCCAAGTTTTTTATTGTGAATAAATAATTGGCATTGATCTATGTTCAGGCACCTTCTATACATTATTAAATACTTGTTTACTAAACAACCTTTACAGTTTAAAAACAACAACCAAAAACTTCACTGAAAAATTCATCAAATCACAGTGTAAAATCAACCCAAAGAGTTTAGAGGTAAGGTGAGTGAAGTTCATTTAATTAAAAGATTGCTAGAGGGGAGACATTGGCAGATCAATTTTTTAAGTTTGTGGAATTATGCACTGATATGCAAGTTTAAAGCTGCTGCCTCTGATTGCAGAATATAACAAATGGGAAACATTATATATTTATGAATCATTCAATATCTTCCCCCTCTTTTCAACTGGTTTATTGAAAAAGAAAAAAATATCCATTCGAAGTCGTGACAGCCTGAGTTAAACAGACATTACCAAAATATATATAAGAAGGTGTTAACGTACTTTTCAACATGAAATTCTAATTGAAAATTCCACACAGTGGGAAGCCAGGGAGTAAGTTTATGTCCTGGGGACATGCAGAAACTGCTTTATAAGAAATTGCCTTTTCGATAATGAATATTAACTGATTATTTTTTAGGTTCATAAATTATTAAATAGATTTCTACCATTTATTTGTACTTGGGGAATTTTCAGAACTTCATGAAACTTTGAACCTTTTAGTTCCTCATTAAGGGGCATATGTAAAAAAGTATACATAGTGGAAATGTTAAAAAAAAGTTCAGTAAAAGAGTCCTTTTAACTAATCAGTAGTCGGAGGACCAGAGATCTGCCAATGCATATTCTTAACCTGCAACACATTGAGGTACAAAGGCTTTGGAAGATTCTTTAAAGTATGTAAGAATAATAATTATGAAAAATGCAGTATCTTGGAATTTTAAATATTCGTACCGTGATCATATAAATGGCCTTTTATGGGTTCACATAAAATTGTGTTATTTTTATTAATATTACTATTGTTGTTTATTATTATTGCAGCATAAAACAATACTTACTCTAGTGAAAGGTCCCTTTGCATTTCCATTACATATCCCATTTCTGGAGGGGTTTATTACTGAAACATTAAAATTCTCCGCAGGCTAGAAATTGGCAAAGGAGTTCACAGTCTAAAGTAATCTATTTAATGAAAAAAAATGGAACAAAATTAATCTGGCTGGTTAGAAAAATGGTTGGGGAAACTTACTACTCCATTAAGTAGTACCTGACATTTGTTTATTATGATTCTGTTTTTAAATAGCTCTTTTTGCCTGGAAGCAAAACCATGAGCCTATTCCATAGGTCCTGATTCAGTTTTTGCCCAGGGACTAGGAAGTGGTTTATATCCATTCAGACTTGGTGCGAAACACTTGTTTTGAATTGATGTTATCTTACATGCTGTTCACATATCTGGATTTTAAATATGCAGAACAACAAGATATTGAGCCTTTTGACCGATGGCCAGTGGGTGTGCTAAAGCTCTACTTCACAGGTTTATCTATGATACCGTGTTGGAACACAGGCCAGAAATCCCAGAACTAGAACTTTATCCAGTCAGTCTTTAAATCCTCCAAGGACAGAGGCTGCAAAGCCCCTGTAGGGAGCCTGTTCTAACATTGATCTCCCCTTGAAACCTTTTCATTTTGAGGATGAACAAGTCCAGCTCCCTTAGTTAGCCTCAATACCACAGCAAGTGCTCCCTCGACCATCTTGGTGGCCCTCCACTAAGCTAACTGCTGTGCATCAATGTCATTTATTATAATGTCCCAAAGTGGATGCAGATTTGGGCTGATGAAAGCCGAGGTGAAGAGGACAATCACTTCTCTCAGTCTCCTGGCTGTGCCCATGCTCTTGCAGCCCACGCTGCTGATGGCCCTTGTTGCTGCTATGGTGCCCTGTTGGCTTGTGCAGCTCTCTATCCCTCTGTCTCCATGGGGTTTTTCTGTGTAGCAGTTTCTGTGATTGCAAGGAGTTATTCTTTTCCATACACTTGACTTCACACCACTCCTTGTTGAATTTCAGGGGGCTTTTGTTGAGCTACTCCTCCAGTCTGTCCAAGTCCCTCTCGACAGCAGTCTGGCTCTCAAGCATAACAAAGAATTAGAGAATGTTTTGAGTTGGAAGAAACCTTATAGGTCATGGAATAATGGAATGGTTTGGAAGGGACCTCAAAGATCATCTAGTTCCAACCCCCATGCCATGAACAGGGTCATCTTTTATTAGACCAGGTTAATCAAAGTTCCATTCAACCTGACCTTGAACACTTCTAGGGTTGGGACATCCACAACTTCTCTGGAAATCTTGTGCCAGTGCCTCACCACCCTCATAGGAGAGAATTTCTTCCTAATATCAAATCTAAACCCACGTTTTTTAAGTTTTATTGACTATTCTCCCCAAACTCGATGTCATCTGCATATTTGATAAAGACTTACTAAATACAAGACAAATAATACTTGTCTCATTTTACCCACAAACCCAGTCATTTGTTTGATCATAGAAGGTGCTCAAATTGGTAAAGCATAATTTAGCCTTTTGAAATCCATTCTGACTCTTCCCAGTAACCACCTTTTTCATCTGTCGAAAACTGTCTTAAAAGAGGGCTGGCTCAATGTTTTTTCCAGGGAGCAAAGTGAAGATGACTGTGTGTTCCCAACTCACTCTTTGGCTTTTCGTAAGGAGGAGAATGTACAACATTTCTTATAAAAATGTCTCCGTAAGAACAAGTGCACCAGGCTACATCTGCAATGTGCAGCCTTAACTTTGAAATGGAATATATATTTCTTTTTATGTAAACATGACTGTAAGGAATCAAAGGTTTTTCTCTGTTTTGGAGGAAAGAACAAGACCATAGTATGTGACAAGGTTCTCTCAGACTGTTAAAATACATATTATAAGCACCAAGAAAGTATTACTGATGACAATGATATTCATGCTCCTGGACCCAAAGTGCCTTCACAAATTGGAGATAAATTTATGTTTGTTTACAGAAAATCTATTTTTGTATGTGTGTGTGAGCTCGAAATACTTTACTTTCTGTCATTTAAAGACCTTATTACACCAGTAGGAGGAGAAGCCATTTGTTCTGGTTTGGGACCTAAGAACCTTGGAATGGATGAGGTTTTTGGCTCAAGGGGTACAGCCCCTCGGTGTTATGTGCATCACATCATATCATCACTTCCATAATGTAATCAAATTCTTACATTCTTACTCCCTGGCTTCCCACTGTGTGGAATTTTCGATTAGAATTTCATGTTGAAAAGTACGTTAACACCTTCTTATATATACTTTGGTAATGTCTGTTTAACTCAGGCTGTCACAACATTGAAAGGATTTTTATATAAATATATATATATATATTCAGTGGAGTCCATTTATTTTCCTTTCTTTTCACAATCTTCCTTATGTATAAAGACTGTTATATCAGCTGGGGTATAAAGATCTTTAGCTTAGTCAGTAACTCTTTTCTTCTGTTCCAGTTTCACTCTCTCTTTCTTCAAGACAGGTGACTAAACACCTTAATAATGTTGTAGATGAACACTCAGTTGTGCTTCAAACACTGATGTCAATGTTTTGTTTTCTTTCATAGATAAGCCTTTCCTGTTATATTATATGGCAGTATTTCTTTAAAATTTTCTGGTGAATGACCGTAATTATAAGGTGTTTTACTTCCTTTGTGTTTTCTCGTCAATGGTTTCACACCTTATGTAAGAAATTCTTCCTGTTAAAGTAAGTGCATTCCCTGGAACTTTGTACAAACTTACAATAAATATTTCTCATCTTTCTTAGAACAGTCTTCAAGCTTCTCTTCCCTACAGTGGCTTCTAACATTGTACATTAGTGGCAGACTTGTGCCAGTATCAGTAATAAAGATATTATGATCAATGTCTTAAGCATTAGTTCTGGGAAAACCTCAGGAATAATACGTGACTCAACTTTTAAGTTATCCCTAACTTGTAAAAGTCAATAATACTTTTTCATTATTCTCTTATGTTGTTCCATTTGTTTGCATCTAATTCTTATACTAATCTGCATCTTCTGCAGTTTAACCAATGATTTCCCACATGGCAACATGTCAAATGATTTACTGAAGTCCAGTTAGATTAAACTTATTGCCTTTCCTTTATCTAGAAAATCAATTAACTCATCCAAAAGAAATATCTGCTGAGGCTAATGTGGTCTGTCTGGTGAATCCATTTCACATTTTACCCTATTTCCCATTTACTTCCATACATTTAATTATTCTTCCTCTTAAAATATCTTCTGAATAATGTGGCAGTTAAATTAATGGGTATAAAGCTGTCCAGGTCACTTTCTTTCTTATTCTTAAGTATAATAGTAGTAGAAATAGAAGTAGTTTTAATACTAGTAGTAGTATTTATCGACATCATTATTTCTTCATAATTATTGTAATATTTACAGAATAGCAGATATAATAAAATTCCTTACTAGTGGTTTCCTGGGATGTCTGCTCGTTAAGAGAAAGCATAAAATCATGTAATATCTTGGGTTTCAAGCAACCCATAACCTAGCTAAAAAAACCCCATATGACTAAGTCATGGTTCAGTTACTCCTTGAGTTCTGACAAGCTGTATGCCATGATGACTTACCTGGGCAGCCTGTTCTATGGAATCATGGAATGGTTTGGGTTGGAAGGGACCTTAAAGATCATCTAGTCCAACCTTCCTGCCATGAGCAGGGACATCTTTTGCTAGACCCCATACAGCCTGTCCTTGAACACTTCCAGGAATGGGACATCCACAACCTCTCTGGGCCACTTGTTCCAGTGCCTCACACCCTCACAGGTGAGAATTTTTTCCAGTATCTAACCTAAACCTACGCTTTGTCAGTTTGGAGTCATTCCACCTTGTCCTGTGACTACATGTCCTTAGAAATAGTGTTTCTCCATCTTTATTGCAGGCTCCCTTGGTCCTGGAAGGCTACAAATAGGTCATCCTGAAGCCTTCTCTTTTCCAGGCTGAACAATCCCAATACACTCAGCCTTTCCTCATAGGAGAGGTGTTCCATCCCTCTAACCAACTTGATAACCCTCGTTTGTACTCGCTCCAACAGGCCCATGTGCTTCCTGTGTTGGGGACCCTAGAGCTGAAAGGAGCAGCATGGATGGGGCTCGCAAGAGTGAGCATCTTCCTCATGTACTCTTTAACATGAATTGAAGATGCCAAGACATATTCTGGAGAGAAGAAAAAGTATTATTTTTATCTTTGAGTTGAATAAGCATAATAATGAGATGTTAGCCCAAGATATCACATCTTTGTGATCCGTAAATTTATGATTGTAATTGCATGCAGATAATTACCTATATCAGAAACCTGAGGATAAAAGATGAAAGTTGGTTGCATTTTTCTATCCAAATTTGTGCTTAGATTTCAACAAAATACTTTATCCCTCTGCATACTTTTTTCAAGGAGTATTTAGTACATTATACAGTGTCATGTCAGCAGCCTGTTCTAGCCCTTGGAGTTACAGTGCATTCACTGTCCAGTAAACTTTCTGCTTCCTCATAAAACAGGTATTTTTTTGTATATATGACTACATTGACTGTAATGTCTGAAGAAGTGGGGGACCAGAGTGATACAAGGCGTATTCTGTCTTAATGCATTTATGGTTTTAATTCATGCCTTGGCTGCACCCCACCTGTGTGTCCAGACAAAATGTCAGTGTGAATTTTTCCTCGTACTCATGCTTTTGTGAAAAGGAAACACAGATGCATTGGAAAGAAAGGATATTTATGGAACAATCATACATAAATGGCATTTTATGGGTCATTTAGGAGGAAAATGGAGGATAATGTGTTGTTATATTCCTGCCACTTTCTTGAGACCTGCTGGGAGAGTTGATGTAAGCTCATTTGATGTCAGGGTGATTTAGTGATAGGCAGGTAAGAGGATAAGACCAGAGCAGGGATGCAGTAGGAGGAGCAATCTCCATATAAACATACCTTGCTGCAGATCTGGCCTTAACAACCTGTACTAGTTTCCTGTATCTTCAATCCTGATATGTGGAAATGGCACAAAAACTCTTATTCTACTGGGTGTTCTGAGGATAATTGCAGTGAAGCTTGAAAAGGCTCATATCCTGTCACAGTATGGGTGGTACAAGCGGTTAAGATATTGGAAACATTGCACAGTGTGATAAATATTGACCTTTAAGTAGCATTAGCAGTACAATCATTCCAATGTGTATCCAAAATAACATAAGTCAACAGACTGGAGGGTGTTTTTCTGGCTAACAGTGAGCACATTTCACCATCTCTGCATTTCACATTTTGGTGGCTTTTGTGACCAAAAATCTGAAAATATTTCTCCTCATGAAAACTACTTGCCCTCAAAGTATATGCAAAATTACGTGCTAATTTTGGCACAGGAAAGTATTTTACTACCTACTTTAATAAGGTATCAAAATTAAAAAATATAAATGTCCCTTATGAATGTAGGCCTGATGAATCAATTTGAGGGCAGGACTGGGACTCAAGGTTACAATAATCTTGGACAGAAAAAACAGGCACAGTAGACATACTTGCAAATGAGAGATAGAAGACAGGGATGAAGTCATATGCAATGTCAGTTATTAATCACTGACAGGAAACACACTGTATCAACAACACTCCTACAGCACACATGGTCAGCAGGCTTTGCTTCCCAACCACAGCTGAAGTCTGGGGTCCCATCTCCTGACCTACTGCACGCATTTTCAGCTTTATGTAGGGAACAAAATATAGCAGTTAAAACCTATTTTTAATTTTTCTTGTATTTAGTGCAAAGTTAAATATAATTCAAGTTTTGAGTATTTTGCAATTGTTAATAAATGTAATTACAAGTAAAAGATGTTTTCCCTTTTACAATTATAGCAATATTTTGGATTATTTAACAATACTTTTCACTCAGTCATGATGCCTGAATTACACAAAACAGTGAGTGTGCCCTTTCCTTCCATTCC
>JAOXXN010000446.1:109785586-109814953 GCA_026770055.1 Myrmophylax atrothorax | reverse complement strand
TGCCCTTTCCTTCCATTCCTTCCATTACTGTACACCTTAAAAAGACTAACCCATAGAAAATAAAAAAAAATTGTCAAAAAGCGGATAGTAAAAAGACACAATCAGACTGAAGATGACAAGAGAAGGACTTATTCTGATCTATTCATGTAAAGCACTGCAACAGAATTTGCCAATATTTGCCCTTGTAGACTGGATGCTTTCAGATTTTTTTTCCACCCAGGAAATTCATAGGGAGCCTTAATATTCTCTCTGTCAGAACTACGATGTTTAATTTAATCTAAAACCAGATATACAGCTATCAAAACTTGCAATGATCTAATGCATTCAATGCAGCCTTTAAAGGCATGCTGCTATGTACACCTCTCCTACACCAGCTGAAGGAGCTGTAAGGAGAGTAACAAGAGGATGAAGAAGTAGAAGGAGGAAGGAATTCATTTTGTCTCACCTGAAAATATCTCAGACACATTTCTGAGGTTGGATTTCCATTGCTACTTCTACACTAATAAGTTAATATGTTCTTGGGAATATTCCTGGCCAACTGGCAGGTAGGAGCTAACTCTGAAAGCAGAGCAGTGCATGAAAACTGCCTGTTGGAAATGGTGCCTAAAAATCTACTCTTCCCATGGACTGTTTAGGATATTGCAAACTGGGACAAACCCAAAGCAAGTCACAGATTTTTCTAAGTATTTAACAGCTGGAAATATAGATAATATAGATGATTGTATTTGAAAGTGTAGGTCCCAAAGTGCATGTAGCAAACTGTCACAGTTTAATTCATGTTGCATCCCAGCTGAAAGATCTGACATGTTTGTAATATCCAGAACACATCCCCAGTCATCCAGCAGTAGTATGATTATCTGAACCAAGGAACTGAAGGGTCATAGAACTAATGCCTTGCATTTTCAGTAGCGGCTGCCTTGATAGATAGGCAGTAGTCAGGCTTTGTCAGAAGTTGAAAGAATTCTACTTTAATTTCCAAAAGGGTAATAATATATCAGTTTTCCTATCTGAAAGATTTAAAAATCTGGCTGAAAGTAAAAGAACTTTTTATTCCACCACTTCAAATTTCTCCTAAAAATACCCCAAAAAAGCAACAAGCAAAAATCAACCAGACAAAAAGCCAACCAACTAACCGACTGACCAACCCCCTCACAAAAAAACCCCAAAACCCAACTAAAATTAAACAATATCTGTATTTGACTGTAAGCAATAAGCAGAAGTCTGCGTACACTTATTTATTTATTTATTTATTTATTTATTTAAACAGTGAGCCGAGAGATGATACTACTCCTTGGAAATTGGTATTTGGAAGAGAAACTGTCTGTGTGTATCAACCACAAAAAAAAAAAAATGAAAGAGCTAAAGCATCAGGCAAAGATAAGTGATATCACAATGCCAAGGCTCATGGAGGTCAGCACACTTCAGACATGACTGAAGAGTATTTATCCTGACCTAAACAAAATTATCATTACCACAGAGACAAAATGCAGCTGATAATACCACATATATAGTCAGTTTGATGAACTGATAACCTTTGTTAGCCAAAAGAACTGAATCATTTCTGAGTGGTTGTGCTGAAGGGCCTCCACCGTACAGGTGGGAGAGGAGCACATCAGTCACTACTTGATTCTGTCAATAATTAATGACCAAACACCTACAGTGCCACCCACAGGCACCTGAGATTTCTTCTGGTTACTAAAGATGCTCCCACTACACATTTCTAATCCAAACAGAGTTGCTAAACCATTGTGTTTATCTTTCGCTGTATTAAGTCATCCTATCACAAACTTGAAACATTGTCCATCTATTAAAATAGAAAGAGGAAAACAAAAAAAAGGAGGAAAATAAAGAAAAGAAATATTTTCAAGGTCTAGCACTCTTTTCAAGTTTAGTGCTGGCATGTCTGCCTAAAGCTTTCCACTAAACTGGGATGAGTAGTCAACATCTGTTCTGAATTATTTATTTATTTTCGATTGCAGAAAATTGGCAGCTCCAATGTCCCTAAGAGAAGGATAATTGTAATTATCTATGATGTTGTGAAAACTGCTTCAATGGCTCAGCAGTTACTGAGGGCCTGAGGTTTTTTCTCTCCTTCCAGAATATATATTCTGGTGCCTGTATGGATATGGAAAAATTAAACTTTAGGGGGTTTTGTAAGTTTTGATGTGATTTTTTCCCCCCTCTTTGAATAGACTATGATGTTTTGCTAATTAGGGGTCCAGAACACTCATTTTAAATATGCCACATTGTTAAACCTGGTGAAGTTGTTTCTCATCCAAGGTCTCCATCCTTCAATATGCTGTGCTTTAAAGGGTTGTTGCATCTGTGCACACCTGAAAGGCATAATATAAAATATCTTAAAAAAACATGCAGAGTTAAATATTCTACTAAATTCTAATAATCAGTTAAATATATTTATCAAATGTTTAAAAATGCTGTTCTCTCAATTCTGTCATTTTGAAGGAAGGAGAATCAAATATCAAGTACAAGAAATGATCAATTTTCTCAGAAACCCATTTTTATTGCTATTTGAAAGAAAATAAAATAAAACTTATAGGGAATTTTTCACTAAAGCTTGTGTCTCCAGCTCATCATCCAGACTACTGGAATTCTTATTGCCTGGCTTTATGTAAAAAGTAGAAAGATTGAGAAAAGAACTGTTTGCCCTGGAACTAAAGGAAAGAAAAATGGGGAAGGCATTGCTTTATATATATAGGAAAAAAATACATCAAATATGAACACAGAAGAAAGTGAAATATGGAATAATCAAATAGCTATAGATTGAGAGGAAAGGCATGCATTACTCCTATAGACTACCAAGGCCAGAGACTATGTTGATGGGGAATTATTAACCATGTAACCATGACATATCAATGCAAGGACTGGTGAGACTGAGGGATTTGAACTAACTTAACATCTGATGGATAAGGAAAATATCAGGAGATAAATGCTAGATCTGTACTAATAGACTGAACAATGCCAGGGGTCACTCTCTGACACAGAGGCCAATTGGCAGAGTCTGGTCACAACCATGACATTTAACTCCCTCAGATTCCAGTACAATATGGTCAGATCTGTGCTGCCATTTGGGAATGGACCCCAACCTGTACTAACCCCTGAACTAGATTCAGAAATTTTCTGGCTAGTTGGCTGTGCCTGAAAGCATGGGCATTAACACCATTTGCCAGCAGAGATGACTGAATTCCAGCGTTGGTTCTAGCTCTAGTTCTTTGGCTGATTATCTGTGGGCAGCTATATTTTCCAAAAATCCATAAATTTTATCAGGGACAAAATGTGCATAAAGTAATAAGTGGTACATGATACTAGTAAAGATCAAATTTAAAAGACCTTATTTTAAATAAATTTCTTACGGAAACAAATTCATCATGATCAAGTTGACAACAAAATAGAAAAATAGGTCAAAATAAGGAAAGAAGAAATCAGAGTTACTTTGATGTGTTATTTTTGTTTAGCTGAAAGATACCCTCAAGTAGATCAAAATGTTAGCCAAAGCACAAAAAAAGTTATTTCCAGAAATGTATGAAGAATAGATGATTCAGAAAACAAAAGAAAAACAAAAGGCAAACCACCAATATTTAGAATGGGGAAAAGGAAATTCTAGGACTTAAAAAGCATTTTCCCTCATTTTGACACCCCAAAAGAGATAGAAACAAAATTGTTAATTTGTTTTTGTGCAGCTGGTAGATAATACAGCACTAAGGAAAGGGCAATGTGGGTTTGTCAGGATTTGACAAAATATGCCAAGCCATTCGAATTTTCTTCTTGACATGTTAACTGTCCAAGTGGATATGCGAGAAGCACTAGATATGTTTGATAGTCTGTCTTATGTAAGT
Source organism: Myrmophylax atrothorax (assembly GCA_026770055.1). Taxonomy (NCBI): domain Eukaryota; kingdom Metazoa; phylum Chordata; class Aves; order Passeriformes; family Thamnophilidae; genus Myrmophylax; species Myrmophylax atrothorax. The sequence continues at coordinate 109,811,099 of JAOXXN010000446.1, read as the reverse complement.
GTTTTGATGTGGATGCATGGGGTATTTTTATAAATAAATTTGGGAAATTCAGTCTTGATCAAATGCAGCTGATGCAGTTGCGGATGAAGTGGTTGGGAAAAAAGCACAGCATACTCAGAGCAGAGTTCTCACTAGTTTTATGCCAAACTAGAAAGCTCTTTCAAATTGACCTCACATACAGCAGTTCTGGGACATGTATTATTTAATATTTTCATTAAAGACATGGATGACAGAATAGAGAATCTACTTACGAGAAATGGAAGGACTTCAGTCTGGGAGTGGTTTTATCACTTTGGAGGACAGAAGAGTAACTCAGAGACATTATGGTATATTAGAGAACTAGACTGAAATCAATAAGAAAATTCTGAAAGGCAACTACAAAGAATATACTGAGGAAGGAAAAATAAAAAAATAAGGGAAACCAAAGGAGAGCTATATAAAATGGGAGTTAACTATAAACTGCATATGTGTTAAATATAAAGTGTTATAAGAAAAAGTCTATCATTCTAAAGAGTATTAATTTCAGAGTTGTCTGGAGGACTTCAAAAGGTAATTGTTTAATTCTGCTCAAACTACTGAGGTCTTTGACCTAGTTCAAGTTTTTAGAATTTGCACTACTCATTAACAGCAGGCTGGGAAGTGCTTTAGAGTCTAAAAGAGATCAACAAAGAGAATAAAGGTTCACAGAGATAAATTGTCAGTAAAGGATGTAAAAGGCAAATGTTTAATCCAGAAAACAGAAAAATTAGGAGATATAAACTGTATTCAAATCTGTGAAACAGATACAGGCTCACACAGCCATAAAAAAGGGTTTCTGAGTCTCAAGAAAGTATAATTTTATCCACCTAATTTTTTTAATATGTATGTAAATCCAAGGTTTTTTTCAAGTTCATGGTGAATCAAAACTTCTCCAGACTGCAGCAGCTCATTTGATGCTACTTGTAAGCTTCACTGGTAGCATCAGATTTCAGGGTCTTTGGCTTCAGGGATCACTTGCCAGTATTGTCTGCTCCAGGGCTAGGGACTTTGAGCATCCCCAGGACAGCCCCATTACTCCCACACTCCCCAGAGCTGTAGCCGCCTATGCTCCCATCATTCAAATCTGTCTCAGCAGTCTGGAGTCTTGATAGCAGGGAAATAATTATAAAGATTGTTATTATGGTTTGCAATACTGAAATTAGGTTTATATAACAGTTAATTGCTACTTCTTGTATTCATTTACAAATAACATTTCCCCCTCCTGCAGGAAGAAGAGGAAGAGAAGCAATCCCAAAGTTATAATCAGCATCCCTCTGTACCTGCTGGATAGAATACAATGGTGATGTTATGTTGCCAAGGCAAACCCAGGTGCAGATTTTATAAGTGGTAGATTGGGAGGGAAAGAAGGGGACTGGTGATCTCATTTTTTCCATGAGTCCTCATTGAATGCAGTGTGACTATATGGGGTGGGAAACAGTCCCTGCTGTGTAAAACTTCACTCTCCATAGGGCACTGTCCCTTCTAACACACAGGTCAAATTGATTCTGTAGTGAAGAAGGAATGGAAAGGAATGTGAGGAAGACAAAGATGTGGCATCCTTCTGATGTAGGAGTTACATCCTTGAGGAACACACTTTCACTATTTCAAGGGTTTTGAAGCCAGCACTGTGTATCGGCAAAGTGTGATTTAGATGGAGCCCTGCTCATTTAACAACATTTTTCCCAGCCTTGAGGGACAGGGTTTAGAAATGTTTGAGTATATGGGTGTTTGCAAAGAGACAGGATCCATGCTCAGGGCATAGTTTAAATTCAGCTGTGGGTTGTATTCCTTTGGTCTGTGACTTGTGCTTCTGCAGCTGTAGTAGATCCCTCCATGCCAGACTAGTGAGGAGAAAGTATAGGCCATGCTGGGTAAATTTTTGTAACTTTAGACCCTTCATCCTCTGTTACACTGGTAGAATTTATGGCTAAATCAAGCCTCTATAGTGTGAAATGCTAATGTAACCCAAATACATGAGCTATAATCCATAGCCTGGAGGAAGGTCTCTTATCCTTACGTTTGGGAGTGTGCTACTTTTGTGGTGTTGAGTTGACTTTGCTAGTAAAATAAGGCAGCTCCTGCCTCCCATCATAGGTGTATATTGTATGTGTGCTACTCTGCTGAATTTTTTATACCCTAGGCCTCCTCTGGGTTTTAAAAAAATAAGGGGATAAAGACAATGCTACAAGGTGATACTTGATATAATGAAACTAACAAACTTTGGAAATGTTAAAAGTAATTGGATGAGAAATTGTTTTGACTGAAACAGACATGAAAAGTTTCATAAGTGTAAAAGATTAGAGGATTTATTATAGTCTCAAGCAAATGATAGAAGTTGTTTCTGTTCTGGCCACCTGCTGTGTCCTTAGTGAAGTGAGATCCGGTTAAGTTTTATTTCAAATTCATAATTATGGCAGAACTGGTTTAGCTTTTCAAAGTCCCACCTCTGAGAGTCATAATGCTGAGATTCTTCTGTAAACACGAGCAAAATTTTGCACAAAAGAGCAGATACGCATATACACATCAGGAAACTGTCCTGTTGTAAAACAATTATCAGATCAGTTTTCTCCTATAATTTGTATTCATTGAGAGGCAGTGGTTAATCCCAGGCAGTTTTTACCCTCTTAAAAAGGTTGGGGGGAAGGCAGAGAGGAGAGGAATAAAGAAATACATCTATAGATAATTCCATGTTGAGTTGAGCTTGTTAAAGCAGATACTCTGAAGCTAAAGAGTTTCACAGAAGAAAAGAGGAAAAAGCTTTTTCAACTTCCAGAGAGAAGGTGGCAATAAACTGGCTTGATGATTACTGTTGTTAAATTGAGCCCCTTGGGATGCCAGGTAATTTGCTAGTAACGTGAAAGACTTGGTCTTTAGCAAGGCTGTTTGAATGACTGTCTGGAGGTTCCATCTTTATAGTCCCAAATTCTCTAGCACCTTTCTTGCAGGGGGATCTATTATGCTGCAGCAGTCAGTTGATGAACTGCAGAAACTTAGAGAAGGCAAAAGGCCATTTTCACTGCATGGGCTAGATTCAAAAGCATTAAGAGTAGCAGGCTTAAGGGGGAAGAGATGCTTTACTGTTCATCCCTAGAGAGACAGTGGAGTTACAAAAGGAATCTTCAGAGAGAGAACATGTATTTAGAGTGTCAAGAAGCTTTTGGAGGTATAATCTATTTTTATTAAAATTACTCATTTATCAAAACTGCAGAAAGTTTCTAGAATTTCTTCACATACTGAGTAGTTCAACTCATCTGTTAACTCTCCACCTACCAGTTAAAACTATTTTTCCCCCGTTAACTCTGCAGAGCCACTTAGTTTCAGAGTTCCTTCGTATAATGAGTTCTTACAGAGATTTTTCTTTATACTTTACTACTCTGGCCTTGTGAAAGGCAAATGCCAAAACAACTCCCAGATCTCACTAGGCTGTTGCTAGTTCCAGTGGTCATCTTTCTTCAAAAGAGACAATTATGTTTTTCCTGTAACATCAGTTTCCTACTTTCAAGATCACTTGGATTTCTTGTCATTAATTTGGAAATCTCAAGACTACCCATATTCAAAGCCTGTTTCTCAGACAAGGAAAAGAGGCCACCTGTACTCCCACCTAACCAAAACTAACATATTCCATTCCAGCTGTCATAGAACATTAGAGTGGTTTGGATTGGAAGAGACCTTGATGAACAAGGCAACTCTGTCTTGCATATGATGGTTTCTCATCCCTGTATTGAAAATATCTATTCAATAGTTTTACCTTTTCATTAAGAATGATGCAATAATTTTTTTCCTCCTGATTGACAACTGAGCACTGAATCAATCTAGCAAAGAGGACCGCAACTATAATTTAGAAAAGAAAAAGTGATGATGTTTTAATGGTGCTTCTTAAAGATCATATGATTTACTGACTTAGCAATGGGTGCCAATATGGAATGAGTATTTTTTGAAATATTTCAATGGGTATGCACTCAAGTGAAATAATTGAATTCTCCATTGTAGTTTTTTACTTCTTTTGTGTTTGTCTTGTGTGAATATTCTATAAAGTGAATTTAATGGCAGAATGAATGTGACAGTAGTCAGTTTTAAGCAAATATTGGAGAATATTCTGAGCCTATAAATCCTGAAATTGGAGATGCAAATATTGGCATTGTATTCTGAATATTTTCAATTAATCTGGTGTTGGTACTCCTCCAATTTTTTTTTTCACCAAAACAATCATTTACACTCTGGATAAGTAAAAGTTATTTCATTCTTTCTTTGACAATACATTAAAATAAATACTTTTCTACAGAAACAGATGCTGTTTCATCAAAATAGCATCTAAATTGATGATTCTGATATGTGGTCTAAGAACCATGGCATTAGTACCTTGCACCCTGCTGTCTTTCACCATCCTGGGTTACACTTCATGCAGCCAGCAAACCCCACCCTGCCCTGAAAAGTCACAAAAACTTACAGAGTGATAAGAGACACTGTTACACTCTTCAGGTCTTCTGCTGAACATCAGTGTTAGGCATTTTTAAGTCTATTTTGGGTTTTTCTTTTCACATGAAAAACATCAGTACGTAGAATCTGTGAAATCTGAAGGATGATACAAGGCCATGGGAATTACTATACTGTAGTAAATATTGTCCAGGTAGTCAGATACTATAATTCTGACAGAAAGCCAATATCAAACACTTCAGAGAAACAGAATAAGAAATCCTCTTATGGACAATTATGTTATAACCTGGCCAGTCCAAAACTCTTTTTCACTGAGTGGTTTTTCTCATATTCTGAAATGCTTCCAATAATCAGAAATGACTATCCAAAATGGTGAGTTATAAAATCGTTTTTTCTCTTTTGATAGCTCAGACTTTTACTAGGCTCAAGAAAAATTTGTAGATTGCAATGAAGAGAAAGTAAAACCAGAAAACAGTTGTGTTGAAAGTACAAGTCCCCTCTTCATTATTTTGTACTGGAGAGGGTGGGGGTGATGTAGGAGACAGAGGAGAATAAAAGCCAAATTTTCAGGCAATTTTTCAGATTTTATGATACAAGTATTTAAAAATTAGTGGAACTAGATGAAACGTAGAATTAAAATAAAAATCTGATTTTTTTCAAAATTTTATGTTTCAAGCTATTAAAAATCTGAAAACAAGTACTATCTGTAGTTGATTTTTAATTGGATGTTTTATTTTTTCTAAAAAAAATCAGACTAAAAACTTTAAGTTTTCTTTATAACTCATCTCCTGTTTGTTTAAAGGAAAGTGGTTTCTTCAACCTCTACATAGAATCTTCTTGCTACTTTTCTTATCTAATCATTCTCACCTCAGAATCATAGGAGGAATTTTTTCACATCATTAAACAATCTAACACACAGGTGAATCAAGGTGGTTTTTCACTTTTAGAGAGCACAGATTTACCATGGAGTCTCTAGAAATAGTTTTCAGAAGCTGTTTGAAACATAACATTGAAAGAGAATAATGGGGTGTGTGATTTGTAAGAGAAAGCTTAAGTTAAGTTCTCTCTCGTAATTTGCTTGTTTCTTGTTTTTAAGTTTTGTGGGGGTGTTTTGTACTTTGAAGGATCTATTATCTGTTCTTTAAGAATGTGTTTGGTTGTTTGTTGGTTTGAGGGTTTGGGGTTTTTTCAGCATCTAATGCTCTATTATCTTCTTCTGGTATTTAATGTATCCAATTGCTGATACAAGTCTTCCAAGCATCCTTTATAATGTATGACAGCAGCAAGCATTCCCAAACAGCCTCCTATATACACAGTTTACGAAGGAAAAAAGAGAGAACATAAAGGCACTCACAGTATTATATTAATTACTAGGGCAGCAAGAAGACCATATGCTTTAAAATTTTTACATATGTTCCTTGGCTATTTGCTGTCCCCAGTGCAAGTTTTCTATTAAAGCTGAATTTGTCATTTTTTCAATTTGATACTGACAGTTGGCAAGAGTGTTTTTCCTCCTGGCTGAAGACTGCCAACCAAGCTATTCAGGGAGAAGTAAGGATGCTCCCAGGGCTCTTGAAGGGGTGGGCTGAATTCCCTTTACCACATGTTTAATATATAGAGAAATACATTATTTATTCCCCAAATTAATAACTACTCTCCCTCTTTCTTCCTGGTATATTGTCATTGTGCAGTATAAACTAATGAGATTTATTGAATAGGAACAACATTGAAAGCTGTCCTTTAAGTCTACAACCATACACTCTCTAGAAACCTTCCTCTCTCCACCACTTTCTCCTATAAAAACCTGGTTACAGGTACAAGTATTATGCAAAACGCTGGAGAATGATCAGCAAACTCACTTCTGCATCTAATGAAGCTCCATTTAAATTTCTCTGCTCCCACTTAGAGTTGTTTCTTGGAAGTGTTATTTAAGCATCCTTCATGATTTTTATTTCTACAGAGAGAAAACAGACAATGGTGCTCTGGCAGTCTGGATCTAAGGCAAACAGGGAATACTAATAAGAGAAGCCTTTGCATACACATGGATGAAAGCAGGAGAAGAATATTATTCTCCTTAGTGTCTCATATAGCCAAGAACCTGCTTGCTCAGTGATAAGTAGAGTGATCATCAAACATAAAAGTGAATTAGGGATAGCTATTGTTTGGTAATTTTGGGGGGTGATGACTGTCCACTTATTGATTACATAATAACAATAAAACAGTGTTGGAAATTGCTCAGTTACCCTTAGACAAATTGTCATATCCTAATTGGGTCCATTCTCTGCTAGACTCCAAAACTGGGGATATTGGGGAACAAATACATACAAACTGTCTGTTAGCTGCAGTTCTTGAGCCACATTAATTCCTGTACACAGCTGAGGAATTGTGCTGGATTTCAGAACAAAGCTGTACTAGGAGCCTTTCCACTAATTTACCAGAATGGACTACTGAATGCATTGCTTATTCCTGGACCTGATTTAATCTCCTGTTGTTTTCTATTCTATACCTGCAAACACACACACAGACAGATAGATATATATATATATACACACACATATACATATATATATATACACACACACATAAGCACAAATGCACACTTATGATCATCCAGTATAAGAACTGTAAAAGAATGGTCTGTAGCAGACTTGTAAAACTCAGCCTCAGGCTCCATGTTATGGTATCTTCACTGCCTAAATTAAAGGCAGTGCGAATATGCTGATACATGCTGCAATCACACATCTTCTCACAGTGCAGACATACCGTAATAATGAGTGTCAGTTAAGGTCTTGGTTCAGCTCTAATCATTTTGCACTGCTCTGCAGTACAGTGAATGCATTTCATCTGCAAGTGGAAAGTGCTCCCAGCAGAGGGAAATTCTCTACTTGTATAAAGTCAGCACAGCTGATTCCCACAAATACCTTGTCAACCCTGTGGGATGGACATATACAGGATTAATAACAGAACAGAAAGGCAGTCTTTCACCAGTCTTATAAAAATGCTATAAGTAAGAGGAGCCCTCGAGCTATTTTAAATGAGGTCACACTACTACTGGCTTTCCTATCTTCCTTTCTGAGTACAGGCCCTGTTTAATTGTAGAGTCTGAAAATGCAAAACAAGCAAACTCTTGTGTGTTAACTCTCTGGCTGTGGTGTGCTGAGCAGAAATTGAAGGTGGATCCATGGTTTATATCTCTTGTGGAGGGGAAGAAGAAAGGACAGAATGTTTATGCATAAAAGTACTGGAGTCTGTATGTATCTCCCTTTTTGATGCAGAACTAAAGGCAGTAAGATAGAGGAGAAGATTTTGAGAAAGCTGAGGGTGCACAGCTTCATTCAGAACAACCCTATGTCACCTCTATGATTCAGACTCGAACATTCAAATGAGTTGTTCTATGAACAAAAAGGGAATGAGTTCAGGTTTTCTGTGCGTTGCTGCCCTATACCAACTTCCCTATTCGCCACAGAGTTTTACTACTTTGTGTCTATTGCCCAGATGCCCATTAGCCTTTCAGATGTTCCTTCTGCCCACACCGACATCTTTAACCTCCAACTCTTCCACCTTCACTGTCCTTTTGCTCCTGTTTCCTCTAACTCCTGCCAGTGAAGGAGACAACATGAGCAAGCTTTTTCCAAGTGGTCTACAGGTTGGCCAGAGAGCCAGCCAGGATTAATGGGATGGTTGGCTAACAGTGGGCCAACCAAATGGATGATGATGTCTTCATGAATATTTCCTGGCAGTGGTGCACTAACTTGTGCCCTTCTTCTTGGCCAAGCTTCTGATTTTGATGAATGTGTAGAAATTTTATTATCTTCCAGGACTCCTGTGGCAAATGTTGAATCTGACTAATGGATTCAGAAGGTATTAGGCAGGTACAGGAGATAGCATATAGTGCAGTCGTGTCAGATTCATTTCTTTAGGAAACCAGGGTAAACATGGTTTTGCATTTTGTACATTACAGTCACAAGACAGCAAGATAGACATTATTGTATAACATCAGACTAATTGTCTGTTTTGTCTAGTATCCAGTGGCAGTACTATTTGCTTCAGACGATGTTGCAAGAAATACTGTGGTAAGCAATTAGGGATTAACCTCTCCATAACAGAAGTTTCTTAATTCCCATCAGTTAGTGATTAGCTTATGCTCTGAAGCATGAAGGTTTATATCCCTTAAGAATTTTTGTTTAATCTAATATAATTGAGGATGTTCTTGTTATCCGTATAGCTGCTTATCCTGTTTCTTTTTTTTTCTTTTGATCTTACTGTGTTCTTGGCCTCAGTGATATCTCATGGCAATAAATATTATGGAAGTGAAGACCCTTATTCTAGAATATAATTACAGAGAAGTATATGGAAAATTGGGAAGTTGTGCAAATGGGAATATACACTTTGTATGTAGACATTGTTTTCTAAGCAGAACTATGAGAACTTCTTCAACGTGCAAATATTGAAATACTAGATTGCTCTTCTTATTACAGGGGCTAGGATTTATCCTGCCTAACATCAGTATCTGAGTACATCACCTCAGACTACGTTTTGTAGTGAAAAATGTCTGACCTACGGTAGATGTTCATAGTAAGAACAGACAAAATGCACTGTCAAAGTACCACCTTCCTGTGTTCATTATGATACTAATTTTGAAAGCTATCTCAGGTATACAGATTTATAATATAGACATCAATTTTTAGTCAGATTAATACTTCTCCTTATGAATGGTTACATTCTCAAAATTCAGTTCAGGAGGTTGGATATTTCCAGAGATTCATTTTGCCTAATAAAGTCTGGCTCTGTAGGAACCTGTCTTTACTGACTACATGCAGAGCATAGCACAAATTGATTCCTAACTTCATGAAAGTCAGCACAGAGCTTTTTGCCTTGTCCAATCATGCCAGCTTTCTCTATTCTGTATTTCTAAATTTATATTTTACATATGCATGTGTGCATTCCTTGTGGCAAATGTAGAGTATTTTCCACAACTGCTGCCTTAGGCTGGGCTGTTCAGGGAGTCAAGGTGACTTAGAGATATTCTGCCTTCAGTTCTGTGAAGAGAAGTAGCACACCCACAGCATAAGTTTAGTCTTCATTCTGTGGGAGAAACTGAAGGGAAGAAAGTCAGCTAAGTAAAGGTTAGGGACAGGACACCCTTACCCCCAGCCTCAACAGGCAACATGGTGTAAAAGTGATATGGTAGAAGACCGGTCACAGTATCAGTAACTTTATGACCATTCTTCCTTCCCCTGGAAAGAGTGAAATGAGGATGATAGTACAGTAGCATCTCTGACTTTGAAATTCTGGCAAAAAAAAAAAAAAGGCTCTGAGAGCTAAAGATTTGTGAACTCCTGTCATCACAAGGGCCTCATTTCCCTTTTACCATCTCACCTTTTGCTTTTTTTTGTGATCTGAGACACACGCTCTACTTTTAATCCCTAATTAGAGAGTGTGAAACGTAACCTTATGCATATCTATATGTTCGAGCAGCTTTCAAGTTCACAAGGAAAGGATGTCAGGAAAAAAGCTTTTCCAGTTTGAACAACAGTAAAAGAAAGTCCCCTAAACTCACTTATTAAGGGTTGTGATTAGGTGAAAGAAATTGCAAAAAAATCCCCCCAAATTAACCCTGAACAACAACCTAAGAAATACACCAAAAAAACCCTAAACCATCAAAAAAAAAAAAAAGATGAAAAAACTTTCATATTTTTCTAAATGTTTGCTGACCCCGTTCAGTTCACTAAGGCATCTGATGATGAATAGAGCTCAGGAAGAAAGATGTGGTAGGTAATTTTCCAGTGCTCATAGCGTTAGACCAACTCAGCTGCTCCACCTGAGAGCTCTCAGTGAGCCACAGAGGCTCACATTTGGTCCTTAAGTACCCAGGGATTTCAACAGAAAATTAGAAATCTAAATGGGGATTAGATGAACAAGTACTGTTGTAGATTTGGGCCATGAATGTTAACCGGACCTCTGTGCTTGGACTTCAAGGAAACCTGAGGCCATGCGTTGCGAGTTGATATCAGAAGCTGCCAGCCTGCACCACTCACATCTGCCCTACAGCATTCAAGAATATATAAATACGTAGGAAAATATATTGTAATATCATTTAATTGGATTGATCCTGACTTATCTTGCTGTCACTGAGCAACAAGGAACCAGGGTTATTACAAATCTGGAAGGGCATTAACTGATGAAACTGCAAACTTGACTGCCTTAAGCTGGGTCTTACAAAGCATAGGTTAGAGAGGCAAGAACTGGTGCCACAGTTTCGTTCATTTTGGTTGTATCTTTCAAAATGAGAGTTAAAATGACTGTTAAAAGTACTAAGTTTCTCTAGGTGGTTTATTTCTTTTCCCAAACAATTGAAGTCATGATCCTGCAGATGGATCCATAGGAGTGTCTCAACAATGGTAGATTTTTGTTTAAATGGTTTTTCTGGAAGATTGCTTGGATTAAGTATGATTTGTTCTATTTTCAGTCAAAGAAAATTGCTGTTATTTAATAGTAATGTTTAATAAAGGCTTTCTGCAAAATAGTCAATGGTGTTATATCTCTGTTGCAATACTAGTAATGGAAAATGGCAACCCGAAAAATAAGGTGAAATCAAGTTGTTTTTACTTAGAGGAATGATTTCTATTTCCCAGAAAATAATAAGCTCATCACTATATGTTACTTTGCATTTACTTCCGAAAATGCAAAACAGTAATATTGTCTGTGTCTGCTTAATTCTCTTTGACAATAACAAAATATATTTGCTATTGTTTATTAGATATTTTCAGGGAAGTCAACTAACTTATCTTAGATTTGAATTTCAAATACAACCTTTTTAAAAAACATAGGCAGAGATATTAATCTGAAATATTGATAAGAAATTTACATTTGAGAATATCTAATTGTAGTCACAGTTCTTGCATTAACAGTCACTTGCTGTTTGCTTTTTGGAATTAAAACCACAGTGAGTTGATACTCTCAGGTGTGTTTCAGCATATGTCACTTTTGCATATGAAAGAATAAATGCATATCTATCTGAAAGCAAAACAAAACTAAGCAAAACAGTATCTTTATTTTAGAAATACTTTTCATTGTTCACAGGAGTAACAGCTTCTTGATAAGAGAGCCCTTAGACACTTGAATTTGAGCAATTATAGCCAACTTTTAAACTATACCTAATTCAAGCAGCATCATAGTTTCATACATCTTTAAACTTAATTACAAAAACATATTTTAAAAATGTTCTTTTAAAATCACTCATTTAATAACATTTGGGTGGTGGAAGACATGGAGGAAGAAGAAGGAATACAGGCTATTATATTACTATATGGAGAATATAGTATTTTTTTAATTTAAATACTCGGTGGGAAGTTCCAGAGGAGAAAAAGTAAGATCTTTTTAAGAAGTGCATTGTGGTAGGCTGAGAAGCAACAGACAATCTTCTGCAAGGAAATGTCTGGTTAGAACAGAGGAAGAATTTTTTCCCTTTTTTTTTCTTTATTTCTTTACTTTTTTACAATAAAGTGGATCAAAAGAGGAAAATATTGCTCAGAAAAATTGTGGTATATCTGCCCATACGTAAGCAAGGGTAAGAGAGACCTGACTCAGTTTCAAATTTGGATGCGCCTTTGAAGTTGGACCTCATTTGATCAGGAAGTTGGATCACATTATCCCTGAAAACTCTTTCCATTTAAATTATTCTGAGTTTCTGATTTCAAATAAATGTAGCCTGAAAATCAAAATAACAAACTGGAAGAAAACTAAATATTAGTTGGAGTTCAAATGAGTGGTATGGCATGTGTCAAGTAAATCAACACCACGTGAAAAAGTGGCAGTGTTCTTTTCAGTCTTGCCTTTATGCTTGATTTATTGAAATATTGCATTGTCAAGTGTATAGCTTACAGTTACGTAGGAAAATTCCTGAAGTTGAGCTGTGCAAAATGTATATTTGGTAACAAAATAGGGATAAATTTGCTCTACAATTCCCCTCTCCTTCTACAGCACTAAAGCCCATGACCCCTCAAGGTTTCCCTCTCTAGACCACAGAGATAACTTACTATGTTTTGTGAACAAAGGGTCCATGTTTTAAATACTTCTACAGCAAAGAACTTCCTAGTGTAATGCAAGGTCTTGTAGGCAGGTGCAACATGTATTTATCAGGGTTATGAGTATGAACACAGTAGGTAGGAAAATGGTGTTGAGGACAGGCAACATTGACTCAACAAGGATTAGCTGGTCATATATTTAGGGTAAAATGCATATGCAAGTATTTTTATAAATGTGAATCATATACCTTATATTTTTCTAATAAACCTAGAATTATTTTCTTTATGATGGATACAAGTTGAGTGAATCAACTATAGTGGTAAAAGTATTTTTCCTTTTCAGGAGCTTTAGACAATGATTGCAGGTATGTTTATGAAATACAACTGAGAAAAATATCTGGATATCAAAGGGGAAAAAGCATGACTGAACTTGATTGATTAACTTTATTTATGATGCTTTTAGCTTGAACCATAAGCTTACAGGAGTGGATAAAGCAATCCAAGTAAAGGAAAGAATCAGATCTATTACGTTCACTTCACTGTACACCTGAAATACCAGCATACTTTATTTAGCATTTCATATAACATGATGCATCTCTTCAGAGCCACTATGAGATTTTTTTATGATGAAAGGTAATGATTACTTGACAAATTACTTGACATAATTTCCTTCCTTCTTTGAAGTATCATGTTCTGGGTTTCTTAGGAGAAAAAAAATACATGCTATTGTCAGTGAATAATAATGGGAGATGGATGGCTAAATATTTATTGAATATACATTATTCTGAATATATATCATGGATTATATTAAGAAACCTGTTTAATGAACTGTATTTCCTAGATAAATTTTGAAATATTTTCAGAAATATGATCACTTCTATTTATTTTGGGATATTAATAAATAAAGGTTTCCTCATATTTTGGATAATAATAGTCTAACTCCTCTTACTGAAATATTTTTAAGGAATCATCAATTATTGCCTTAGACTTCTGAGGTAATATAGATTTTCATGTTTTACTAAATGGTATTGACATTATCAGATTGTCATCTTCCATTTTTTTTCTAAGTACAAGAGAATGGTCAAAAGACACCTGCAGCTGTTTACAGAGGTAAGGCAGAATAATACTTTAATAGTGTTTCTATACCTCAACAAAGTAGTGGTTGTATACTGGTAACTTTCCACATTTTTATTTAACTCCACATTTGGCAGCTGCCTCACTTTCATAAACCCTTCCTATCTCATCATCATGTCTGTTTTTTCTCATAAAATGAATTACACAATGTATGTAGGAAATGATTCTCAGAGCAATTTGATAATTAAGTAATCCCCTACAGAAAACAAGAAAAAAAAGATTATGACAATATGAGTTAACAGGAATACTATATGAAAAATATTGATTTTACCCATTCAACTGATAAGAAAATTGCTAGATGAAGTGATAATCAGCACTGCCACCCTGAAGTGCTCAACTCAAACAGAGGAATTCATCAGGGTGGTGAACATTCTTTAGGGTCTCTCTGTACGTGGATAAAGGGTTATTGGTGTTTCTACTGAGATTTGCAACATCCACCATTCTGAACACTGGGAAATGCATGGCACTAAGAAAAGTAAAGGATAAAGGATCAAAGGATATCAGAAACCCTGTCTTTTGCCTTTGGGAGTTCTGAGCTGGATGCTCTCATAAACCTGGAAAATGTAATTGATTGGCGAGCAGGTCAGAGCTTCCTCATAAAGAGGATATGGTAGCAGCGATTTTTGCTTTTGAACCACAGTTTAGATTAGACTCTCATCCTGGGAGGTTTTGAATCCACATGATGAATAAACACATTAACCACCTGGCTGTGGGGTATTATAAGAGAATGTATTTCCATTCCTTCCATTAACTGGCCCCCCTGTGCAATCGCAAATGCAAATCATGGGGTCACAGAGGGAGCAAGAAGTATACCTCCAATCTGTTGTTAATGCACTGAGCTGAGGATGCAGAGTCCTAGGCCCTTTATACATTTGATACCAAAACACTCATAAAAAATGGGACATCTCCCTCTCCGTACCAAATGTTCTTCCAGAAATGGCTAAAACCCAAATAAAATACTTATTAGATACAGTGCCTATTGGATCAGAATAAGCCATCCTGCTTCTGGTTAGCTATCAAACTACAAGAAGATCAATGCAGAACTATAGTTTAGTAATCATTTCTTCTTTTTTGAATCCACATTCCTTTACCTGATCAATTCATGAAGCTAAAGTAGAAGCTCTGCAAAGAACAACAGATGTATATCAAGCATTTGTAATGTAATCTACAAAATTCAGTCACAGCAGGATATGATTTACCAAGAGTCAATTGATTGGGGAATAAATGTTATTTAACATTTAATAGAATGTGTTTCAATAAAGCTGGAGTTCCAGCTCCTTGGTTTTTGAGGGATTCTATTTTATCCAATATCTAAAAATCCTGTGATGCTATTGCATCATGCATACTACCCAGAAAACCTATCAAAGTTTCTTCGGAGCTATGACATTGCCCATTTTGCTTGTAGTTTGAGGCAAATACAGATACTGGCAGGAACTTCTAAATTCTGTGAGAACTGCTGTTTTGGGAGCAGAATCTTCATTGCTTTTAACCATCTAGATCTATAGATCAAAGACAAAGAAGCCAATTTGCCAATTAACACTATGTAAGGACTTGGAGAAAAGTGCTGTCCTTTTCACAGAGATCATCCCGCAGGAGCACAGGACACACCATGCCTTGCTGAAATTAGAGAGCCATGTCAGAAAGGTGTTGTGTTAAAAGGCAATGAGAATTAGTCTTGGAGCTCACTAATGAATTCTTCCTTCAGCATGCCGACCCATTTCATATGTTTCTTGTGATTCTTGTCTTTTTTTTTCTCTTTCATGTAAGGCAATATTCTTTTCCTTAGACAGTCCAAGGTTAACAGTATTCCTTATAGTCTCATAATATTTTGCTGATTGGTTATACACCAATCATTTTTTCCACAAAAAAGGCCTTCAATTAACCCCCCAGTGATTGGGAGGTGGAATTTCCAGATTAGTGTTGAAGAATTCCACCTCCTATCACCAGGGGTTTAATTGAAAAGTTTTCTGAGAAAAATTAATTGGTGCAAAAACATCAGTAAAATAACCTAAAATTCAAGGAACTCTTAATTTCAGTCTATTAAAAGGAAAGACAAAAAAAATAAATAGGAACATTGAACAAGAAATAAACAACATTATTACAGCAATATTGAGATTAAAAGAAAACTTGTGAAATGGTCCTGCAAAGTCACAAAATACAGGAAAACTTACCTTTAATTTAAGTTACAATATCCTAAAAAGAAACGAGAGAAATCAGCTTTTTTTTGAAACTATTTCACAATCAGGTGATTTGATTCAGACATAAATCACGTTTTAATAATCTATCTCCCAGTATGAAGTCTCTAAACAATCTGATATGTAGATTTTTTTAAAGTAAATGCTTTCTTTGCATAACAAGAAGCTGCAATAAATTAAATGGAGCCCAGGAAATCTTATAATGCAGCTGTGTAAAGAAAGAAAAAGTGAAATTTAAATTTACTATTGCAAATACAGATATTTTTGCTAATAATGAGAAACATCCAATGTGAATGAATGCATCTGTGTGCAATAAACCTGTCTGAAAACGGTACCTTTAATATTGTTCAGATACATTTTTTTGCATTAAGGATAACAGACTTTGACCTGCAAATTATGAAAAAGATTAAGATAAGCATCAGCAGAGAGATTTATGTCTAGTGTTGACAAATTATTCATTAAAGTTTTATGCAACAGGCCCGGAGAGAGTATTAAATGAGATTATTATGGCAGTTCTTATAAGTGTATTCATCTTGACTAAGAAGAGGTCGTGATAAAGTTTAGGACTGTTTACTTACAAAGCTTCTTTAATTAGGAAAAATAGAAACAAATGTTCTGTATTTGTCATCTTTCACTGTTTTATCTTCATTATTTCTCTCTCCCAATATTGTGAAAGATCAACATCAATAAAAGTAAATCTATTACATGCAATTTGACAAATCATTTGCTTAATGATTTCTAAATATAGAGAGAGATTTAAAATTTCCTTCTGAAATTAGCAGCACTTTTTTCCTTGTGAAAATAAGCAGAGATATCTTTGTATTTGGAGGGATCATTACTAAATAAACAAGGTAATTATCTCTGAAAAGAGCTAGTTTCAGTGAAAAACAACCCTGTATTCCTACTGTAAAACACAGCACTTTGTGTTATACTCTGCCATATATTATACTTTTCTGCTGTCAGGTGAAAATTCAAGCAATGGCTATTTGATTACTTTGGAAACATTTGAATTGATTTTTATTACCTGGTCGTGTACATCTATAAGGAAGATATATGACCACTCTTCTTGAAAGAACTGAACAGCTTCTCTCTCACTTTTGATAGAACATGTAACAGAGGCAGTTAGGAGAGAAAAATACATTCCCAATGGAAAAAATGCTACTGGTTTTAGTAGAAAGGACAATTATTATTTTTAAAAACTTTTTTTCTCAACTTATGTGACATCTTGAAAGGATTCAGAGGAGCAGAAGCCTCTTTAATAATCACTAAATACCTCAAAATTCTCTGCAAATAATAAAAATTTGCAGTAGCTTATATATAGTAATTTTTTTTTTTTTACAATGCTTAGTGTGCATATGAACTGTAAAAAATCAAGAATTTTTCTTAATGCTGGTCAACTACCACTTCCACCCAGTAAGTCTCCTTGTTCATTAAAGCTCAGAACTAGCCTGTTTGGATGTAAAAGTATGGTAGGCATGTTTTTATGAGCATAACCAAAGAATAAACACCCATGAGTCGCAGTCTCTGCTTTCTGCTTTGGCTTTCACCCAGCAAGACATATACTTTATTACCTCTACACATTTAGTGCAACACACAAAGAGGAATATTAAAATATCTTCTGAAAGATTCTAGAGGGAAGGATGAATCTACTCTGCATGCAGAACTTCTGTTTTCCCAATCGCATCATGGATTTCATCCTACTGCATAAGCAACCTTTACAGGCACTCGAACAATTGTTTGTAGGTGTTTTCATACAAAACTGGTATGAGGTGGTTTGGACTATGCTGTTTTGACTGGCGCCACAACTGATTGAATAACTTCAAACAAACAATAAGATAAAAAAGTGGCTACAGCTCTTATCGCTGTTTTTGGTTCAAGGGTAGGTGCTCTGTGTTTTGTTGGGGGGGCCTGGGGGTGTGGGGGCAGATGGTTATTTCTTTGTTTTGTTTTGTTCTTGAGCCTTTATATTACCTTTATGTGTCTTTAGACTCTGTCAGTAACTGCCATATGCTTCAGTGTGATGTGTTGCACATGGGAAGACTAAGTATCGACCCCATGCATGAAAAAGATGCTTCTTTTATTTTTCTCTCTACACTAATGCTGAACAAAGGAAAAATTTCAGAAAGGAATGGCTTGTGTCCTGGGTCTTTAGGAAAAATTTACAAACGTAGCTTCCAGCTACATAGGAATAAGTACTTTCTTGATGAATTCTGTTCTAAAAGAAAAAAAAAACACAAACCCCCCCCAAATTTTGTTCAAGTATCTTTGCGAATCCTTCCCTTCCCTTCCTTCTCCTTCTTTTCCTTTTCCCAGCTTTAAAATAAAAATAAAAATATTTAAAACATATAAAGGAATAGAAGAAAATAGTCTAATAAGAAAAAAACCAGACATATCTAATAAGAAAAAAACATCTGTACTTTATATGATTTTAGCAACAGCCCTGGGAAACTCATGCAGTTTATAGTAGATGCAGATCCCTTCCTAATCTTTCTTCATAATTCCTGAAGTTCTGCTTAAAAGTTGCATGGAAAACAAAGGTTTTAAAACTAGATTCCCTTACACAAAAACCTTTTCTTATGAAAGTAAGCATTTATTCTCTATCTTTCTGGATCACTGATTGTATGCCTGGATAATTAACACAATGCCCTGCTCTTATAATTCCATAAGAATGATACACAGGAACAATTGTGTATCTTCTCATAAGAGCTGACACATTTCCAGGAACTACCCACTTGACACAGTGGCAAAGAAAGCTCTAAACGAATCAAAATCAAGTGTGTAAGGTTTCTTTCTATCGCTGCCCAAAAGCATGAGTGGATATATTGGTAAAATAGCACAACTGAGCCCAGTTACAATCTCCAGCTTTACTGTGATGGAGAAGCTGAGCAGAGAAATCTAGTAAGGAGGTGCAAAACTCATATCCTAGTGTAAATCTAGGCTGCACTGAAAGAAATTTATGCACTTCTATGTTTGCAGAATATATGACATACAAGTCACATAGTGAAAATCCAAGTATTCTTCACATGGTATTATTCAAAAAAGTTCCTGTTGCGCCAAAGGTGTTCTGGCAGTGAGTATATTCCCTTTTGCATGGTGTCTGTCATACAGTCTAATTCTCACTATCAGAAACACTATCTATTTTTTGTAGATACATTCTTATTTCTGCTTTTTATTCCATCATTTCTTGCATTCTAATCTACTATTTTGTCTTTCTTTCCTCCATTTGCATATATAATCCTTCTCATATTTTTTGTTCTAAATCTATTCCTATAATCCATTACTGTGTAATAGCACTTGTCATCAATAGCAATGAAATCCCCAACACATTGAAGGAAAGAGAATTTGCAGGTACTGGCTTCTAGTAGCAAGCTGTAATAGAAGCAGTGGGGAATCCTATTTGCATAAAAAGATCCATATTTGATGCAAACTGATGCAACTTTCATGATGGGTATAAATTTTTCCTCTACATTTGCACCATGGGCACAAAGCAGATAATACTCTATGACTATTATTTTTCATAAGCTCTTGTCTGAGATGTATAATAAAAGTGTAAGTGTCTTCATAATTAGCAAGACTGGTTCCAAGTCTCCTACTATCACACTGTAATATTAGAAATTAAGTATAAGGATACAAATCTTGATCACAGGGAATTCCAACATTTGGAGAGGAGAGAGAGTGAAATGTTTCATTGTGAAAGAAAAAGAATAGTTCCAATTAAGTTTAAATAAAATACTTACAACAAACAAAAACTTATTTAAAGTAAATACTGTTAGACCTGACAATCCAAGTCCTCATGTCATCCATGGGTCTTGGTAGTTTTGTAGCTTCTGTATGATTTGCAACAGGGGGAATCTGAATGTCCAGGGCATAACTGAGCAACAGATAGATGAACACATAGATAGTGTATGACAGGGTCTGAAATCACCAAATTTATCAGTACACACTTCAGCACTCCTCAAGCAGACTAAAAATGGCGATCTAAAAAATTCGAATTTCTCAGCTCCATGTCAGTAAAGCACAGAGATTTTATGGCAGTACTCATGGTGTGATTCCCGTATGGTTGCTTATGGTAAAGGAAGTCAGGTTTCCCCACTGAATGCATCAGCAGAAAAACAAGCAGTTTCATTAAGCTCTGGCTGAATTTCACTGGGTGTTTTTCAAAAGCAATATATTCCTAATAAGCATTTTGGTCTTGCTGAATCAGCTCCTTCTTGGAAGAAAAAACTCCTAAACAACTTTAATCTGTACCCAATAGATATTTCACCTTGAGGATTTGTCAAGTTAATAGAGCCTACCCACTTAGAGAAAGAGGAAGGAGGCCCTTCTAATTGGTGCCTAACAGCTTACACTTAAGGGTCATTAAGATGCAATACTGGAGATAACAGTCTTAATGGCTCCAGTCCACTCTCATGGGGAGCACTCAAGGTAGCCTGAACAAAAGGGAACAAGACTGAAAGACCCAAAGACACAGCAGGATCTGGGATGGCTAAGAGGATGCAGATTGATTTAGTGCTTCCCCAGTAACTTAAGAGGAAAATTTATCTCATTTGACTTGTAGTGAAACATAAGATTAGGTGCAAATAAACACAAGATTGATGGAGAGGTAGAATATAAAATGTATGCATCATTGTTTTAAAAAATATATTTTCTGATGTATGTTACAAAATGCTAAACAGAATTTTTTTGTTTTATAGAAGAAGTTGTCCAAACCTACCAACTGAAATTTCTGAATGGAATAAAGCACAGCTGCTTGAAACCCATTCAGGCCAACCCACAATGTGAAAAGCATTTAAAAAGGAGAACACAACCCCATCCAAGAACTGCAGTTTCCAAGCTGCGACAGGAAAAGCTGAAGATGGTTCCCCCTGAACTCCCAGATCCCACCTGCATGACAAATGATGAAGTTCAGCCCTGGAGCTGTCTTGTGGCAGTAATATGAAATGCAACTGCTTCAGTTACTAAGACACCTCAGCTGCTCCAGCATCATGCCCCACTGGATAGCACAGTCATGCTCACCACACAAGTGGTGCAGAGGTTCAGCTGACTCTGTCCTGAAGTGGGTTGTTTCTCATAACTCTTCTCCATAAATACCCAAGACAGCTGTAAAAAGGGGTGAGGCTGAAAGGTCAGACAATTAGCTTTCCTATTTGTGAAGAAATAGCTTTTCTAAGCTTATTAATGGAAAAATACAGGATGAGATCGTCAGTTGCTATAAATCAGTATAGCTCTGCTGATTTCAGTAGGACAGTGCTGTTTTATATAGCAGAGATTATATTGTTTCTAATATTACATAATAATAAAAGTCTTACATTATATAATCTTGTTTCATTTGACAAAATACATGCTGGAATGCCATATGCATGTTTTCGTAAGTAAATTTAATTCAATTTTCATACATCTCCCTGTTACCTTAAAAGTTATTCATCTTCTGTGGGATGCCTGCCTATTTCAGTTCACCTGATAGATGGTCCTCACTGAACAGATTTCAGATTTTTATGAAGTGTATAAAGGCAGATTATTTCTTCATAGCCTTAAACAGGCATCATCACCAACTTGAGCCTAGTTTCATTAAAAAGTGGTAAGCACTGAAAGTAACTCTGTGTCTTGGTATTCACCAGAAAGTTTCCATAAACTTCTACATTTTTCAGTGATAAGTATTTTCAGAATCACACCAATGTTCAGATGCAACAAAATAATTATGTAGTTTGGGGTAGTCAGTCTACCTGTCCCTAAAAGCCACAACTTTACCATGCCTTCATATGCCAGAACATCATGAAACACATTTCCTGTACCTCGGGTTTCCAAGCAAAGAAGGAGACAGTGGAACTCTTCTCAAGGGAAGAGATTACAGCAAACTATGATCTTTTCATGTCACCGTGCATGTAGGTGGGTCCAAAAGCATATTCACAAAGCAGATCTCAGAAATCTATGCTGTGTAGTCCGTTCTCCAAACCAGTGATCTGGATTGCCCAAGATTGCATCTTGAGCCTTGTTTTCCTGGTTTTCATATAGTGATAGCCTGACATGGGGGTTAAGCTCACCATGCAAATGATATCCTGAGGCTGGAGAAAAACAGACTGGTCCTGGTATTTTCTTTTTCCTTGTGTTTTCTTCACAGGGATAAGGAAGTTTATCACCATGAAGTTCATAATTATGAAGTTCAATAAGGTCTGTAAGGTCCTGCACCTGCATCAGGAACAGTATCAGTACAGACTGGGTGATGAACAATTGAGTGAAGTCCTGAGGAGAAGGACTTGGGGGATATTTTTGGAAGAATAAGTAAATATGAGCTAGGAATATGTACTCACAATCCAGAAAGGAAATCATATCCTGGGCTGCATAAAATACCAAAACAAACATAAATGTTTACCTATAAGTCAAGTATGTTGATTTATCAGGTGATTCTCTCCCTCTATTCTACTCTTGTGAGGCACTACCTGGAGTACTGATTTCACCTCAGGGACTCTTAGCACAGGAAAGAAATGGACCTTTTAAAGCAGGTCCAGAGGATGGCCACAAGGTGATCAGAAGGATGGAACATGTCTCTAATGAAGACAGGTAGAGGGAGTTTGAGTTGTTCACTCAACAGCGGAGATGGCTGAGAGACATCTTACTGTTCTAGGATATCTATTTGCAAAACAGGATATTGAGTTATAGCTAAACTACTGCAATGACTAAAAAGAAGATAATAAAACCCATTTTGCAGTGAATCCTGACATTTTGTAGAGTGCAGCTAATACTGGCACTGGGGCACTGGGGGGCTTCAGTTCACAGTTGGATGCACTATAAAGCTTTCATCCCTTAGGAGTGTACAAATTAAAAGTGATATATAACATTTACCATTGGTTACTATAGACTTAACCAGAGATGTTAAAACATTAACCATACTCCCAACAGACTCATGTAATTCTCCATCCAGCATTCTGCAACTCTGATAAGAAGAGCATTTCCTAATAGCCACACATAGTACTTAGTTTTAATTATATATCCTTTTAAATTATGTGGCTTTTTGGAGATTAATCATGTGTAGAGTAATAGTGTGATTATGCCTTCATTCCACAATCAGGAATTGTTTAAAAAAAATTCCAAGTCATCTAAACAGAATTTTGTACTAAGGTTATTCTTGACACCAGAACAAAGAAATCTAACTAAAGATGTAGAAGTAAATTAAAGTATAAACTTAAAGAAAGCTATTTTGCTTTCACCTTCATAACAGTAAAAAAAAGTCATTTCTCAGAGTAACTTAAATGCCAAAGTCCTTTGTAGTATTCAGTTTCATATGTTTCAAGTCTTGGGCTTCACTTTTCACAGCATGCTTACAATTTCCATCACATAAATCATAGAAATTGAAAGTGGATAACATACACAAGCAGTTCCTTATGACATTTCCATCTCACAGTCTTCATTATGCTTCTTCATTTTAAATAAAAATTAACTATGCTGAGAGCTGTACAATGATGTTGATACACTATGCATATAAAACTAGGACTAATCTTTCAAGCACATACATCTATTTTGGACCACACTAACTATCTGAAAAGAGACAGGATGATGGCATTAATACAAAACTGGTTCTTTTGTTGTTGTTGTTATGTACCAGGGAAAGTAGCTGAGTGGATAATGATGTTAGAGGGATGGCCTTCCATTTTGTAGATGATGCAAAATATTATTTTCTTACATTTCCATTTGTTTTTCTGTTTAAAGCTAAGAGTCAAAAAATAAATGTTTTTTTAAAAAAATATTCAAATAGTTTAGCCCAAAAATGAGAGAGGTTTTAAGGAAAAGCATCCGATATTTGAATAAAAAATTTATTATTCTCACTGTCACCATTAGGAGGCTCAAACATTTTACAATCCTTCAGGATGAGAATGTAAAAACAAAAACCCCTCCAACACTATTTGTGTTTTTCTCAGAACACAAATCCAGACATTGTGCCCTGGGAAATGTTGACAGTATTTGTATACTCTTTCTTTAAAAAACCTCACTTCAATCTCTCTTTTCCTGTCTCCTTCTCTTCCAATTTATATTTTGTTTGGCTCACTTCCTCTTTCTCTTGTTTTGACTAGAAACCTTAATAGGGACATTTCATAAAAGTAGATGTATTCCTTTGAAATGATTCTGACATGAAGCATCATCATTTTACAAGTAGAATGGTACCAACAATTTTTTGACTGATTTTACTTTGAAGTCCCTCGCTATTGCCAAAATGGTTTTGATCCTGAAAGTTCTTAATCTCTATAGATTTCCCAGAAGAACTGGAAAACAGACTTCTTAGAGTCCAGAAGAGTACTTTGTCTTACTCACAGAACAGACGTCTTTTCCCACATAATTGTGTAGACTTTCTTAAAGTAAAAGGAGGCTTTTCCAGGGGAGCAGGCAGCTTTCATGCAAGATTCATCTAATAAGGTTGGAGACTTTTTTTTTCCTTTTGAAAGTGCTGGTATATCTCCTCTGATTATCAGAGGATGTAAAAGGCTAATTCAGATGGAGTCAGATTTTCCGTTGGTATCTCCTGTTCCAGAAATCAAAGTCTCTTGATAAATGACCACGGAAATTTGTGTGGTTATTGCTACAGGACGCAGAGTTCCAACCTGTTACTTAAGGTAGAATAATTAAAGACTACAAGAGAGATAATAAAATTATACACATGTGAATATCTACTTTATAGGCATATTCATATTTACATATGTATTCATCACATTCACATGCAGTCTGACTTCATATGTGAAATTACTTTGGTATCATGCTAATTATGCCCCTCTAAGAATTAGAAGTGATTTTTGATGATGCAAATAAGCATTCAAGGATAATAATGCAAGTATGTCAAATGAAATGTCAAATGACTTCCAAAAAGCTCTTAAATTACTAAATATGTATGAGATAAATGAGTCTGGTTGTCAAGTACTCCACATAGAGATACAAAAGATTTACTTTTTTTTAGCTGGATTCTCTTACCATCTAAAGTCAAACAAAATTTACTGTTTTAATCGTGGCTCTGCAGCACAGTTGCCAAGAAAAGGACCTATTCCTCAAACAGAGATTGGGATGTCACAGACATGGGCATCACCTGCTGTAGCCATTGCAGGTTTAATACTTTCTCAGCTGCACCACTCCTGTGGTCTGTGGGCAGCAGCTGAAGGAGGGACACCAGTAAAAGATTCAGATTACCTGCTACAGGTGCCTTGCACAGGTGCTACTTCACTTAGGCAGTAGATAAAGGTTCTTGCTAGATTAGGAAACCAGGGAACTACATGCAGTCATGGAAGAGTGCTAGCCATTACTTGGGGCTCAGCAGAAAATTGTTTATGTAGAATTTTTTCAAATAGGAACTTGAGTGAACTACAGTTGGTTTCAATTCAAACCTCTGCCCTCTTGTATTCCAGGAGGAAATAGTTAGTGACTCACTGAGCCAGCTGGATCCTCACAAGTCTATGGGACCACACAGGATCCATCCCAGGGTGATGAGGGAGCTGGCAGGAGAGCTTGCAAACCGCTCTCCATCATCTTCCAACAGTCCTGGCTCTCTGAGGAGGTCCCAGATTATTAGAAGTTGGCAAATGTCACCTCAATCCACAAAAAGGGCTGCAAGGCTGACCCTGGCAACTACAGGCCTCTCAGCCTGACCTCCGTGCCTGGCAGGGTTATGGAGCAGATCATCCTGAGTGCAATCACACAGCACCTTCAGGATGGACAAGGGATTAGACC
>JAOXXN010000446.1:109774126-109785486 GCA_026770055.1 Myrmophylax atrothorax | reverse complement strand
TGGACTGGAGTTGGACCAAGGGTTGGACTTGATGATCTCGGAGGTCTTTTCCAACCCAATCGATTCTATGATTCTATTAATAGTGTCACTGTGATAGTTCTATGATTCTCTAGGAAATTTGGAATAATGATATTTAAACCTTTTGCTTGTAGGATATTTAAATGCCAATTTATAAAATGTGCTTTGATCTTTGGTTAATTTTAAGATTCAAGGTGTTATATAGCTCATTGTTTTAATGAAAAAATATAACTTAGGTAAGAGAAGTGTTACTCTTATAAAAGGGGAAAATACATAGGAAAAAACCTGCTGCATTATAAGAACATAGATTGGGGTATAAGACTGTAAGAAACCTTCAGCAGGAAAAAACATATCTGCTGTAAGGTAAATCAGAACACAGATAGTGTCCTTGAAGATATTTCTGTATTTAGCAAATCTGAGAAATTTTATGATATTAATCTTTGCCTTATTAATCTGGATGCTTAATGTCTTTACCTTCAATATAACACAAAAACTTTACTGATATTTGCCCTGTTAATTTTTTCCTTCATAGAATTATAGAACCTTAGAATGGTTTGACTTGGAAGGGAAGTTAATCCCTCCAACTCCCCCACCATGGGCACAGACACCTCCCACTAGACCAGATTACTCAAAGCTCCATCCAGCCTTGTCTTGAACACTTCCAGGGATGGGGTACCCAAAGCTTCTCTGGGGAACCTATTCCAGTGCCTCACCACACTCACAGAAAAGAATTACTTCCTAACACCTTCAGTTTAAAGTCATTATCTCTTGTCTTATCACTACAAGTCATGGTAAAAAATTTGTCTCCATCTTTCCTGTAAGCATTTATATCTGGTCAGACTGCAATAAAGTGTCCTCTGAGCCTTCTCTTCTACAGGCTGAACAATTTCAACTCAGCATTTTGTCAGAGGGGACACATTCCACTCCTTTGAACATTTTCATAGCCTTCCTCTGGACTTACTTTAAAAGTTCTATGTCTTTCTTTGTACTTAGAGTCCCAGAGCCAGATGAAGGACCTCACAAGAGCAGAGTAGAGGAGGAGAATCACAGTCCTCAACCCGTTGGCCACGTTTCATCTTATGCACCCCAGAATATGATTTGCTTTCTTGACTGTGAACACAAATTTCTGGTTCATATTTCCTTTTTCATCCACCAGTACTCCTGAGTCCTTCTCCTCAGGGCTGCACTCAAACCATCCATCCTGCACTCTGTACTGATACCATTGTTTACCCCGAATCCATGTGCAAGACCTTACACACTCTTAACAACTTTGGTGGCCCTTCACTGCATCATTCCCAGTCTTGAAGCACCTTTGTTGTAGTGGAGATGACAAAATGAGGTATAGTGGCCTCCAAAGCAAACTTGTAGGTGGCAGATGCCAGTGAATAATCACTTCTCTCATTATTCATAAATGTCAATACAATTTAGTGTAGGATTGTACACTATAGGTGTATTCTGCTTTTTATTTCTTATTCATGCAACCACAGACTTGTGGTTTATATAAAAAGCATGAAGTTTATAATAAAATGACTCACATGATCAGTTTTCTGTTACAATGAATACAAATACTATATATTTTTGTCTCTTGAGAATTTGACATGAAAGTACCCAAATTCTGCACAAAAACCTCCCTGTATAGCTTTGTATCTGAGCTGATGAGAAGGGAATGCTAATTAAACAGCATCAAGAAACACTGTTCTCCATTTTCCAGAAAAATATGATTAATTTATCATTAATATGTAGAAAAATATAATATTAATATTCCAAAAGATATCAGAATAGGTCTCACATTCTTTGCCCTTTGTTTCATCTGAAACATGGCAAAAATTATATTAAACATTTCCACCATGATATAATCACAGAAAAGTTAGTTGTCAGTGATTATTGCCAGTTTAGCATGCCATGGCTCTGGTTTTATATTTACAATGTGCTCTGTGAATTAAAGAATTGCCAAATTAGACCAGCTGAAAGAATGGTTCTCTTTTTTGGGTTTTTTTTTTTGTTATAGGGATTCTTTCAAAGTGGGAATGAAATAACCCTCAAAAATGTACAGTTGTGTGGATCAACAGAAGTTTGTGATAGTATCTTTGGAAATTTTCTGTGAACTGAGATGTTGCAATATAGAAAAAAATCAAATTATGTAGGTATCAATTGTTGGTGATGGATTGCAATGTCTGGTTAGACTTAAAGAGAGGGAAGAAGTTTGTATATACTCTTTTCCCATGATACTTGTGCCACTAGATGAAAAATTTTACCACCCTCTTTCAACATTTCAGCAGCATTAAATGAATGTTTTTCTCTCAGTAGTACAACATCAGAACTAAGTCACTCCATGCATCTCATTAGACGGAAATATTTTCTAGTCCCATTTGACTAGGGTGTGCCTCTTAAGAAGAAATATAGAGGTGAAAGAAACTAAAGGTCTATTTCTGTGAACAAATACAGACAGATCTGCTCCAACCATTCAATGAATGGATTCACTGGGAAGTGGACATCCTCCAAAATGTATAAACTGTTAGCTTGACTCTGTGTTCAAATCAGTAACCTCTGAGAAGCAGCAGAAGGAGCAGGAAAATGTGAACTGTGGTGCAGAGGGAGTAGCTCAGGCAGTAATGGTAATGTGGCTAAATTGATTATTGACTGTATCTATTTACCAAAACTGGAAAAAGAGGGAAAGGAGAGGAAACCATGTGTCATTTCAGCAAGACCCGCACTAAGGATTTTCCCTCCTAAAAAGTCATTTCAGTACTTAATCTTTCTCCTAACTGAGCAGGTTCTCCAGGCTTTCTCAACACAGAAAAAGAATGGAGATATGGAGTGATTTGCCCTACCAAGTGCAGAAAAGAAATGCCATTTCTTTAAAGTGTGAGGGGGTTTAGTATTATGCAAATTAATGCAAAATTTGAAAGTATGCAAAGAAACAATTATTTGAGCGAAAGAAAAAGATTCATCTTAGCAGATCCTTTAACAGCATCACCTTTGCTGATGATTATGTCCTGGATATTTACTGGCATGCTAAATCTTTGTGGTTGTAATTCTGTAGCTCTTTTCAATTGCAATATTTGTGCACAAAATTTATCCTATTTAAATTAGGACTTCTCTTCTAAGCAAGTTCTTCTTGAGATTTACAGAACGAAACCCACAGTTTCCAAAGCATTCAAAATATTGGATTCTGTGCAGGGATAACTGGATGAAATTTTGCATTAAACGGGAGGTCAGGCTGGATGATCTAATGGTCCCTTCTGGCCATAAAAGCGATGAATCTATGAGAAAAGCACTCTGAGATCATATGATGAAAAGCACAATTAAATTGGCAAGTGTTGCAAGTGTTATCTTGACGTTCCCATTACAAATCCCCTAAGCAATCTATCCCCATCTTCCTCTCGCCACCTCTTCTATCACCAGACTGCAGAAGAACATTTGCTCCATTGAAGTCATTGCTGCTAAAACCATTTTGATAGCTGGCTCCACTCAGTCTCATGCTAAATCCAGTGTTCAAGGCTGTGGGCGTGCTCCCGTCTTAAGTGAAGACACATTTCTCCAAGGCACTTTGCACTCTCTTCTTCCTTCGGACTGCTCAGCTAAAGGCTTTTTCAGGACTTTATCAGTTATTAATAATTGTGATGACTCATGATTTATTCATAACCATTTATACATTTGCCATATGCTGCCTGCACACGCAAACTGTTTTTCTGAAGCACGCAAATGCGGCACAGTGGTTCTTCCAATTCATATCCAGTAAATAGATGATAGAAAAAGATTAATGAAATGCAAAATACAATAAAATCTCCTGAAATTACTTCAGTTTGGAGCTTTTGAACTAAATGTTGTACAGTAATTGTCTTTAACAATATCAAAACAAAATAAGCAGGAGGGAAAACAGTGTGAAAGGCCAAGTTTATCACCAAAACTAGCACCTTATTCTATTTCTTTTCTATCCCTCTAATGCTAATTACAGGGAGTATGATTACTCATCGAGTAAGATTCAACTCAGGAAAAATAAAGGTTGTATTATCAACAATGTCATCTTGGTTGTTCTTTTTTAGCTTTCATGTTAAATCTGAGAATTTTTTTGCAGTGAAACACCAAAATATTTGGTTGGAGTGAGGGAGAGAGGAAAATATATGACACACAAATCCTTCAACATGGTTAACAGCAGAAACATGAAGAGAATGTTGCTCCTTGATGGAAATAAATAAATAAATAAATTTCTGTGGCGATGACACTAACCAAGAATTCATTTCTTATAGGCTCACTATGACACCTTCTGCAGTGTGCTGCTCTTGAGATGAAATGCCTGGCTTTCATTAGATGGAAATTATTTAACATAAATAATGTATTCCTGTTTTTGAGTGAACATGTTCATTAACAGTGAGATTGGGCCCTGTGGGGGAAATGATCAGTGTGTTCCAGCGCCAAATCTCAGGGCAGAGGGACCAGCTCCGATCTGACTCATATCTCTGCTCATCCCACTTTCTGTTGCATTTTAGCTGAAGCTTTTAGAACAGAATGTTTAAAATTTTACTAACTGCATTGAAAGTGAACATCTGAATTTTTACTAACTGTCTGTAATTACCTACTATTATAATTCTGTGGGATGGTCTAAAATACATTCAGGTCCTAGTCATGGCTAGAGAACTATGGAATGCATTTTAGATCCTAAGCTATCTTGTTCCCCCATGGCAGGATCAACATTACCTCCATCATTCCTGCCTTTTGCCTGCCCAACATTTTCTTGAAGACCTTCACTAACTTTACAAAAATTGAGACAACCTCTTCCTTTGATTCACTTTCTTCACCATGGGAATTATTTTTTTCCTCGTATGTATTTTAAATATGATTTTTAAAACCCTTTTTTTCCTATTCTTCTCCAAATGAAGTCACGTAAGTGATATTTACTGCAATCTTTGGCATTCTGAGTAGTATTCAAGTACTGTTTCTTCACGATGCTGGAGAATCCTGTATGTCAGTGAAGGCACCCACCAGATGCAGAGGTCTTTCATTAAGGAACTCCTACTGAAAACACCTTTAAGGCCTTGATTTTCACTGTTACATTTTACTTGAAGAGAAGCTGGGAGACAGTTGTGAAATTTGAAAACTCAAGTCTTCTATCTGAGATAACTCTGGACAGAAGTTTTGAAAACATCTTCAACTCTCTACTGCTTCCTTACAGAAGGTCCAGTCCTAGTCTGACAACTCCCTGAATTTCATATAGTTTTATAGAAAACAAGTTAAGCACAATTTTGCACTCCTTGTCTGAGAATCAGGCAGATCCAAAGAGCTCCAGACTGGACAAGACAAATACGCAATCACACTATTTGCTGCTTCCTGGCATCCTTAAAAAAAAAATACATGAGGCAACAGTGACCAAATATCATGGTTTAAACCCAATCAAAAAGACAAAAATCCAGGACTATAGTTTTGTAAAGAACAATTACATGACAGTTTACATGCCTTCACTGAAATGACTGTGAAATCATGTTTTAGAGAATCCTAGACATGAATATTTACTGACAAATTACCTTTCAAGGACTGAAGTTGTTAGAAAAGCCCAGCCCCTTTTCTGTTTCCTATGATATACAAAGGAAACATTTATGACTCTATTAGAATACATCCAAATACCAAGAATAATCTATTAAGGGAAAAGTTAAAAAGAATAATTGAAATGACTAATTTCAACTCATCAGAAATAGATCATAAGCATGTGGGTGGAAAAATGTTATCTCATTATTTATTTGCAGTATATATATAATGTTCAAATTCAAACTGATCTTCATTTATCATCCATACGATAGTGTATTTCTACATCTTGGGTTATATATACAAGATAGAGAATGGTTCATTCAGAATATTTATTTTGTAATATCATTTTACACTCTGGGAATTATACTTTAGTTTTAATCTATTTTAACAATAGTAATGCCAGAGCTAGAGAAAATAGACAAGACATTTGGGGACTAATTGGGCATTTTGTTACCTTATGACTTTATAGTGTTTAAAAACATGGCTGCAATGAATTTTCAGGCATTACTGTCTGTTCCTGTCCATGCTAATCAGTACCCTGTAGCACAGTGGGTCTTACATTTAATGGAGCAGTACGGAGCTCTTGGTGGCATTCAAGCAATAGAAGGGGCACAATATAAATCAAGCACGGAGTAAAACTGCTGTGTTCTACAAGCTTGGGGTAAGAGCACCCTTTTTCATATCCAAGGCACTCAAAGACTCTCCTGCTGTGCTTATGTTGAATGTACTTCCTTTATCTTCTGTTCAGTTTTGTTTTTCTCCCCTTTTTTTTCAGTGTCTTTAGTGCTGGTTTAATGTGCACTCTGACCAACCAAAGTTCACTTCCATTTTCTTCCTTTAAAACTTTGAGAAGGTGAGGAATGGGGATCTTTTCCACCTGATCGCTTCTTGCAATATTTCCTTCCTCAAAACTACAAAACAAAAATCTAGTTATTAGAAAAAGGGACTTCATTTACTTGACCTCACTGAAATTGCAAGGCACTTTATATTCCTGTTGTCTCAAAGAGTACATCAGATTTGCACACAATGTATTGTTTAAAAATGGGCTAGTAACCCAGAAAGACTACTAAGAAAAGAATGTTATTCAGTTGAGTATAGCTCAAGTGTCACCAAAGTGTCTGAGTTCCTGTATTCAGTGTATTTTATCAATGTCCTGCAAGCAAAGTATAAAATCATAACTGATAAAGCATAAGGGCAATACAAATAAGATGAATAAAGAATATCTTAGAAGTATAGTATTATGTTACTCAGCAATTACATTCATCTGAGGGAAGTCAAATGTAGCATCATGTACCTGGGAAACAAGGGCTTTTTAGATCATATATATTCTATTCTATTTAGACCAATATATTCTAGAAAGCAATTGCTTTGAGAATGACAGAGGCTGTCATGCACACAAAAACATAATGAATTTAAACACTGGCAAAACACTATAGGTAAAAGTAAAATTTTATGGAGATAAATAGTATTTACTTTTGCTTACTAGCACTAGAGGGAAAAGTAGTCATTATTTCCACTGTTCATGTTTCATTAACAACACTGGAAAGGTTTGAAGGTTCAGAAGAAAACTGCAGGAATAATGCATGGTCTAAAATACAAAGTTTAAAAGGCTCCATTGACAGTGTATGCAAGTAAAGGTTACAAGGTGACAATCACAATTGATAATAACCACTTGGACAAAGTGAACAAAGTCGTAACGGGAGGCAGTGGTCAAGGAAGGACATGTATTAACAAATAGAAAAAAATTGGAAGCATTTTCTGCAGGAATTATTGCATATTCTTACCTCCCCCCACCCCCAAGGCTTTCTGCCAGCTCTGGGAGAAAGCTGAAAGCAGAAAAAAATATATTAGAATTCAGATGCATATTTTAACATTGAAATTAATATTAGAGTTATTTTATGGGGGAAATCCTAGATTTTCCAAGGGATTTTTTTTTTTCTGAGGAGAATCCTAGTGCTATTAAGCCTACCTAACATAGGGCATTGTAAGCATTGACATCTGCATCTGAGCTGTCTTATTTTCTAAAGCCTCTTTATATTCAAGATTCACCTACCCTATTTACAAATCTGTCCTTTGCATCACACCCTTGCAGTGCCTACACCTTAGATATCCAGATCATATGTATGTGTTTAACTCATAGACATCAACTGTAAGGGAAATGACTCATCACTTCTGTGTCTTTAAATTAAGTCAGTTGATAAGAAGACCTGGTCTTGAAAAAGGAATTGTTGGGGAAAATGACATGATCTGTGATATTCAGGACACCAAATCAGGATTGTTTTATGTGAGTTTAGAAGATATGACTGTAAGGACTCCCTAAGGATCTTACCTGCTTGTCCTTCTCTAGATGAAGAAAGATCCAGTTGCTATGTTTCTTTCATGCTCCTTTTTTCTTTGCCATCAATTTCAAAGTTACATCTCACTTCTAGAGCTATCTATATGTGTTTGCAGATAATTCAGGCAATTCTTTACAGGATATATAGACATATACATATATATATGTGTGTGTGTGTGTGTATACATATATGTATGTTTGTGTGTGTGTGTGTGTATATATTTAACTCAGATGAACAGAGAGGGGAAAAAGCATCCTTTCCTGCAGATGTCTCTTAAAAAACAAGAAAAAATGCAATGCCAGATTTATGACATTTTAACCCAAGCTTATAGCAGTGGAAATAGACAAGAAATCATAGTATAATTTGTTTCTTACGGCTGTTACTGGAAAAGAAAATTGCCCATTTTTAAGTTATGAGTCTGTAGACAGGGCCAAATTTGTCTTATATTCACACCAATAGAACTTAATTGAAATCAGTGAATTTGCACTAATGTAACTATGAGCAGAAATTGACCTCTTGTGCCTACTGGAACATAGCCCAAAAGCCACTTGACTTACTTGTGCTTAAGGCTTTCTTTGAATAAATGTCTACTGTTTTACTGGCAGTAACTTATGCAATATTCATGGTTTAATGGTGCATATTCTACAAATAGACTGGATAGATGCCAGCAGACTACATCCAAGCATTGCTACACATTTGCTTTGTTGACCTCTGTACTCATTCAATCACATGAAGTAGTTACAGCTGGGACTCCAGTAAGGAATTCCAACTTCCAAAATGTTCCCACTACCACTATGCAAATAGTAGCAAAGAGCCTCTGTTGTAATTAGCCTAGATTTCCTTACAATATCTAGTTACAAAGGAGTACCATGAATATTCATGGCCAATTCATTTGAATTACGAACATTCATGAATAAATCATTTGGCTGAGAACAGGGTACCGTATGTTGTGTTTCATGGCTCCTGTGATTTATTCCATAGTGCTACAATTTGTAATATTAGCAGCTATCATAAAGTTTATTTTTCAAGCCTTCATTTCCAGCTGTGACCATGGCACTCTAGGGATCAGATAGGCCTTTTCTTATAGCCCTATAAGGTCAGATCCCAGCCTAGACACATAATGCAGATTTACTGCTCTTCTGCTACACAATCTCATTAGTGCTTCTGTAAGGTGTCTTTGTTCTCTGGGTGTCTGACACCAACTTCAGACAAAGGAGGAATACAGCAGGTTTCTGGGCTGACTTTGAGAAGGGAAACAGAATACTGGAGTAAGTAGAGGAGCAGACTGCCCAGAGACATTGTGCAGTCTCCATCCTTGGAGGCTTTCCAAGGTGAGACTGGATAAGCCTTGAGCAACCTGGTCAGATTAGGCAATATAGGATAAGATGGGAACTAAGTTCTTTTAATATGGCTAGTGGTAAGGAAGACATAAGATACTTATAAAATTTTTTCCTCTGTCATAAGAGAAGTCAAACAGTATTGATACAGTCTGTTGTTGCAATTCTGTCCTTTAGAGAAAATGACACTAATTTTCTCTCATTTTCTGTCTATTTTCTACAGCTACAAAATTCTTCATTTTGGCATCTTTTAGAAATAACTGAATTAGCAGGGCTTTATTCATACACTTGCTAGCAATTAGTTGAGTTTAAAGAGCAGAGACAATATCACATGACCAAGCACTGTTCACATCGAGAAGAGCAAAACTAAGAGACTGAGAGATTCACAGGCAATAACCGCTTCTTAGCAATTGAATTCTTCTCATGTGGCTGAATGCAAGGCAACCAAGGTCTCATTGTCAATAATATTTGATTGTAGTAGTGAGTTATGGTTGTTCTTAGTAGTGAGTTGTAAGCCATTCTATCCATGTTGTTCTACAGTTACTTCATTTGGGTATGATATCACGGCCTGAAGACAACTGCTTCCTGACAGGTATTGCCATCTAGATTTCATTTGCAAGAGATAGAGATGCTTCCATTAGAAGCAATAGATGTACTCTACAAAAAGAAAAAAAGAAGGTGTAAATCAAAAGCAAAAATGCAGACAGACATCATAAAGGAGATAGAAGATGAAGAAAAAAAATGAATGATTTATGCATTTAAAAGATCTACTAACAGAAGGTATGAAACAAGAATTTGAGCCCCCTGGTTAACACTGGCAATTATTGTCTACCCGAAGACCCACTTTGGGTAACTCCCATAACAAATTTCTTTCTAATCAAAGTCACAGTTGGCAGGTTGCTGTTGTTATGCCCTTTAAAGGCTTCTGTGCTATGAAAAGAAGATTCTGATATGGGACTTCTGCTTATAATTACATATAAAATAGCTAGAAAGAAAATAACTTGTAATTGATTTGGATTTGAAAAAATGTATCAGAAGAAAAAAAAAGAAAGAACTGTTTTTGTGTTTTATGTAATCACCTTCCATGGCCATTTAGCAGAAATGTGGAAGAGAACAGTGGTTAAAATATTTGAATTAGAAGGAAGATGAGTAAAGAATGAAGCCAAATTTATATCTGAGAATTACTTGGCCTTCTGTCTGAGTTCGCTGAATTTATACTTACAGAAAGAAGCTTACCTTCAGTATTTGTTGTGATTAAAAAAATAGGTTTACATTGATTATCAAACTAATGGCTAAATTATAAGACTGTTCAAATGTAAAATATGGATGATGTAAACTAAGGAAAGTCTGCCTATATCCGCTTTCTGTGGCAACTGAACCAATTCTGAGTGTGAGAATAATAGGTCAGCTTGCAAGCAGGCTGAATTCACCGTGATAAAAAAGAGCTTCACATACTGAAACATAGAGGAAGCCTCTGATTTCAGAAAATAAAATTTTAAAGAATAGAGAAATTTATGTCTTGATGCAGAAGTCTGTTATTGGTGTCCCTTAGTTTTTTTCATACTTTGGAAGAGAAAGCACTAGAGACTTACTGATTATTCAAAAAGCTGACCTGAAATTTCCTCAGGTCTTTAGGAAGACCTCATTTTTTAATTCTGTGGAATCAGAATTCAACAGCAGGGCATGATAAGGCACCAGAACAGAGCAGATTAGACTGTAGCAGAAAAGACTAAGGTTAAACATGATAACAGACTTCAGTATGCAACAGCCCCAGAAAAAGGAAAATAAGAAAATATTTCCAATATCTACTGGAGATAAATGGGCTGGAGTTCCAGTAAAGGCAAGGTTTTACATTAAGAAAGTATTTTACAGTAAGGGACTTTTAAACTCATTCAAAACAGGAAAAAAACCCAACCTTACATTGAAATTGGTCAAAAGAGTATCAAACAGATATATGGTGGTGAACTGAATGATGAACAAATTTTTTGCCAAAGTTTGTGGAGGAATAAGACTCCCTTTTAAAAGGCAATGTTGTGGGTTCACCTAGGCAGGCCTGGATTTGGGTTCTAAAGTTTGGACTAGGTCTGGAATTGTCGGGTGACTTGAGCTGGGCTGGGCTAGCTGACAGCTGACTTCTTCTAACCAA
>JAOXXN010000446.1:109733694-109756773 GCA_026770055.1 Myrmophylax atrothorax | reverse complement strand
AATGTAGATGAGCAACAAATATGCTTCTATAAATTGAATCTGACTATGGTGGCCCCAAGAATAACCCAAGGCACAAGACTAGGGAAAAAAAAAAAGGAGAGACAGAAAATCTCTCTCATTATTTTACTATAAAAATCTTAATTAGTCCCAAAGGTTTTTGTTATAAAATTCAGGTAGGTAAGGCACAGAAACTTTTTTGTCAAGCAGACTATGCAAAAAGTAGGACAGTGACACAAAAAGAGTTGCAAATGAAGCTAGACTTGTATTCTAACAAGTGAAATATTTATAAACCTACAGAGTTATCTTCCCATGGAACAGGTAAGGTAGCATAAATAAATTAAATTTCAGAAATTAATACTTTCTTTTAATTGAATTTATCCTTGAAAATTAATAGAATTCTACCAATCTTTGAGGCAAAAACTCTCCACACATTTGGTTCTATATTACACAGGAATGATTATTAGTGCCTTGTAGTATGGTGGTTGCAAATTAAATATGGAATTTTGCAGCAAATTAAATATCATAGGAAAATTATCTTTTCCTGTCCATATCTTTCAGCCTCTACAGCTAGGATTTTAAAATTAGGCTTATAATATTTTTTACTTCCCTGAACTATTACCCACAGCTATATTAAAACTAATCAAAAAGCTCCAGTTCCAGAAATGCACTAAACAAATCAGTAAATGCACGATAGCTCCTGGCACCTCATGACAAGAAACTGGTGCTTGAATATGACACATGGAGAAATATATCTTGAATTCATGCATTATCTCTCAACTTGACTTTTGTTTACAGTCTTTGATTTAGTGTTCATACAGAACCATGCTCCACTCCAAACTTGCATCTGGCATTGGAAAACAAAAGGCACTTTTCTTACTCAGCTGGTGAGGGCATCCTCTCATTTTAGAACCAGTCTGCATAGCTGACTTGTTTTTGTTTACCTTTGTTGTGATTCAGCAACAGTCCTGACACACTGATCATGTTTTCATTTAAGACCTAAACCTTGTATGCCAATACTTCAGTGTTTTGATTACAAAATTCATAAATAATCTTCTGAACTATTTCCTGTAGGTTTCTCTAACATCCTTCCATAAAAAGTTAGTTGCAGTCTTAGTGTGGCAAGGACATCTGCTGCTGTGAACGATAAGACAGTAACACCTCACAAATCCCTCATGGGCTGAGTTTTGAGACAGGTGTGATGTCAGGAAGTTGTACACACCAACAGAAAGAAAAAAACAACAACAAGAAAAACCAAACTCAATCTATTTCAGTACTACAGCTAGGCAGGGTGACAATTACCCACCTAATTCTTTATTGTGGTCCAGCCCTTAAAACCTAAGTCTTATTGAATTCTATATACAGATGTGGGAGGGAATGATAGAAAGCTGATTTATGACGTATTTTTTAATACTGTTATGTTGCACAAGGAAACAGGATACACCTTATCTTCTGGCCAACTAAATATTAGATCATAATCCCTTCCCAGTTATAGCCTTTAACCATTTCAAAAGGGACAGGG
This sequence comes from Myrmophylax atrothorax, assembly GCA_026770055.1. Taxonomy (NCBI): domain Eukaryota; kingdom Metazoa; phylum Chordata; class Aves; order Passeriformes; family Thamnophilidae; genus Myrmophylax; species Myrmophylax atrothorax. Next base: position 109,755,254 of record JAOXXN010000446.1, on the reverse strand, counting down.
TAGGGAAACAAATAGCTGGGGGAAAAAAGCAATCTTTATTTATGGCAATACAGACATCAAAATTGCTTTACCAGCTAGAATTGCAGAGATGCACAAGCATAGATCAGTAAAACAGCAGTTTCTAGTAGGTTTTGATACAAAAGAATGGACTTTTCCTCAGGCATTTTCTTTCCCATCAGCTCACACAGCATTTTCTGTTTATTCACTCAGTGGCATTCATTGATCAATTACTCAGCTGTACTTGGCATAAGGAAAGTGATAGTTCACTGGTGAATCCAAAAGCAGGGAACACACTTGTATTCAGTCTGTGCTGTTAAATGCCTGTGCATTGCATTTTATTTTCTGTAATCTGTCAGATGTTTCATAAGTGGTAATCCAATATTATTTGAAATAGGAATCATTCACTATTTCAATTATATTGATTTTTTTTAATAATGTAGGAATGGGTATTTCTTTATGGGGACAGCAGTAAGAAAGTGGTCTTAGATAATCTGCTTCAAAGCACAGAGCTCTGGAACTGTGATATTTTTGTTAGTGGATGTTATCTTACAGAGTATCAGTTACTGGTTAGGATGGTCGTACATTTGGAGCATTCATAGAGTCATAGAATGGTTTGGATTGGAAGAGACTTTAAACATCATCCAGTTCCAAGCATCCTGCCATGAGCAGGGATACCTTCCACTACACCAGGCTGCTCGAAGTTCCATCCAGTCTGGGCTTGATAGTTCCAAGGATGGGGCATCCACAACTTCTCTAGGCAATTTGTTTCAGTGACTCACTACCCTCATCATCTTATACAGTTACTGAAAAAAATTATATATCTGTATATATGTACTTACAGAGAGAAAGATGTGAGTCCAATCTAGGAATGCTTTAGTCCTGCTCCAAATAGGGAAGGGCTGAAAAATTAAACTACACCAGCTATCATGGGAATAATGCTAATGTAGAAGGGATGAAATCCCTTTAGTTCTCATTGGTAATTCTATGCCTGTGTGTCTTTATATATATAGAAAGAGATTTACCCTGAAGACATTCTTAAAAATGTCTTAGGAAGAATACAATACATTAATAAAGGAAAAGGAGAAAGCATTTCATAAATAATAGCATAAGCATAATATATCCTAAATATTAGAGAAGCAAATATTTTTAATACATACAAAAGTTCAAAAAGCCTTGAGCTAGGGGAAGGCCAATTGCATAAAGCTATCTCAACATTGTATTAAAAATATAAAACTTATTAAACTTTATTGTTAGAAAACCAGACCATAACTTCCCAAAGTCCCTTTATGAATATGAAAATATTTGCAGAGTTTGGTCAGCTGATATCTCTGAGAATGTCACTCCATTGTTTTAAATTTATGATAAGGATATGTGCCTGTGTCAGCCAAAATGCAGCATCCATAGCAAACCTCAAAAGCAGAAAAAGCTGCACAGTTACAACAAAATTCATACACGTCTGTGTTCTCTGGACTGACCAAGTTAGTTGGTGCAGAAGTCTGAGAAAATGTAATAAGTTACATTTTAATATCATTTCCTGTAATCATTAAGGATTTTCCTTTCTCTACAAATTTAGGATGGGTGTTCCCAATTAAGTGGTGGTGGTGTTTTTATTTTGTTGGGGTTTTTTGGGGGGGGATGGGTGTGGGTTGTGTTTTTTTGTCTGGTTTGGTTTTGTAGTTCTTTCGTTTACTGGTTTGGGTTTTTTTACAAATGCCTTTTTTTATTTCAAATGAATTTTAATTATGAAAAAAAATTCAGACTTCAAAGCATTGTAAAAGTGTTTGTTTCAAAGTGGAGGTAAACATAACTAGAACCCTCAGGCTGATTTTATGACACAGAGGCATTTAAAGTTAATTAAAACATAACACCAAAACCATTATTTTGCTGTTACTTTTATAATCCACAGTCTTGGATCATATAGTCAAGCATTACATATTTATTGTCATATTCATGAGCATCATGGTCAGATGCCTCAATCTGTTTCTTGTACACAAAGTTTGGAATGAATTTTGCGGAGTTCTGCAAGTTGGTGGTTTTTTTCAGTTATATTTCTTTTCTGTGATATAGAAGTATGTATTAATCTCTATTTACAAGTGACTCATCTTTTTCTTTTCTTCAGAGGAGCATAGCACATTATATTAATTTTATACAATTTATCCATTATCAGACCTGGGTAAATTATTATCTGTAGCAAAAAGTAAATTTTTCATACTTGAAATTCTGTTAAGGAATGGCAGTTACACTGCACTTTAGGGTCTAGGCAGTTAATCCCATCTCCATTTGACAGATGTGAATCTCTTGGTTGTCTCCGCTCCTGGGTACAGGGAAAAGTGCAAGAGAGCCTGTGTTACAGAGGTGTAAATACACACATATGCAAAGGAAATAACACACTTAACAGACACGTCTATAAACCATGAACAACACAAATAGTTTAATATTATTACTCCTTTCTTGCTAAGTACACTTGTAATTCATTAGTGGAAGACACACAAGTCCTATTGTATGGCTAGGCTTCTTGAACAAAGATTTGGGAAGGGCTCTACCCATGTGGGTGTGTCCTTAGAGCCTGCACAGTGCATTTTTTTTTGTTTTTAGGTGAGGCACAGTGTGTGCGAAACTGGCCCCACCCTTTACTAGTAAGGTTCATCAGCCACAGCAAAGTAATCTTGGACTGCAACAGTGAAGTCCTGAAGACTAGAACCAACAGCACCCGGTATTCCCAGGAGGTCTCCCATCCAAGTACTAACTGTGCCTGATCCTGCTTAGCTTCCAAGATCTGATGGGATCGGAGCGTCAGGGTGGCATTTAACTGCCTACAGGTCCTATATTTCCTTAACTCAAGGCATATCACACTCATTTGAGGATTCCATGGAACTCTATTCAGGCACCACGTCCAGATGCTAGGCCTCTTCCTCCAGTTTCAGCTCTCATCTTGACTTTCATCAGAGTCTGTTTTTCTCTACTAGCTGGCTAGCACAGCAAAAGTTCGCTGTCAAAGTTTATATATATATATATATAAACACAAGTATATACACCCACAAATAGGAGGCCACATTTGCACAAGAAATAGCTAGAAATAGAGTTCATCAGGAAGACAGATCAGACTGTAGTGATCAGGCAGAGGGCTTGAGGAAGCAACCACTTGCTTATATGTCCACACAATCTCCCTTTCTCTCCTTTTGCCATGTTTCTTTTCCCTGACACATCTTAATCTTTTACTTCTTCTCCCTTGCCTAGATAAACAAACTGTCACTAATCACTTTTTCTCAAAGGGCCCATTTTGCCCACATCAATCCCCAGATTTGATATTTCTGACATTACTACTTAGATCACCTTGGTCTTACATGGTACTAATGGTTGGCTGTGGTGTCCCTCTTGGCCTTACAAGGTCCCCAAAAGGTTTCCAAAGCTTCCTTTCAATTATTTGTGAAGTTGAACCATTATCCATATAATTCCCGCTTAGCCATCTGTGAAATTCATGCCACTATCTGCAATATTTGTCAACTGCCTCATCCAGCAATTTTTCATGTCAAGTTCAGTAATTTCTTATATTCTGTTTACTTTGCTAAATCTCAGGACAAGGTCTGCCCATGTACATGCATACTGGAACAAAGTTTAAATTTTGGTTGCTATTGCCAAAAAATTGTTATAACCATTTTTGCTTTGCTTTCATTTTTATATAAGGATTGTTCTTTTAATTAAATTAAATATTTGAAATCCTCTTTGAGTTTTTTTTTCTAGAATGCTATGCCTGATTTCTAGAACAACTCATCCTCTAAGCCATCCTAAATCACTGTGAAACTGTTTTGAATAGGGTGGGAATAAGAGCTAGTAAATCACTTATTTTCCTATACAAATTTTCAGGCAATTCTTTACATCAAAAACATCAAAGAATTCTAGAATAACCCGAGTTGGAAGGGATCCACAAGGATCATTGACTGAGTCCCACTCCCTGCCCCACACAGGACAGCCCCAAAGTCACACGATGTGCCTGAACTCTGTCAGGCTTGGTGCTGAGACCACTTTCCTGGGAAGCTTGTTCCAGAGCCAAACAACTCTAAGAGAGGAGAACCTTTTCCTAACACATGACCTAAACCTCCCCTGACACAGATTCAGGTCATTGCCTCAGGTTCTGTCACTGATCACCAGAGAGAAGACAATGCTACTTGCCCCTCCACTTCCCCTCATGAGGAAGCTGTAGATTGCTGTGAGGTCTCCTCTCACTCTCTTCTTCTCCATGCTAAACAAACCAAGTGACCTCAGCTGCTTCTTGTTTGGCTTCCCCTCAAGGCCCTTCACTATCTTCATAGCTGTCCTTTGTATGCTCTTTAATATACCCTTTATATGTTCATTGATTCCCAATTTGCTACACCCTCTATGTGTTCAGTCAAACAATTTTATTAAAACGTATCTTTTAATACAACTCATCACCATTATTCACTGACAAATTTTGTCTACTTCCTTTCAGATCCAAAAAAGAATGTTTAATATATATGTTTGATTTTTAATTGCCAAGAATTATCTTTGTTCATGGTGGCTGATATGAGAAACGAGGGATACTCCAGTTCTCCCACATGGATAAGTGTGTATGGACTCAGTCCTTCCTAGTCAATCAATGTGCCAGAGTCTGTGCAAAAGTAGATTATTTTGATCATTTAAAACAGGGGATAGAAAATTTTGTTTTATAACAGTGAGTCAGGATGCAGCTCTGTACATTTTCTCTTCTACATGCAAAACAAACTGTGCATTAAATTGGGAAGAACAACTGAATTTCACAGTGGGAAGAATGCATTAGATTAAAATGATGCATAATCATAGATGTATGATACTGTGCTTAGGTGCATAAAATGTTTCAAGAGAACGAAGTGCTAGACGCAGGTATTTCAAGAACTGTTTATTTATTTTATCATTTACAAACAGGTGAACAGGGAAAAAGAGGCTGGCAATCTCCTTCAAATTAATTTTCAGCTGTGGGGTTTCTCGTATTAAGGTGATAAGCAATTTGTGCTGAATTACTATACAAAAAGTTAACTATCTAAAGAACTCTTGGATCAAAGGTTATCTAAAAAAACCAAGAAAAAATGGCATTTATGAAGAGAATAGTGATAAGAAATGTGTAAGTGTTCTAAGCCAGATAAGTTAACCATCTAATGAAAGGGACTGCAGAAGCCCCTTAACTGAACTCCAGAGAAATGCTTGAAATGTGGTATTTTCCTTCCTATTGCTCTGCAAACCTTTCTCATTGCAGGATACCAAATTGTTCTCTCTCCTAATCATAGTTATTCAATTGCTTTATAAAGACCATTTCCCCTACCTTAAATCTGACAAAATTTGCCTTAGGAACAGAGACAAGTACTTATTTTTCTTGTATGACCATACAGAAAAGTATAACCGCTAGTTTTAATAAGTCAGGGTTGACTCAAAGAGGTTTTTCGGCATCGAAACTTTCATGGGAAATTCCTCTGCCTGACTGCTATATCTGCCCTACATACCACCTTTTGTCTTTGTCTTCCCCAGTTCTCTTTACAGAATATATCTTGTTCCTCTTACCTTCTGGTGGTGTTGTTGCTCAGTTTTTATTCAACGAGTAGTTCAAAAGTAGAATTTCTGTTAGTTCAATGGAGAGGTTCCTTTCATTCTTTTTTTGAGTGTAGTGTAAATGGTGTGTTCTATAAGAGCCACCAACACCTCAGATGTTTCCACCGAGTAATTGATTTATCTGCTTATTGAAATTCATTTGTCTCCTACATATTTCCTTTTTTCCCCATACCTGACTTTTTCAGTATTATGATTAAATCAAGAGTTCTTAATTTTTACACTTTTTTTATATATATTCACGTGGATATTGTATAATAAACAACATATTACTATAGTAGTTGCAGGCAGTTAAATGCCACCCTGACACCTGATCCCGTCAGATCTTGGAAGCTAAGCCAGGGTCAGGCGTGGTTAGTACTTGGATGGGAGACCTCCTGGGAATACCGGGTGCTGTAGGTTCTAGTCCTGAGGACTTTATTGTCACCGTCCAAGCTTGCTCGGCCGTGGCAGATGAACCTTAGGAGTTAAAGGGTGGGGCCAGTTTCACGCACGCTGTACCTCATCTAAGATAATCCACTTGGCACACTCGAAGGACACATCTACATGAGTAGAGCCCTTCCAAAACTCTTGGTTCATGAAGCCCAGCCATGATGATGATGCCTATAGTAGTGACATATAAGAAAATACTGAAATACTACAGTGGATCTGATTTTGCTGATCTGAAACAAAGAACAATGACAATTGTATAGCTGATCTTAGTAAGTCTCTGCCACACATATGCACATGGAAAAACAAGTGTTATCCTGATCAAAATAAATTTTCATAGCTATCTCTAAGGTGGCAATTTATAGTCATTTTATTTCTGAAATGAAAACAAAACATTTGAACTGACCCTCTAGTTAAAAAAAAAAGGGGGGATCAGTGTTCATGTCCATGGGAAAAGATATAGTGCTCCTGCATAGAATATTATGCTATTAAAATGAGAGCAAGAGCATGAATTTGCAGTTTGAGTTCTTTGCTTATCTGCAGCCATTGTGTTTGAGAGAGAGGGCAGCAATATTGCAGATTTTGCCTTTCTGTGTCCTACTTCTGTTATATTCGGTCTACATCGATTTCACAGCCCTGAATACAATCACTGTGAAGTTTTAAGAGGTACGGTTTCCAAAACTGTGAACTCTGCATTGACATGCAGGTTGTCAGAGAAGACCCTGAAACAAAAATTTTGATGGGTTAACAGGTTACCTCCTTTGGAGACAGGGGTAAGTTTTGGACTGTCTGATTCTACAGCGTGGATGTGTTGCAACACTGCAGACTGTGTGCAGTCCTCTGGTGGAAAGCCTCAGAAATGAGTCTGGGAGAGCTCTGAGGGTCTTTGATGGCTTATGCCAACTTCTAAGACGTGACAGCTGCCCCTCCCATCAGTGTAGCTGAGCCGATTATGCCCCATCAGAAGGAATGGACATCTTCAGGCCTATGTGTGAATGTAAATGTCCCAATATCTTCCCTGGGCATGGATGGGACTTTTAAACCTGAGCCAGTTGTGTAAAGGAGGACTTTGGCATGATAAAAAGCATTATCACCCCTCACAGGGTCTGCACCCTATTGTTTTTTTTCCTTACCTGGCTCAAAAACCAGCTCGTTGCTAAACAAAAATTTGGTTTGTCTTGGTCATCCTACAGTGCTGAGGCTCACCCCCTCTGCATCTGGGCTGTTCTTACACAGATGAGAGGTTTCATTATCACACACCCAAAAATTCTCCTCCTCCCCTCCAGTTTTGGGGTGCAAACCTGGTCTCAGCAAAGCACCTGCTGCTTTTGCAAATGCCTGATTGATCAAATCATTAACCATTAACATTTTTGTCTGTCACAGGAGTACAATGAAAAACAAAAGCCAGTGAAGCTCCAAATTGTGTTGCTTTAGCAATGAATTCCTCTACAGGTCCTGAATCTCACACAGACCTCTAAGCAACAATCTGCCCTGGTTTAATGATGACCCCAAGGCACAAATTACAACAGCTTATTGGCAACTTCATCCTGAATCTTACTGAGACACCAAGCTAGAAGGTTTGAAGCTTCAAGGTTTAGTTAGGTAATTAAGAGTACTCCAACATTAGGTATAATACCTGATATTTTCTTTCCTGTTACTGTTGTGTGCTCTTGGATTTGCAATGTAACGTTTTTTCTTCTCTGTTTCTTTTTCACATTTACGTCCTTAATTTATTGAAGGTGAATTCAGAGGCAAAGTTTAACAAAAAAGAGAGGGAATTGGCATTTTTAGAAACTTTATCAAGATTTAAGAAAAAGTTTGTTGGAACTGTGAAGGTATCAAAACTTTTAAACTTTTTGACAATTACCAATGTAGTCCTTTGGCAAAAAAAAAATGTTAAGTACTAGAGCATGTTTCACATTATTTCCACGTAACCCAGAGACTGTTTTCATTTGACTTTGTTATATTGTTACTGGGGTTTTATACATTTTGGCCTATCAACCAAATAGAAATTTAATGGGCAATATTCCATGCTCATAAATAGATTTTTATGATTCTGTGAACAGTGCAAATTAATCTTCAAATACATGTGAAAATATATTTATTTCCATACACATTTGCTTATGGACAAGTATAAACACACATATATATCAAAACAGAATTTTCCCCTCATTTTTTTTTATAAGCTTTTGTGCTAAAAATATCTTTACCAAGTCTTTATTACGAGAAAAATCTCCAGAAAGTGTCAAATGATGATGGGAAGTGGAGTTAAAGTATGTGAAAAAACTGGTCTCTCATACCCTGGGTAATAGAAAATCTGAAGTACTAGAAAGGAATAAAACAATAACAATATGTAGCTCTACTAATCCAGTTGTCATTAAAAGATCTTGAAGTACCTTGAAAAAGGAGTTAGTGTCAATGTCCCCAAAATTAAAATTATGGAAAAGAGACACAGGGAGAAGATGTGACTCGTTTGAAATTTGGCAATAGGCTTGCAGGAGAAACAGGTAGGAGTGTTCTCCATATTCCTTGTCTTCACCTGAAGCTTTCATTACACTTCTGATGTTTTAGTGTTACAGGGTTAAAGACTGAGAGGGAAAATAATATCGTCTTTTTTTTTTTTTTCACTTTGCAACAGTGCTATTAAAAGTTGCTTCTAGTTTGCAGCTTTGACTGTTTTCAATGCCCCATTCTTCAGAAGCAAGGCTTAGCCTTTTCCTGAAAGTTCTTTTAGAGTCTATGAAAAAGTATATAAATGAATGAAACACAACATTACGTTTCATTCTTCTTTGCCCTTTACTGCATACAAAAAGTCTCATAAATAAGTTACAGAGTGCAATCCTCATCAACACAGCCCCCAGCACTTCTCATTTGGAGTCTCACTCATCAAAGGGCACTTAGCAATGGTGCCTGGGCTGAGGTCATGGTCCAGGGGAGAAGAGATTTTCTTCACACAGACAGATGATAAAATTGTTTTCTGGCTTCTGATACAGTGAAAAAATTGCATTAAGTTATACAGTTATTTTCATACTATGCAAATCTGTGATAAGAAATCTGATCTTGACAGGTGATAGCTTTTTTCCTATGACAGAATAAGATATTTCTGAAGATGGCAAATGTTGATTTGTACACATTCTCTATGTAAGTGTTAGAATAGAACAGAACAGGATAACAGGTTCTTCTCAGATGTAAATCAGTGTAACTAAACCAATACACAACAACTATCCATAAAGTTATTCAAAGTAGAGATGTTAGAAAATATCTTTCTCCTCATAAATTTCTGTATACAAGCTTACATATTTATATATAAACTATTTATTTCCATTTAGCCTAAACTGACATCTTTACATTTTGAAAGCTTTATGGTGACAATTATATTTAACTGCTACTCAAAATATTTGAGGTGAAATCACCCCTGTGTATTCATGAAGAGTGAAAAGTACATGGTTGCTTTGCGTAATTCTCCGATTATACTTATCTGTCTCTTTGCTCAGCAAGTACTAATAGACGTATAGATGTTGATGCCAAGGCTGCAGACATTTTGCCCCATTGGGTGCAGCATTTCGCTTCACTTTTCAGAAGAAAATTTGAACCTGGAAATGTTTTGCACATTTTTTTTTCTTTTATATTATTATTATGTTTTTTCCTTTGCAAGATGTATATTGCCACATAAATTTCAGGTCAGAATTTAATCAGTTCCTATAGGAATTGAGGATTAAAATGTGCATATGATTAAAATATGATGATCTGACATTAGAGCTATAGTGGGAAATTGGCTTGAATTCTATTTTTCAAATATGGGAGAAAAAAACCAGAGAATCTGAGTTGATACATGATTCCTGTGGATTGGATTAAATTTTATAAAGGCTTATAAGCTGGGAGACAGTGCTTTCTCAATTTTACTGAAGACTTTAAGACCAAAATTACCAAGTATTTGTACTTCATCAGATGGAATTCTTTAGTTTCATAATAAAGCAGAAATAAATCTCATGTCATTCACATATGCTGCTCTTACCTACTTAATTCTACAATTACAATTCACATTAAGCAATAGTGTTGGTGTTGTGCTTCATTCTTAAAACCTGTTCCTTTTGCTGATGGATTTAGGTATAGGGTCTGTTTATCTTTCTGAAAAAATCCCCAAACAACCTAATAGTGTCAATAATCTTCTCAATGAGAAAATAAAGACATGTTGGTTCACTCTGAAGAAGGAAATGAGTACAGATGCTCCCTTGAAATTGTAGCCCACTGTGATGGGTTCACCTTGGCTGAACACCAGGTGCCCACCCAGCCGCTCTGTCACTTCCCTTCCCAGTTGGTCAGGGGAGAGAGAAAGGTGGGAGGAAAAAGAAATAACATAAGCCATGGGTTGCGATAAGGCCATTTATATTTATGCAAAAAGGTGAAAAAAACCCCGAAAGCAGCATGCACACACACAAAGCAGAAGTGAGCAGTTAGTCTCTACTTCCCATAAACAGCAATGGTCAACTGCTTCTCTGAAAAGCAGAGCTCGAGCCCTGTAATGGTTGTCACAGGCAGCCATTATGAGACAAGGAATAACTCCTTCCTGCTCCTTGTCTCAGTTTTATATCTGGGTTGACGTCACATGGTATGGAATATCCCCTTGGTCAGTGTGGGTCAGCTGGCCTACCTGTGTCCCCTCCCAGGATCTCGCCCCCCACTGAAGAAGAAATGTTACAGCATTTCACTCAGCAGTAGACAAAAAATAGGCTTGTTATCAACATTTCTCAAGCTACCAGTGCACAGCACAGCACTGCAAGGACTACTATGGGAAAATAAATTTCAGCTGAGCCAGACCCACTATACCTACATCTTGGATGCAGCTCTATTTATTTTAAGCATTGAGGCAGAAAAAACATTGTTAGTATCTTCTACAGTCCCAAGTAAAAAGCCTCTATGGAGGCTAACACCCAGGTCCTAGATGGACTGAACTGAGTTTCAATAACAAATCTTATTCTCTAGGCCATAAGGGGAATATGTGTTAATGGATACCTAATAGGTTAAGTAACAAATTTCAAAATACAAAGAAGACTGAACTAGGACCTATGATTTTTTTTTCTCTCTTTAACAAGTATTTAGTCTCTGGAAGAAGGGATGATAAGCTTAGTAGTCTGATGATCTAGTAATGGTTACAAACAAATATATGAAACTTCACAGATCCATCTTCATCTCTAATGACCAGGTAGCCCTGCTGCTTTACTTACAATGGTGACTGATAAAAATGCTCCAATGATGCATGGAGCATCTCCCCACAGCAAAGCATCCCCTTTGTGCCATGTAAATTCTTTTTATCTGGTTGTTGAACAGAGCTTTAACAACCAACTCTCAAAGTTTAGGGGTATGTGTGGCATTATGTAGCCCACTGCAGCCTGCTTTGCTGCTTTCTGACTTTCCCAGGGCATCCATCAATCTAGTTGCAGAATTCCAGTATGGCTGCTCAGTTAAAGCTTGTTCTTCATGTTGTGGTGGTGCCGGTTTTGGTCTTCCTACTCCTCTGGGCTACTGATTTGCATATGGTTGACAGTTTATTTACGTGTTCCTTGTGGGTGTTTTACATAGTGTTAGGGCTCAAATCTGTTTGGAGGAATTTGTACACAAGTAAAATTAGTTAGCATCCAACTCTGAATCTAATAATTAATGATGAATGAGTACACAAGTACTCATGCTCTCCTCAGGCTTTCTGAACCAGCAGAATAATTAACCAAGCACCTCAGGCAGGCTTGCTTTAAGAAGAGAGTTCCAGAAACATAATGCTACAGTTCTGTTATTTATCAAGGCTGTTTTCCTTAGCTGAAAAGTATAGAATGTATTCCCTCTTCACTTTGACTGACATTCAGTTTCTACCTAATTACTGCTTTTTCTCTTAGATCTTAATCATTTGCATCACACTTTACAGAGAAAAAGATCAAAGATCAGAGAGTAAGAAGATATGAAATAGGTTTCTTAGCTGACCCATAGTCATGTATAAAGATGATCATAAAATCTGAGGTCTGTGGGGGTTTGCCTCTCCCTTAGAACTAGAAACGCTGTGACAAGACAAGCGGTTATAGGTTTTAACTGTTTCATGAATAAACACATTCCTCAGTCAGCAGAGAACTTTTTGCAGGTACTGTATTGACTAAAAAACACAAAAACTTATTGAGGAATTCCTCTTTGTTCTGCATTCTGTTCTTACGTGAGGGCAGAGAGAAAAACAGAAATATTATGAAAAATAATAAAAAAAATATAAAAAATATTTTCTTGCTGATATTTCTGGTGTACCATAGTGTTACTGAACTTATTAGTTCAATTGAGTAAAATCCTCTAGATTAAAATCCACAAATAATGTGTGAATGATTTCAGGTTTATGGTTTGATTTATGTTTAGATGAGGGTGTCTGGTCAGTGTTGGAAGCATTTGAAAAGACAACAGCAGTACTTATAAATATATAGAACAAAATATTCCACTTCATAACTTCATTATTTGTCCATAACTTGAGTAATTTGTACAGTATATGTTAGAAGTGCAAAAAGAACAGAGGACAAAAACTGTTATCACAGCCGTATGGATTATCTTTAGAGGACCAGTTGAGTTGTCTATTTGTAATCATCCTGGAAAGGAGATGACTTGGGGGAATATGGAGGTGAAGTTTCTAAAAGATGAGTATCATGAGAGGACAGTAGGAAATGACCACTCACTGTCTTTTCCAGTATGACCACCAGAGTTTATCAAATGAAGTTACAGAAGATGACAAAGAAAACTTTGTCATCTTTGTTTTGTAGTAGATGTTTCTTTGTGTAGTGGCCTGTAGACACAAGCAAACACCTCTTACTGTAAGAGTGGTCAAACACTGGAACAGATAGCCCAGAGAGGTTGTGTCATCTTCACATATTCTTTCAGTCATTCAAAACCCAGCTAGGCCCACTGCTGAGCAATCTGATTTACCTGATTCTGTTTTAAATAGGGAAGCTGGACAACATCGTCTCCAGAGGTCCCTTACCACCTCATCCTCTCCATGTCTGTGAAAATCCTTGTCAGATAACATGTATGAAAAAAATAATTTAGTTTTAAGCACAACCTACTTTCTGTGGTTTCCTTCTTCTTGGTTTCATGATTTACTAGAGCACTTTTCATCTTCTCGCTGTCAGTGGTAGACTGTGCACTGTGTTTATGTATTTACAAGATGAGAAAGATCTGCCAGGTTATGAAAATTCATGACTTAAAGATCAGGGTGCTGTCAAACGTTCGTACCTCATAGCTCTGTCTGTAGAAAAGGTAGACTAGACATATTGTAAAGCTTGAACAGCCACAGATGCACAATATTTTTACCTTTACACTGTGAAGGAAACACAACTTTCACATTGTGGCTATTCTATCCAGCACCATCTTCTCTTTAGTAGCTATTATCTTAAGTCAATGAACTCTTTGTTGGAACAATTTTCTGAGGTTGCAATAAATATTTTTTGTAGCCAACTTCACACTGCCAGACACTTATTTATCCACGTTGTTAATACAGATAAATCCATTTATAATGTTAGTGTGTCATAATTAAGAAAGACAAAAATTACAGCCAATGGGAATCTCACAAGTTATAATAAGACTAAGTGCAAGGTGTTGCACCTGGGTCAAGGCAACCCCCAGCATCAATACAGGCTGAGGGATGAAGAGATCAAGAGAAATCCTGATGATAAGGACTTGTGGGTGCTGGTACCTGAGAGTCTGGGCATGAGTCAAGAATGTTTGCTTGCAGCCCAGAAAGCCAAATGTATCCTGGCTCCACCAATAACAGTGTAGGCAGCAGGTCAGGGGAGGTGGTTCTGTCCCTCTACTCTGCACTGGTGAGACCCCATCTGCAGTGATGCATCCAGTTCTGGGGTTACCAGCACAAGAAAGACATGGACCTGTTGCAGTGAGTCCAGAGGAGGGCCACCAAGATGATTAGAGGGATGGGGCACCTCTCATATGAGGAAAGGCTGAGAGAATTGGATTTGTTCAGCCTGGAAAAGAGAATGCTTTGGGGGACCAAATTGCGGCCTTCCAGTACCTGAAGGGAGCCTACAAGAGAAATGGAGAGGGACTTTTTACAGAGCATGTAGTGACAGGATAAGGGGGAATGACTTTAAACTGAAAGAAACTAGTTTTAGATTAGATATTAGGAGGAAGTTCTTTGCTGTGAGGGCAGTGAGGCACTGGAACAGTCTGCCCAGGGAAGTTGTGAATGCCGCATATCTGGAAGTGTTCGAGGCCAAGTTGAATGGTGCTTTGAGAAAACTGTTCTAATGGAACGTGTCTCCCTGCCCATGTCAGGGCTGTTGGAAAAGGAGATGATCTTCAAGGTCCCTTCTACTCCAAACCACTACTTGAGTCTATGATTCTAAGAAATATAAATGTCAGGTGAGACCTCACTTCTTAGCCTTGTGAGAACACACATAGGATTTATCACACTGGAAAAAACCACCCATGGGTGAAGCCAAAGTTATTGTGAAATTTCTTCAGAATTAGCTCAGGTCGGTTTTAGTTAAAGTGGGCTAACTTTAGCCATCTAAATCTGCTATTAAATATTAATTCTTAGATATATATTTATGATGACTTGCTTAAAAATTATCCACAGAGGAAAAGAAATTAATTGAGGATGTTTAGAAATCTCTTCAGGCTCATATTTATGGAATTACTTTCCTCACTCTTAGAAGACTAGACATTCTGTCTGATTTTTCCCAATTAAAACATATTTTAAGAATAATATGACAGAAGGTTATGAAATTGATAGCCTCAGATTATTTGGAACTGTACAGAAATTATTCAGACATCCTCAGAAATCTTCTTTTGTGTACCTGCTCAACCTCTAACCTTTCTACACTGATGGCTGCTACCCAAGAAGTGTAAAATGTTTGTAACTCCTGGCTTTAAGTTTCATTGACAGCTGATTCGCTGTCTTTCAAAGTACTAAGACATATGTGTGAGTCAACACTAGATATTTAGGGTCATATCTGCAGCTGAAATAAATGTGCAGAGTTCAATTGATCAAGACTAAATATGCCTGAAATTGTACAGGAAAGTTATAGGCAAAGAATAAATGAAGAGAAATGAAAATGCATTTGCAGTGGAATATCAGGCTGATATTTACAGAGATAAACCGGCTTGTAAACTCATTGCTAATGTCTCTTGTCTTTGCGGCTATTATCAACGTAATATTATATTTAATTGATTCATAAATTAAAATTTTAGTAAATAAATGTTTTAAGGATAAAACAATGAATGGCTTATGAACTGCTTAAAACCATTCATTTTGGCTGTATTTAAATGAAAGAAAGTGAAGTCTCATCACTACAAAATAATAATAAGAACTAAAATATGGCAATCAGTACAAAGCTAGTGTCACAGAGGAAGCTGCACAGTACAGCCTGTGACATCTTTGAACTCAGTGCCATACACATCAATCACTCTCACCACTATGACAGAATACAGTCAGCTCTTCCATTCAGGGAAGGTAAACAAGGATGTTTTGTCTCTTCCCTATTGTGCAATGCTTCCAGAGTGTTTTCGTCAACATACAGTTCTTGTTGGTTAGCAAATATAACATTCATGTTGCAATGTCCCCTAACATTGTACCACTCATCTAGATGAGTGCCGAATAGGTTTACTTCAGTCTGTAGCTGGTTGGTGGCAATTTCAGAAATTCTGGGATTAAACCACACTATAGACAAAAGCAGGCTGCTCTTGCAGTCATCCTCCTTACTCTGATACTGGACACATCCAGAGAAATAACTACAGCACAACATTTGGTATAAGACACACCCACAATACATGTACAAGGGGATTTCCTAAATGAACCTTCAAGCAACTGCAGCATCAGTCAAGAAACTCACTGGAAAACTATTTATAGAAGCACCGGGAAATATAATTTTAAAAAGGTTATTAAATAACATTATTTGGGGATAGTTTCCCTGAAGTAACTGAAGGAAAATGTAGGTCATTTTGGATTATGAAATCCCTCTTTTGAAGTTCTAATCCCCTCTCTAGCACCACTCTCAATATAAATTTATTTTGGACTTTATGAACAGTATGATATGTTTTAAAATGAAGAATGAATAATGAGAAATGGTCCTGATCACCAAGAAAATAATTTCAGCAAAACATATCAATTACTACTAGAGATTATTTCAGCTTTCTACGATACAGCACTCTGTTTTAGTGTGCTTTTGTAAGTCACCTTCTGTACAATGACTGAGCCTAAAAAATTATAATAAGAGCATCATACAGTCACTCTGTATGTGTATAATATAATGAAAGGATTTCAAGAATTTCAACACTTCCCTCAGAAACATGGTAGAGTTTTTGGTGAGAGTATAAGAGAAAAGATACTTTCTTCATTCCTAGGTGAGAAAATCTTTGGACAGGACACTGTAGAAGACTCAGCTGATTTGGTTCTGCTAAACACTTGCTCTACGGAAGATACAACACATAACAGAAGACACAAGAGGAAAGTTATGAGGTTTAGACTACTCTCTCTGTTTCAGAGCATTGCTCTGCAACCTGGGACAATGCCAAAGCAGAGATATTGACTGCCTGGCATAAAAACAAGTAAAATCTTGAGTGTGCCTTCTATGTCTTAGGTTTCATTGCTGGAAGTTTAGATCATGTTTCATGCCAGGGAAGAATGAGATAGTTTTGAAGCCACAGGGATGCTTTTGCAGTAGAGGATAATTTGTTCCTATCTAGTTGGGATACATCATGTCCATCTAGGTGGCATCTTTGCAGATGACTATGATGATTGTTGTGTGTGAGCATGTGAGAGTGTGTGTATGTGTGTGTGTGTGCGCGAGTGAGTGTGCGTGTGCGTGTGTGTGTATGTATTTAAAACAGCCAAAGTATTTAAGTGTTTTTTCTTCATTACTAATTTAAGTAAGAGTTGAGGCTTCTTTGAGATAGAGCTTCCAGTTAATTTTAGAACTCAGTTGATTCAAGCACCTTCTAACTTCAGGTAAAATAATCACTACAGCATAGAGATCCTATCAATCATAGCAAGGTTTGCATGCTTATTTTGCTAGCTAGTAATTAAAGGCAGCTAAAAATATCATGCATGAATGGCAAGTTTCTACTCTTTTATTTAGCTCATCTCCTTCAGAGAGAAGACACAAGTCCCATCAATCACACAGTTGGTAACTGAAGTCATTATCAGTAAAATTAAGGCAATTATATACAAATGAATATTAATGAATCTTCCAGTCAAAATTCAGGTCAGTTTTCAAGAATTCTAATAAAAATATAAAGAACTCCACTTTTCTATTTAATCTTTTGTCAAATAATCAGTACTAGAAAGGACACACCTTTTGTATTAAGCTAACATCATAGATTGAGGTTTTAATGAAATTAATAACAGTATTTTTCCAGCATGGTGCAAAGTGATGTATTAATTAACATTGTTCTCCCAAAAAGTGACACAATGTTACACTAACTTAACTTTGAAGTTGTCATTTCTAGTTGCCATTAGCTCTGTTATAAGGAGAAAAAGGGTTGTCAGTGCACTGTGCTCAAGCAGACGAGTAAAACAAGATTGTATTGTTTTAAGGTCTTAAAAAAAATCATAGGATCTGAACTCTCACAGATTGATCTCTGTGTTCCTCACAGGAAAGACCATCAGACAATATGTCCCCTCCTCTCTAAGTCAAGTCACGTTTACCTACAACTGAGCTAAAGGAAGGGAAAAGGAAATAAGTCAGAGTAGCTTTTTTGAACTGTGCTTCACCCCATGTCTTTGGAAATTATCTCAATAGCTTTAAGGTAGGTTGTGGCAACTGTTAACTGCACATGGAGACACAGCACAATAGTAGATGGAACTACATCTATGAATTATTTAAGGAGGTAGAAAGTAAGGCATTTCAGGTAACTATAAAAGACTTTAATTTCCCCACTGTAGATATTATGCTTTCATTCTAGAAGTGCACTAAAAAAGATAATTTTATTTTCATGTATTTATCTCTTTTCTGTAACTGAAAGCCATACTGCTGATAGCAACAGTGAAGGTATGCATTTATACTCCTTCCCTCATTAGCACAATTAAAACTAGAAGGAGTGATTTACCTGTCATTCAAACAAAACCACCTCTCAGGCAAATGTTCAAAAAGAGGGGAAGAAAGAAGAGAGCTTTTTTAAAAATATCCTTTACAAAGCCTTTATTCTTTTGCCTAACTCCATGGGCAGATGGAGTCACTGCTATGCTGATGTACACTTGAACAAGCAAGATCAGCTTCAAATTCCTTATTACTATAAGTATAGAGGAAAATTAGATAGGCAGAATGTAATCACTGAAACTGGTGTTTTGTTAAATACAGGAGTGAATAAAATAATTATTTGACTTATAAATCAGCAATCCTTGCTATTCTGAAATTACCTTATACTCAGCCTTACCAATAAACAGGAGCATGTTGCTAGGAAAAAATAATTCTATACCTACAGAGAACCCATGTTTCACATTTAATCTTTAAATTAGATAAAGTATCAAGAAATTCAGTCTTCCTTCATTTTGAAGGGTGTGAAATGGAGATGGATTTGAGAGTTAATGTGTTTTTTTCTTTTTTTTTCCTCATGCTAGTCAAAGTAGAAGAGTTATCTGTCTTGAGACTAACGTTACCATATGTAAAATGGTTTCAATTAATTAAATAAAATCCACTGACTGGGAAAAAAAGTATTGACTGTAAGTTTCTAGAGTCCCAAGAACAATTGCAAGTGACCCATGTGCTTTTATACTCTATGAAGACACCAGCTGGGCATGCACCTTCTTCCATTTAGCCTGCTAACAAAATAAATCGTAGATAGATATTTTGTTTCATAATAATTGATTGCCTTATTCAAGGAAAGAAGCACTTTTCAGAAATAACAACTGTTCATGGTCACAAGTATTCCCAGCTCATATTTATTTTCCCCTAATGAAAATAACGCTTTGTCTTTAAAGAAGAGATGTACTTATAAATATTGCATATGACTCAGTCCTGCTGAGGAACACTTTCAAGCAAATAAGACAGAAACAGATAAAACAAGCAAGAGGGATAAGTAGTCAGCAGTGGGCAGAAACAATAATTTCAGGGTAAGTCTGAGGTTCTAGTTTCACAAGTATTGTTTTGACATCACTGTTTGTTTGTTCATCCCCTAAGCTTCACTTATTAGTAATGTCTCATCTGCCTCCCTCAGACAAACCAGAGAAAACACTGCTTGGTGTCACACTGGGAAGAACATCAGAGATGCTAATTCAGGTTAAAAACCCCACAGCTTTTATGTTGCTGGGTTTTAGGGCCTTTTAGTCCTGAGAAAAATAACTGTAAATGTATGGCTTGTTTAAACTTGCCCTGGGATTTCTGTATTGCTTTATGTCATCAAAAGCAGAATCCTAAATATTGGTGTTCCAATTAAGTAGTTTAATGGTCACTTCAGATCAAGCTAAACTAGAAATTGTCTTGAAATGTTTGCAGTCCCATGACAGTTTTTGCAGAGCAAATATCTTTTTCCAATTCTGATTCAGACTTGAAAATTCCTGAAAATTCCACCAAATCTGAATGAACTGGAGAGAATTATTACTGCTATAATTGATAGTACTGCTATTATTAGATATTTCATTAGCTTAAAAATTATGTAAAAGAGTATTCAAAAAATCAGGAGGAAAAAGGTAGGCAGTTCCAAAGTGAGAACTCTGGGTCTGGGACTGCATTTACTTTTGAGAGGTATGGTCATATCTAGTGAAACAGTTGGCGTGTGGTTTGCACAACAACAAAACAAGACTTCACTTGTCAAGGAGCCTTGCTTTTGCTGTGGGCAAAGGTCAGGAATATAAAGGATTTCTGGTTATGACATGTGGCTACTTGCAGGTTTTTGATAATTTCTTTGTGTTTGGTCTCTGTGTCTCCTGGGGATCAGCTCATATTTCCATAACAGCAGTATTGGTAATGACTATTGGGAGTGACATCCTGAACTACGGAATTCAGGCTCTGCTAAGGTCAACAGCTACATGGTATTATCCCTTCAGAAGTGCTTTTGCTTGATTTTAAACCATTCTTTTTCTGCTATGTTTTCAGAAATATTTTTTTTTCTGATTCAGAGCCTGTATTTGTTCATATCTGATTAGGATCCGTTTTGCTTAAATCTTTCTTTCTCTGAGGTGTTTTTTCCTTTCTCCATATCTTGAAACAAAGGACATCTTTCCTCAGACTCCACCTCAATAAGTTAGGCAAAAAAAGTTATTTTATTTTTCCTCATAAAGGAGGCCCTATGCTCCCTTTAAAGTCCTCTTGGGTAATTGGTGCACAGCTTCAGGCCTGTTTCATCTTTTCTGTGCAGCACTGGTGAGTCTTTACAGGTATGATCTCAGCAGTGCCTCATGCAATCCCATTACAGTTGGAAATACTTCCTCAGACGTAGCCTAAGAGATCATTTGATCTTTCCAGGAATACATGATGTTAATGGCCCATAATCACCATATGGACCCAAGAGCCTTTCTTCTCCTCTCACACTGATAATAGGTGAGCTTCCAAAGAGTAGCACGGATTATTTTTCTTTTAGAAACCCAAAAGACAATGGAAGTTTTAATTGTACTCCCTTTCTGTTTCTACTACTACATTTGTCATAGCTTCTTGCTCCTTTTAAATGTAAGTACCAGTACAGCTCCTCTGCATTATCTCTTGACTTTCTGATTACAGTAATATTATGCTTACTAATACCTGTAAGTATTACTAAAGTTCTTCTACTGTTGTGTCAAATTCACAAAGTAAATATAAAAAAAAATATGTTGTCTGACAATTTTTGTCAGCATCCTAGAATACCTCATGATAGTTTGGGCACTACAATATAAGAAAGATAGAAAGGTATTAGAGTGTCCCAAAAAGGGTAACAAAGATGGTGAAGGGCCTTGAGGGAAAGCCGTATGAGGAGCAGCTGAGGTCACTTGGTCTGTTCAGCTGGAGAAGAGGAGACTGAGGGGAGACTTCCTTGCAGTTACAACTTCCTTGTGAGGGAGAGAGGAGGGGCAGGCACTGATCTCTTCTCTGTAGTGACCAGTGACAGGACCCAAGGAAGTAGCCTGAAATTGTGTCAGAGGAGGTTTGGGCTGGATATTAAGAAAAGGTTCTTCATCCAGACGATGTGTGGGGTGATGGCCCCTGATAAGCCTGGATGGGTTGAGGGAGACGCCTCAGGCCCACCCTGGAAGGGTGCTCCAGAGAAGACAAAGGCTTGAAAACTGATGAGATTAACATAGGGTGGAGTGTTGTTTGAGGAATGACACAGCCTCCCTTTGTGATATCTTCTATAGCAGCTCAAAGGCCCACCTCCCCTCGGACATCTGCATGACCATCACCCCGATAGATTGACTTTCAGTCACAAAAACCACAGGAAGGAAAAAAAAAGGTATAAAAAAGTGCCTGGAGTTTAAACTCCAGCGAGAGAAGAGAGGAGAGGGGAAATGCCACTGTTTCTGTGAGGGTAACTGCTGCAACTTCTCTTGGAACAATGTAGGGGTGAGACCATGTGCTTTCTATTTTCCTAACTTT
>JAOXXN010000446.1:109706907-109733594 GCA_026770055.1 Myrmophylax atrothorax | reverse complement strand
ATTTCGGGAGCTGTTGTGAGAAAGGTTCTTTTCTCTTGTTGCTACTAAGTGTGGTCCTCACATCAGGGATTAGGATATCTTCCAGTCTGTTCTTAACATGGAAGTTTCTCTTGACACCAGTCCTTTTACTTTCTCCCCTCCTTTTCTACCTCACATCTCCTTTCCCTAACTGGCTTTTGTTCCTTCAGTAATGATGAAGAGATGCTCTAATGGTACAAAATAGATGCATGAGACATCTTTTAGGAGCCTACGATAGCCATGATCCACAATTTTATCTCCCAGCTATCACAAGAGACAAAGGAACAAGGTGCCTGCGTGAATTCCTTCTTACTTTTGTTTGGTTTCAGCGTTCTCTCTGGCTGCATTTTAGCAGTAGGCACAGAGCTCCCTCTGATGAGATAAAACACTTTTAGATGCTTCTAGGTGCTTCTAGTTGAACAGTACTAGACAAACATAAGTCATTTTCATTAGCTGCTACAGCTCTCATTTACAGCTAAGGACCAAGAAACTAAACCAGGCTGTTAGGGACCATCTTAGTATTGATAAAAGGAAATAGTTGACATTTGCTGCTGGCAGTTTTACTTAGAGATATGTGTCTGCTAGTCTGAGAAAGATATCATCAACTATGTGAAGTCTGAGAGATCTCAAAGGAAGCAGAAAGAAGAAAGGCCTGAAAAGGATTGTGGTATATTTTCTTTGTGCTTAGAAAGGGAGAGAGCTTCTGAAACACTAAAACAAGTAATGGGACTTACTGGCAGGCATTGGTAAAGGATTTGATGGGAAATTTGATCTCCTCTGTTATGAGTCACGACCTTGAATGTTACAACTTCTGCATGAGTAGCAGCAGAGTTGTACATAGAAGTGCTTCAGATGAAATACCAGCCTTGGATTCAGCATGGAAAGGGCTATATCTAATTTGTCCATATTGTATCTCTTTTGAAAACACTGGACCTGAACTGCAGGTAAACTTGGTTCTCATTCTCTAAAATATGCATCAGCTGCAGAGTGATATACATAACTAAAATTGATAACGTGTTCTACTTGCAGAGGAGAGAATATGTAATTAGATAAACATTTGGGAACAGAAGAAAACATTAAGTATTTGCTTTATACTTTTGTGAGTAAGTTGTCTACTCCAGATCTCTATTTTCCTGATGTTACATTGTCACCCATGATTGTAATTGTTCTGCTTAGTCTAGGGGTTTTTTATGTTATCATAAATAAAATGGATGAGGTTATTGCCCAAGGAATCACTGTTTAAATCAGCTACTCCTCCCAGTTTTGTGTCATCAACAAACATGCTGAGGATACACTGTGCAAACATTTTCCCTAGTCTTCCTTTGTCACCTATGTAGTTACATGAACACTCCTTCTGGTCATTGACATCCTGGCCAGACTCAATTCTGTTTGAGCTTTAGCTTTCCTAACTTCACCTATGAATACTCAGACAATGTTTCTGTATTTGTCCCAGGTTGCCCATTCCTGCTTCCACTCTGTATGCTTCCTCTGCATGTTGTGTTTGGCCTCTCAAATAAGTAAAGACAGATGTAATGGCTTTCAGGATTAAAAAAAAAAAAAGGCATAAGAAATTGCAAGTTTTGGCATGTTTTAAATACTGAAAGGGTATAGAACTCACATCACTTCAATAAAAACGCACAATTAAAGACTATAGGAAGAATTTGGATATCTTATTATTGACTTCTTAGCCTCCTCTAAAATCCATCTTTTCTATAAA
This sequence comes from Myrmophylax atrothorax, assembly GCA_026770055.1. NCBI lineage: Eukaryota > Metazoa > Chordata > Aves > Passeriformes > Thamnophilidae > Myrmophylax > Myrmophylax atrothorax. The sequence goes on along the minus strand of JAOXXN010000446.1, from coordinate 109,731,859 downwards.
ACCTGTGGATGTAACAGTCCTCTATGTGGGGACAGATGGAAGTAACTACTGCCTATGGCTTTGAAAAAGTATTACACTAAAACAGTATCTCATTGCAACACCTTTTCAATGATCTGGGAGTTTGCTGAAGAACAAAATGGATATTTATGTTCATTGCGCTTTAAAAGTCATATTTTAAAAGACTCTTAATGAAAGACCGTCTGTGACCTTTTAGCTGTTTCTATACTATTGTGGAAAAGAATTTTCATTTCATTGTAATAATTATGTTAGCAACTTCTACTTTTTCTTTTTTTTTTTAATTGACAGTAAGTATGATTAGGAATACAATAGCACCACCTGAGGCACAGAAGCTGCCTAGATGACTTGTCAGTTCATAAATACAGGGTCAAATTTAGCCTTGCTGTGAGTGAGTGTACTTTAATTATCTGTTATTTATTATAAGTTAAGCTCTAAAAATATGTTCTATCCTAATAAGAATAGGAAAAAAATCTATCATACAAAGCATTCATAAGCCAAGAAGCTATTTTTGCAATTCTAATTTATGTTCTGTTTAAAGTATTCAGCTAATTATTTTTATCCTTTCAAAATTGCAGGTAAAGAAGGCTAAAAGTTTGTTCTTACATTCACATATAGATATCTCAGTAGAAGAAAAACCTGAATTTCAGATGCACTGAAGACCCAGAGGGATTTTCTGAAAACAGCAAACATGCTAAGTGCCAGTGTAATGCCAAAATGGATAGTAAACAGGAGACTCAACACCCGAGTAAGTTGGATGGTGAGAGTTGTCTGACCAGCAGTGTGGCACCAAAACATTCAATCAGACAACAAATGCAATTTAGCTAAGTGGGTCAGATTCATTACACTTGTAATATCAGAGTGTACAGCCTAGAACACCACTCTCCCAGGTTCAGCTGGGTAAACTTTGCTAAAGAGCTGGCTGAGTACATAATGTAAAAGTACACATAACTGCTGAGGTCAAATGAAAGATCAGTCTGTTTTGGCTGCTGGACTTTCTGTCTTAAATGAGCATCTTCTTGTTGTTTTGCAGGCTACCTCTTGGGTACAGGTTTTGTTACTTAATAGGGACACATGGAACAAACATGATATTCCAAGACCTGAGGGCTTGCATGACCCAATTAAGATTTTTGACCATTTGTGTTACCAGGGAAAATAGAAAAGTATATGTAAAAATCAACTAGTATAAGATGCCCTCTAAATATGCAAAAAAATTTCCATTTTAGTGATAATAAAATGAAACTTATGCGTGTTAAGTTCATTGTGAAAATCAACGATAGGATATGTAGTCCTAAAGAAGAACACTGTAGATAAGCATTTGCATTAGATTTTAAATTGGTGTGCAATTTGTTGTAAGTAATGCTGTTGGTAAACAGGCATTAAGCAATGATTAATCGGCACATTTTTTTCAGATTTCAGACATTAGCAAAGGAGTATCAGTTTGGTTTCTGTAGGGATTTCTAACTATTCTTTTGTTTGCTGCTATCCCTTGGACTCTTCTGTATTATCCATCCACCAAATGCTATTGTTAAACTAAACCATAGTCTTATAGAAATAGATCCTACCAGTTCATAAATAAGAGAGGAATGATTAGTTTTTGAAAAGCAGATGCACTGTAGTCTTTTCCTGCAAGCAGTGTAGAGTCACAATAGTTGAAACATTATTCAAATTATCACAGGCAATTCTCTAGTTAAAATAGTATTATAATGAAACATTTTTTATTTAATGTTCTCTTACAGATTCATTAATCTGATTTTTAGTTTCTATACAAGTAAAAAAAGAGCAGATTTTGACAAAGTCCCATTTTTTTGTTATGTCTGCATTTTATGCTTCTAGATCCCTTGCAGCTGGGCAACTAACAGAAGATCAACACAGTAAAAATCCTTTTCATTGCTCATTCTGCTACAAAGGAAAAACACTCCCTAATATTCTTTGTCTTAATTGACTTTTAAATAATTATAAACACTAATCACAAAGACACCCCCTAGCACTTTGCAGAGAACTTGTAAAAGAGGTTACTTCTGATCCAGCTGTCAATGATAAGTTCACCATTTTCTTCTTTCTTTCTTTCTTTTCTTTCTTTCTTTCTTTCTTTTTCTTTCTTTCTTTCTTTCTTTCTTTCTTTCTTTCTTTCTTTCTTTCTTTCTTTCTTTCTTTCTTTCTTTCTTTCTCCTTTTTCTTTCTTTCTCCCTTTTATTTCATTCCTTCCTTCCTTCCTTCTGTTTTTCTCTTTCTTTCCCCCATCTCTTTCTTTCTCACTTTTTTTTTGATTCTCTTTCTTTCACTCTCTCTTCTTTCCTCTCTCTCTCTCTCTCAATTAATTCCCTAATCTGGTGTGTTAGAAAAATGCCTAAAGTAAGTAGAAAATTGTAAAGGGAAAAGCTTTTGGCAGATAAGACATACTTAACTGTGAAGAGATAGAGATATATGTATATATATGAGACAGGTTATACATGGAGATATGTATATGACAGCCTGGGTTAAATGGGAAATCTACACTGAGTGCTTGCAAATAGCATGTCTACTACAACAATATTTATTCTCTACTATCTTCTGTATCCTCATTCTCATTTCCGTAAAATCACAGTAGCAGAAGACTTAGCTGTGCTACTGATATTGGTGATAGTAATATCTTAAGCACTCAGCAGAGCACAGAACAGCACTGCAGCCTGTATAAATCTCTAGTGCACCTATATCTTGCACAATATATACTGTTCTGGTACACCTATCTGAAATAAGATACAATAGAAGAAATGAAGTGAAAGAAAGATGATCAGAAATATGTAATAGCTTTCATAAAAGTAGACAGTTAATAGACTAGAACTCCATTTGATAGCAATACAAGGAAGACATTAATCACAATGACATGCTGCATAGCAATAAGAACAATTATTCACTACTTGACACAACGTGAGAAGTAAGGATGACCCAATGCATTATTAGGCAGAGAGTTTAAAGCAAACAAAAGTAAGTGCTTTTCACACAATGCATCATTCAGCTGCAGAATCCATTGCCATAGATTGCTTTAGGAACAAAAGCATAAATGAGTTTTAAAAGGTCAGACAGTTTCATTGGGAATAGGTCTGGTGGTGGTGGTTAAACATGGTTCAGATGCAATCTCTGTCACAAATGTCTGTGTAGTAGAAGCTGGTAGGCAGTATGTGAAAAGAAGGATTTATCTTAAATATATGTGGTTCTTTTAAACTGTTCAATCAGCCCCTGTATCGACCCATTCACAAAGATAGAAAACTGGGCTAGATGCATATTTGTTCTAACTCAGAACAGTTCTTTTTATATTATCTGTTATTTTGCCACTCAAATAGTTATTATCTTTCTGAACTCTTATTTCATTAGGGAAATACACACCTTGTTGAATGGCAAACTGAAATTTGGTAAATTGGAGATGACACTGTTGATAACAGGAAATGTTTGGAAGAAGTACTCAGTTGAGGGGCACCTTCCATAAGCTGAAATCTCCTGTTCTGCCAAACCTTTAGGTTAGTAGAGAATACAAAGTAAGCAGCAGAAGGAAAAAAAGAGTCTACAGATAAATAGGTGAGATTAGTTCAGATAAGGATTGGATGGGAGTTAGTGTTAGCTCTCAGATATTAGAGATGAGGCAGGCAGAGACTGAATTAAAGACAGAAGAGGAAGATAGATAGGGACTGTGTGGGAATCTGAGTTCAGTTAAGCTGAGGAGTTCCTGTACAATGTACAGGATTAAGGCAGCCTACGGAAAAGCCAAAGACCAGTTCAGATAAAAAGCCACAGTATTTGTTCTCAAGCTATAGTAATTTGGTCACTGAGGGAATGGTGATAAAAGGTCATGTTTGAGGATTGTATTAATAATATCTCAATGTCAAGGTAATAAAGTAATTGTGTGAATGTTTTTGAACAGGTTTTGTCCAGAATACGTTACTGTTGTGATTCATGTCAACACATTAGCTACCAGTAGACTTCAGAGGTAAAACTGTCCATTGAATACAATTACAAACTGCAAGGTTCTGAGGAATTTGTTCAGGAACTGTCTCTGTTCATAAGAGAAGCCATAATTTTTAATGGCATTTTTCTGGTCTTGAGGATATCTGCCTAGTCTAACTTCTCTTGGTTCCCAAACCAGACATGCCTGACGCATCAAAAACTCTCGATGATGCTCTGGAAATGTCTGTAAAGTGCTAAGTATTCCAGGCTAAAATGTGTATGCTGGGTTTACACTGGCTGGACACCAGGTGCCCATGAAGTTATTCTATGTCTGCCTGCCTGAGCTGGACAGGGGCTAGGAGAAAATAAAAAAAAATAACAACCTTGTGGATCAAGATAGATGCAGTTTAGTAAAGCAAAAGTAAAGACTATATGGGGAAGGAAAGGAAAATAAAACAGATTACTCTTGACTTCCCATCACTAGGCAATGTCCACCCTTCCTGGGAAGTAGAACATCAGTATGCATAGTGGCTGCTCTGTAAGACTTTCCATTGAGGTGGGATAAGTAGATATATTTTCTATTAATAAAAATATTAAAATATTTTTTAAAAAACAGCACTTAGGGAATTGTGTTGGCTTCTGGTGATATTTGAGAAAACCAAGGTGGCTTAAACACCTGTATCACAATAGTAAGTTTATGGTATTTAATGTTGAACTTTAAAAGTGCATCTCACTTGCATTTAGAGGGATTCATCATCTAACAACTGAACTGTGACCATAATTCAATTGACTTTTCTAAGAAACCATTTAGATGCACTTTGGCCAACTAACATAGGAAAGATCAGGGCACCATATGTTTGGTGAATGACTATGCAAAAAACCCTCCATCTTGATACAGTATGTGGTTAAACAGATAACCACATGTGTACCACAGAGGGAAGACACCTCAATAACAGCACCTGGTGAGAAAGAAGCAAAGAAATCTAGCACTTGGGAGTTAGGTTGATGGCTGACAGGAAATTAGGACATAGACTTCCATTACAAATAACTATTTATATGTTTCATAAAAGACTGGATGGCAACAACCTTTCCTTTGCTAGTCAGAGAGTATTTAATCTCAATCAAAATGGGAGGAGGGAGGCCTGGGAGGGAGATAATTTAGTTTGTATGAATATTCTGCATATATCTGCCTATTTTAAACTGTTCTTTGAACTCTGTCCATTCTGCTTTATTTCAATTCACCTACTGAAATAGGAAACTAGTTCAGCACACTAAAAGGAGGATTGTGACACAAAAATCAGATGAAATTAAACTCTGAGTCACAAAAGAAGAGTTACCAGATGTCACCCTACACCTAGACACTACAGGGTGCCCCTTAACTACTTTTTATATGTACTGTGTTGTGTCAGTGCGTGGCGAGCCATATGGTAAGTATTACTTTTAACAAAACTCCTTCCCATCTTTTGTTTTGCATCACAACTTTAATGTTATTTTAATGTATTTTTCTGGCGGATGGATAAACCTATTTCTTTTTTCTTCCAAAGGGTTCATTATGTTCGGAGCTTACAGTTTATTTTATTTTTGTAAAGTGAATTTAGGCTTGACTCAAATACTAGTGAAATCAGTGTGTTCCTGTAATTTTTTATAGAAGGTAGCAGATAAAGTCCTGGAAAATTAACTTTGTATATTTTTCACTGAAACTGGTTTACCATAGGCTATGCTATATGAACACTTCACAAGATGCATCTCTATTCTAAGACTAGGGGGTAGAATCATCTTTAATTTCATATCTACTTAAACTTCCTGGAAAATGGAATTATTATCATATTAACGTTCCTTTAAAGTCTGAACTAAGTTTTGCATCCAGAGTGACCATTTGCTTCTTAAAAGTATCTTTAGAAAATTGGTATGAAAAATGGCATTTGCTTACTCAACAGATCATGGTATTAAACTCATTACATTATTTCTTTACTGAAATAATGAGACCATTTGGTTTAGATCTCTACCCAAATGAGACTATTTCCATCCAACTATTTTTTCCAGTCTAGGCTTAAAATGTCCCAAGAGACAAATTTTTCCTTAGAAAATTGTCTACGGTTTCAAACATTGATAGGAAAAAACATTTTCAGGTGTTCAATAATAATTTTAATATTTTTATTTTTATATTACTTGTTAAATCTTGATCTTTGCTAAAAGTACTTTCATCAAGTTTTTACGACTGACCCATTTCTAGTATTTTTTTATAATTTCTTCAATCTCAGTTATTGTCCTGTGTCAGCCAGCCAGTAATTCTTAGTTTTTCCCTTACTACTTGTCTCTGTCAATCTACTAATTTCTTCAGAGCTGAATGTATATTTGCAGTGCGAGTCTTTCTGAATAAAATGTAAAAGAGTTCACTTATTTTTGCACTAACATATTGCACTGTGTTTTTGTACATGCACACTGAAATGGAAAAAAAAATATTTCTAGTAGAGGACTCTGATTCCTGAAAGTATTTTGATGTTACAGTAGGCAAATTTAATTTTCCTGGGTTGAAATGCTGTGGCAAGAAGATTCATTGGGTCTAGTTATCAGGAGAACAATGAATAAGAGAAAATACTGTATTTTCTTCCCATGTGAGGCATTGCTGAAACATAAACTTTAATATTCCATACAAATCTAGTGACAGTATTCTTTTAAAATAAACTTGGCAGAGGGAAGGGGACAAAAAGTCACAAAAGTGATTCAGACTGAGGCAAATCCATTAAAATTTGAGTTTTAAACTTTCAATCTGCTAATTTATTAAAAGATCACTGTGATCTGATATCCCCCAAAAGAAGAAAGGCATGTGGGCCATCAGCAGATGAACATCAAATTGAAATTTTCAAATTTGTGTTTAAGTTCCTAGTTTTTAACTCAGTGTGAATCAAAGGAAAATACAGTGGGATACTTGGATTTCATGTCTTTCACAGTCTTCATATGAGGAATGTCACTCTTCAGGCACCAGCGAACTCTGTGCAGGAATAGCTGGATTTAAACCTGTGCTGTGGAGATGGTCAGCGTGAGTGTTGTGAACACCTACTGCCTTTGTAGCTGGTCCACAGCACAGGTGACATTAGGGCTTTCAAAGACTGTACTGGCTCTACAAAGATATAGTTGGTGGTGTCAGCATTTGGTCTGAATTTGAGAACAGAAGGAGGAAAACATGTAGCCCTTTTTTTAAATTTTTTAGTAAAAATCATAACAAAACTGACACAGCAAGGTCATGAGAATGCTGGGGGTTTTTTTGGTGCAACTACACAGAGGTCCCTGTCATGCATCTTCTCTGTTACTGAAACTCAAGTTAGCTAGAGACAGCTTGGGTAGAACTTTCCATCACCTTTCTGCAGCCTAGACATATCTTCTGCTTCAGTGGTGGAAGTCGTGGTAGAGGACTGGATCCAGAATTCCCACATGCTTCTAATTCTGTCTGTGAAAGTGGTTGCAGTTTTTTTAATTGCAAGCTTGGCTGAAAATGAAGGGACTGTCAATTGCTTGTTTATCTTGAGAGTAGGAAAACAAGATTACATGAATGCTAACTACAGGATAATAGGGAAAAGAAGGCTGTTTGGCTTACATAAGATCAAAACCAATAAAGTCTAAAGGTTATTTCTCTGGAACTGGACTGTGGGCTGCAGGGTTGCTGTAAGAAAGCTAAACCTTAGCCATTATTTGAAATATCTCAATTTACATGGCAGTTCTTAATGAATTTGCTGTGTTATACATTGAAGCCTAGTTAACTTTTAGCTTTGGACTATAAGACGGGAAAGAGTTGAATTGACTTCAGATGAGATGGGAAGAAACCAAGAGATTTTTGTTCTAGTCCTCTGTCTATCTCTTTGATGCACAGTTGTCCCAGTATGAATCATAGTCAAATATTCAGGCTGTGTCTAACAGGTCAATCTCTTTTCTCTGAATTAGGCTGTATTATAAGGAAGCACCATATATCTCTGCCACTCCTGCTGTAAAGCTGTCTAATCTTCTGCCTCCAGATGCACACCATCCCCTCTCTTTAGCTTGAAAAATACTTTGTACTAAATATGTCTTTCAAAATGACAAACTATTTTTAATTTGTCCTACTATTGTAGTGGATTGCCCCAGGGAACATATGGCATGACGACTGCTGCCATCTGTAGGGTGCCCTGAGGAGTTCAATGGTACGTTTCAAAGGGCCTGATATGAACTGGAGAGAATTACAGAGAATCACAGAATGGCTGGGGCTGCCCCTTAGTTCTAACCCATAAGCTCTCAACTCATTCTTCATCCACCCCCATGCAGAGTTTGATACATTCCCCTTAACAGAGAATTACGCACTATGAATACTCTTTTTTTTATTTTATTATATCCACTGTGTGCTGCTGCAGTCACTCCTAGCAGACCTTGCTTATGGGTGTCTATAGAATTAAAGTATCACATCTGGTTTTGGTTGTGGTGCTTGAGACTGAAGCAGAGACCTACTTTTGTGGGTCACCAGGGATGAAGGTGTCTGGAGTTGTTCAGCCTGGAAAAAAGGAGGCTCAGGGTGGACGTTATAACTTTCTACAACTATCTGAAAGACTCTGGAGAAAAGTGGAAGTCAGTCTCTTTTCCCAGGTAACATGTGACAGGATGAGAGGAAGTGGGAACAAGTAGCACCAGGGAATGTTTAGGCTGGATGTTAGGAAAATTTTCTTCATAGAAAGGGTTGTCAAGCACTGAAACAGGTTGCCCAGGGAGTCATCAACTCTGAAGGTATTTAAAAGATGTGTAGATGTGGCACTGATGGACAGGGTTCAGTGGTGGATTTGGCAGTGCTGGGTTAATGGTTAGGCTCAATGATCTTAGAAGTCTATTCCAACCTTGTTTCTGTGATTCTATCATTCATTCTCAGTGGTGTCTGCTACAGGACCATGGTTCTCAAACAACCTCTCTCCATATTGGCTCTTCTAATGCTGTGAAGTCTTTTAACTGCTGCAACTCAACCACTTGATGCAACAGATCATTAATCTGTGCACACCTTACTCAGGTACTTACATTTTTCCAAGGAGCAACCTACTGTCTGAACTGAAGTCTCATTCCTTACCAGTTTCAACTGTGTGGAAGCATCAGACATAGAATCACAGAATCATTCATGTTTGAAAAGACCTTCAAGTTTATCAAGTCCAACCTTGGACCTATCTCAGGAGTTTCTCTTTAAAAGCACTGGTTTCAATTGAAATAGACTCTTTTCATCACTAAATTCCCTAGACAAGATGATTAATCAAATATGAAAAAGTGAAAACCATTTCTGATATATTCAAAGCAAGGAAAAATTAATATCCTTCCAGACAGTAAGAGCCCAGAAGGGGGTAGAATTTAAAAAATTTACTGTCTCTTCCTTTACCTCCAATCCCTTCCTTACTTACTTAAAAAGAGGTAGCTGAATCTGTGATGCTGATTTATTAGCTTCTACCTCTATAAACCTGAAATAATTCATTAAGTCTAAGGGATTTACATCTGAGTACAGTTAACAACAAAATATTTAAAGGTGGAATAAACTGTGAAGAGAAAATGAACTCAAATCTGAGCTGCACATAATTTAGTCAAAATAGGGAACCTTACAGTGCATGTCAAAATTGTACATAGGTAATTACTTTTCAAACAGCAAGGAAAATAAATGCTTTCAGCAATAACATTAACTTTGCAAAGTAGTTTCCATTATGAAATTTTACCTATACACAATCATCATTTTCCTTTAAAAAATTCTTTTCGTAGGTGAGATTTTTTTACTACTTAAGTTTCTAAGTGATCTATTTAAATCTTCCTGTTCTTCAGTCTCTCTGGAAGTTCAATAGCATACTGAAAGACAAGGCAAACCAAGAGTTCCCATTTTATTAAAATATCTCACAGTTCTAAATAATTATTTTCTCTTTCTTTGCTTCACTCTTGGTGCCATTAACTACAATTTCTTTCTTTTAAAAACATGTTTTAAAATCATAGAAATATAGAATCATTTGGGTTGGAAGGGACCTTAAAGATCATCTAGTTCCAGCTCCCCTGCCATAGGCAGGGACACATTCCAGTAGACCAGGTTGCTCAAAGTCCCACTCAGCTTGGCCTTGAACACTCTCAGGGATATAGTTATGGTTAGGGGGTGTGTTTCCTCTTTTCCAATCAGTAAGAACTTCACTGAAATGCAATGACTTCTCAAACGTGATGGATAGTGGCTTAGCCACTTCCTCGACCAGTTACCTCAGGCCAGGTCCCATGGACTTGTGCACCTACAGCTTCCTTAGATGGTCTTGAGCCTCATATCCTGCAGGAGGTTGTTCTTCACTCTCCCAGTCCCTGCCTCTGCCTTCTGTGTCTTGGGCAGTGTGGCTAGAGCATCTGTCAGTGAAGACAGGCAAAACAGTCATCGAGTATCTCAGTCTCCTCCAAGTAATCAGGTATTGTCTTTTTTACAAAATCTGTTGCATATTAGTTGATATTGTGATAGTTTTTAAAGATTTTCCATTCAAGTTGTAATTAAAGTGAATGCCCAAAATTACAGCCATAAACTTTAAGCAAGCTGTTGTGGGAGACACAGCAGACTATGAAGTGTGGAAAGAACAGGCTTTGATTGTGGACCTTGAGGAGGACAGCACTGGAAAAGCATCCTGAACCTGAGAAGTTGCATACATATGAGAGACTTGTGGTTGAAGTTTTAAAATTATGCAGTTTTACCTGTACTGGGTTTTTAGCCACCAAGTTTTGTATCACCTCTCCCTGGTCATTATCACTTTCCTGCTGGGTTGCCAGCCCCTGTCTTGTATTGTATCCACCCGTTCCCTGTCCTCCCCTCTGCTTCCCAGAGGCTTTTTGTTCTCCAAGTGAGTCATCACTGGGAGCTCGTTAAACACAGGACTGTTTCTTCACAGGCGGGGAGCCCCACCTCGGGGGACCCCCAGAACAGGGATGGCCTCAGACTTCCACCCTGCACTACCGCGGTAGAAGCCACATGAACATGCCTGGGCAGCCTCCGCCAGTCCAGGGCAGCTCTTGTTTCTCTGCGCTGCCACGGCCCTGGCAGGGGGGAGCCCCCTGCCCGTCCCCGCACTGCCAGAGCGGCGGCATCAACCAGAACTTGCATGGAGCTGCCCCTGCAGCTCCGGGACAAACCCTGCCTGTCTGTCCGAGCAGGGGTGGCTCCCTGCCGCAATCTCTGCCTCGTGGTGCCAGGGCAGAATGGCTGCCACTGCTGCCAGCTTCCACCCCTGTCCTACTCTTATTGGCTACCGCCCCCGTCTGTCCCCAACCATGGATTTCTATTGGATGTTGGTCCCTCCATTTTCCTATTCGCTAGCTGAGCACCTAAGCCACTTCCCTGTCCAGAGTTCTTACCCAATCCAGTCCCAGCTCTAGCACCTTTCCCCCCTCCCCGGGGACCTCATGAAAGCCTCATGTATGTTGCAATAAAGGTCTTTCGCCTCATGTCCTCCAGACTGCAAACATCTCTTTGCCTGCACTCCCTCAGCTCTGGAGGCAGGCAGGAACCGTTTTCCCCTCCCCCCTGATGCTGCATACGCTGTTTCTCAAAATTGCAGAGCATCTATACATACTTACAGTGATTTTTGGTTGTACGTTTCTGCGTTTATTTAATTTCCATGTCGCTTTTCTCCCTCTGTACTCAGGACTGGTGAGGCTGCACCTTGTATAATGTGTCTAGTTCTGGGTCCCTCACTTCAAAAACATTGAGGTCCTGGAAATGTTGTTCAGAGGAGGTCAAAGCTGGTGAAGTGTCTAGAGAGTGAGTCATATTAGGAGTGGCTGAGGAGGCTGTGGGTGTTTAGCTTGGAGAAAATGAAGCTCAAGGGAGGCCTTATCTCACTTTTAAACTACCTGAAAGAAGGTTGTAGCCAGATGATGTTTAAACTCTTTTCCAAGGCAACTAGCAACAGGACAGGATGAAATGGGTTGGACATCAGGAAGAATTTCTTCTTTGTAAGAGTGGCTAAATATTGGAATGGACTGCCCAAGGAAGTGGTGGAGTCATTATCCCTGGAGGTGTTCAAGAAATGGCTGGACATGGCACTCAGTGCTATGGTTTAGTTGACAAGATGACCAGTCAAAGGTTGGAGTTTCATAATCCTGAGGTCTTTTCCAGCCCTAATGATTCTGTGATTTAAACATTATCACTGTACTTTTATATTATACATCTTTATCTATCTTGTACTGTTGCTTGACTTCTCTCTTGCAGATATCCCTTGGAGATTTGTGTGACACAAGTGTGTAGATTGGAAAATAGGTATTCTGTCTGTTCAAAAAAACATTCAAGTTTTCACCCTTTTAAAATTAAATTAAGACTCCTGAAAGACTTATAAACCTCCACAGTTATTGATTAGGAAATTAATGTCAAAATACCAAGGTCTGATAGATTGTAGACAAGTATTTCAAGTATCTCATTAGTCACTACTCTTATATGGTGACAAGATTCCCATTCCGGTTTTAAGAAATCTGCCACTAGAGAGTTTCACCAGAAAAAGAGTGCTGTTTAAGTTAAGAAAATTTGTAATAAAATTTGTGAACTGAATTGCTTTCAAGTGAGAGGGGAGACATAACTGCATTTGCTTCTTTTTAGCATCTTATGTTCAGTCCAATATATATCATGCTACAAAAGTTCCACTTGCTCCTATCCATAAATATATTCTGCTTATTTTTTGTCACTAGTACTTTATTGTGTTTTATAAAACACCCTAAGCTTTTTTTTAAATATATATCAAGGTTGTTTTTATTTGGTTTTGAATAATTTGAAGTATTCAGAAAAATATCTTCATGAGTTTTGGAGAACAAACAAAAAAAATCCATTAACCTTCAAAATAATTGATGTGTGTTTTTAAGGTTACTGATTTATTAAGACACTTTGTGCACCTGTTCCAATCATTAGTGATATATTGTTCCACAGTAAGCACTCATTCCATCTTAGTTAAATAGTATTATTTGGTTGGATTGATTATTATTTGCAAAAACTTACTAAATTAGGATCTGTTATTTTTTTACTATGCATTTTTTTAAAAAACACAACATTTGAAGAAAAAATTGTGAATATAAATTTGCCCATACATACTGAACAAAACAGTTTTCATATGTAAACATCTGCACTGAAGGTCTCCAGTGTAATACTGAAGATCTTGAATCACTGTGAAAAACATCAGTGCAGAAATTTCATCTAATCACAAGCAGTTATGCCAAAAAATTCATTTATCACACTTTGATGGGCTTGCATTCTGAAGTCATATTCTAAAAGGACCAGAAATTTAGAACTCTGGAAAGATACCACAAGACAGCTTTTCTAGTAAAGTTTCCTGGAAACTGACAATCATTATATCTTTACAGATTTTTAACACACTCAGTGGTATCAGTGATTCTCCTAATTACCTTGAAGAATTAGACTATATGCAAATTTCCTTTTAACATGATGCAAACCAAAATTAACTAGTGCTAAACTGTCTTCTCTGAAATAAGCACTATCCACCAACTGAAAAATTGGAGTTTCTTATTCTGAATAAGCAATATTCGAGTTTGCCTCGTTGTCTAAAGTCTGGAACTATGCAACTTAACAGAAATGCCTGGAGCTTATAGAGAAAAAGAAAATTTCAAATGTCAGTGCAATTTTGAAGGTGAGTTAGGACCTATGTGGTGAGACTGTACTGTGCAGAGCCTCATCTAGCATCTGTTGATCCTATGAATCTATATAAAACAGGGTCAGAGACCAGGTTAGTTTAGGACCTGAAAGCTGTGGCACAGTGTCAGATGCTTACTAGAGAATGTCCAATGTCTCACATATTCTTGTTGTGTCCCAGAGCCAGTTCTGAATGGAGTCTCTGTAATGACAATAATGTTATTTTCTTCAGCACATGATTTTCTTTACCTCTTACCCCAAGAGTAGATGTCAGTGTCTGGGCATAGTGTTAGATGTTTTCCAGCTCTTGGGATTCTCCCTTACATGAAGAGTCATTCCACTGCAGTCTGCCATGTTTGTTGATCTAACAAGAAAAAGTTTCTTAGAATACCCTAAAATCACTTCAAAACCAGCCAAGATTTAAAAGAAGCATCTTTTATCTAAACTCAAGATGAAATGGTGGTTTGAGGAGGTAGAGATGAAAACTCATTTGTAGATTTTACTTACCAGTTGTCTTGATCCTTACTTTCTCAAGTGCTGAACTGCTTTTGGAAATTTCCTTGAGTTCACATTTCTTGTTTGTTCAGAAACCTATTCCTCTCCCAACTCACATCTGAATTGTCTCACTTGAATTTGCTTGTCCTTCATAAGAAATGGAACCCGCTTTCTCTACCTGGAAAACTAGAGCATCCCATGGCAGAATAACTACTTCATCCATCTTCTCATTCTTTCTTCATTTATGAAAGTGTAGCATGAGTTTGCAACCCTGGCTTTGGACCATTGACTGTCGACTGTCATCTGCCTCCTCCCAACCCCTGCCCCACACTTCATTCAATACTTTTTAAATTATAATGAACATTCAGATATCGTGATAAAACACCCCTGGGCTTCTAACTGTCCCACCTTCTATTTATTTCAAAGAAAACCAGGATTCTGTACATGTAAACTGTGATCATATGAACATTGCTGTGCTCAGACACAAAATATTTGATATATGATGATATCAATTAGTTATTTTGTTAGTTATATATACATTATTTATTTAAATAGATGGACAGCTGTTGGAGACATTTGAGGAAATGTCTACCAAACATATAGCACTTTGTCCACTGTGTTCTTCAAGAATGAGTCTCTCTTGTGCTCAGACCCAACTTTCAGTGGTTCTCAAAATGCACAAATTCTGTGTTGACTGTCTGATTTTGGGGGTCTGTTCATGGGTCTGCATGTGCCAAAATCTATCTCTCTGCTCCTGCTATTGCCTACATGTGCTCCCCACTTGTTGGGTCTCTGCCTCCCTAGTCTGTCCTTAACTCCTTGTTTGTTTTTTTTTTTCAGTCCATTCTGCCAAGTCATAGTTCTGAAGGCACTTAGAACTTCTACCTTAGCACTTTGGCTTTCACAAAACTGATGTATACGCATAATTAAGAACAAACAGAACACACACACACACACACACACACACATATATATATATATATACACACACTTTTTGCTGCTGCTGCATTTTATGAAAAATTTTAAATTCATGATTTTCTTCCTTGATAATTTAGGCTTATTTTACCATGATTACAGTGATAATTTATGGCTTCTAGTATCAGGACTTCTTATTAGAAAGAACATTTTTATTCCCCATAATCCATACTTTCTCTCAGTTTGGACAGTTTTTCCTCACAGTCTTTGTGGGAATTAAAAATATTTATTCTGTGAATCTCAAGCAGCCTGAAGCAAGTGGTGTAATCTCTAGGTGTGTTCAATGGCTGAACTTTATTGCAGCTAACTTGCTTTTGCAATGAAAAGAGAAACTAATTGGGTTTTGTGATGAAAAGTCTTTTGGATGTGAGATGTAAGCTTGGTATACAGCACATCTCTCCCAGACTCAAAGATCATTGAATTCATTAACATCCTGGTAGATACATTAAGGGTTTTTGAATTTCTTCTTTTGATATATGTGCCTAATTTCTGTTTAAATTGTATTTTAAGGTCCTATATGCTCTTTTGTATCTCAAGTTCTATACCAAAATTGACAGAAGGAATCTGTAACTAATTTGGGAAGTTCATAGGAACCTTCTGAATCTCATTCTACAGTCATTTACAAAAGCTCTTTTTCCCTCCAAAGTCAAAAATTTCCAAAGAAAGGTTTGCAGAAACTTTTTTAACTGGGGACACAGTTCCACTGTCTTTGTGTATTTATTTTGCCTTTGCTATCTCCTCTCGGCTGCGGTTATTGTACAAGACTCTAATACTCCACTGGCATGAGTCTGCTTCCAATTTCAAGAAGGCAAACTCTTCAATCTCTCATGCCTCAAGGCAAAAATGAAAATCACTGAACAGCTTATCCAAGAACTACTTTTTGCTGAGACAGCTCCCCTTGTTGTCTGTTCCAAGCAGGAGCTCAGGAATTGGTATTGTAATCCATTTAATAAAACAATGAACTCTGGTTTTCATGTCAGCAGGGAAAGATAAAAAGGCCTTTCTTTGCTAATCACCATCTGGATTAATTTCATTTGCCAAAAATCTTCACCTGTAATCAAAAGCCAAGAGTAGTGTTATATCTTTATTTCCAAGGCAAAGTTTTATATTTTAGGTATACATGAGAATGTATTGTAAGTCTCCCCTGTATTAGACATCTACTCACAGTATTTGCTAAATGTATGAATATGTATGTAAAGTAAAAAATATAAAATTATCTGGGGGAAATCTAACAAACATGCTCAGTTAAAGGAATGAAAGCATTTCAGAGCATTCTCTAAGACAGTTTCTTCACAGGAACTCTCTTGTAACCAGTTTCTGCCTTAAATTTTTTTCTTTGAAAAGATTTTTTTTGCTTTTCTTGCAGTTTGAACAGTCCACACATATTGGTTAAAGACCTTAATTTACCTAAAGGTATTCCATGCTCTACAGGAAGGCTTTCTTGAGGAAGAAACCATCTATTTTGTTGGCTTAATCTGTATGTTTAATGCTGCAGCATTTACCTCATAAGCTCCTCAAAAGAAAAAAAGCAATAGAAAAGAAAAAACAGGTTCAGGCTGGAGTGCTCTCTGTCCACATATATGCTGAGTGTAGGGAAAAGCAACTCAGCCACAGGAGCCCAGAGAAATCCAGAATTCAGCTGCAACCGTTCTTATTTCTGAACCTCCAAAGGAAATTTTCACCCTGGGTTCCTTGCCGGGCAGACTGAATGCACACATCCTCCAAGAACTGAGTCAATCCAAGCATAGATGAATCAGGAAATTACAGATATAGGCAGTAAAAGTTGCCTGAAGGACTCTGGCTGTCTTGAAGTAAGACTAAAATATTTGTTTCCTGTCCCAGTGTTGGTGTCATTTGGACACAAACTCATATGTTGCTGCTTTCACCTAAATCTGAGGGTCAGCCAGCTATTAACTCAAAACCTGCTCTGCTGCTCACTGTGAAGACTCCTTGCTGGCAGGGTTGTGAAGTGTTTATAAAAGAACCGAGAAGCTGCAATTCTCCTCAAGCTCTGCCAGCTCCAGGAGATGCTCACTGCATATCGTGGTTATCCCTCAGAGACTGAGAAACCACCTCTGAAAGAAGATCTGTGGTGAGGAAGCTACATAAGCGCAGGAAAATAAGGTAAGCTGAAAGATGTCCAAGTGCTGTACTTGAGTTGGTCTAGCAGCCAGATGGGAAAGACTACATACATATCTGTTTTGTTTGCAAGTTAATACTAATACTCAATGTCTAAACTCAAAGTTTATTCATTTTTGTATTTCTGTGTTAAGTGAACAACCCTTTTTTCTAGGAGAGCAGTAGACAATTGACAGGGGAATTATTCATACTCAAATATCAGATATATGCCAGCATGTGCTCCTCCTTGCCTATGTGTTTCTGCACTCTCATGAATGCACATGTGTTTCAGGTTTAGCTGCACATAATTCTTCCTGAGAAGTTCTCAGCAGAGGTAGCTCAAGTTTGTACCTCAGGGAAAAGAGGAGAAATACCCTGGCAGTTTTCTGAGCCTCAGCAAGTATGCATATTCTGAGGCTTAGCAGTTACCTCATTAGGGTCTCAAAACTGTAATCTCAAAAGTGTAATCTGGAGGTGCCAATGTTTCAACTCAAGTGTAGACTGCATTTTTTCTTGAATAAGCCACTACTGCCATTCACACTTGTTTGAATGCTAGAAGCCTCTCTTACATAGAAATATTACTCAAAATCTAGTAGGGAAAGATGATACTTCTTTCTGGGAAAGCAAAGTTGAGTGTCTTAGGCTGAAAAATATTTCTTCAATTCCATATGAAGACAACTGTGTTCTTGGCTACCGTCTTGGTTAACAGAATAGGAAACAAAACAAACATGCAGACCACTCTTAGTGTGTGAGTTGTTCTGGTTTTACAACTTGAACACTAGCAACAATCTCATCATGGTTTCTTTGGGACAGCAAGGTGCTAGCAGCAGATATAGTATTCTTTCTTCTTCTTATACCACAGTTTGTTTTTCTGATGTAATACTAATCGGAGAATCTGTATCAGGACCTGCAGGAAAAATAACTCAGATGCTGTGAGTGCAGCTGAAGAAAAGAAAGGAGCAGAAGATGTAAGACCAGAAAAGTATTTCTGCAACAGTGGGCAGAGTAGAAGTTACTCAGAGGGTATTCTAGGAACTATAGCAGAGTTATTAGGATGAACTGAGAGAAAACTGAATTAAATGGTTGGCTTGAATTGAACAGGGCTGAGAGGATTATTATTATTTTAATTGAAGACACCTGATATATTTCTCCAGGCTGTAGAGGTATCATATATCATAGTGCCAAAGTTCTTTTGTCTCCACATTTATTTCTTCATAGATGGTAGCATCTCTCATTTAAATAACCATATGTATAAGTCTCATTTACATGATTTATTTTGTGCAGTGACCACAGGGAATATTAAAGTCCCTGAGAAGCAATTGGGAGTTCAGTTCATCAATTCCCTCAACATACAGATGGAGTGGAGTCCATGCCATAACTGCATGTGGATTGATGTTTCCCAGGCATCTCTGACTGAGGTGAGGAAGTGGGGAGTTTCATTGATATAGCCATTTCATATCACTGAATAAGGCTTTTATTAACTCCAGCTGAAGAGTGTCAGGCCCCAAGACTGCCAATCCTCATTTTGCACCAAGAAGGGGGTTACTTTCAAATGTGACATATTTTAGGTGCCACCAGATGCCACTATCAATAGTTCTAGGCTTTCCCTTGAATTAAAGAGGGTTATTTTCCCTGGAGAAGTGTTCTTTGCTAGCAGTGATGCCGTTCACATTAGAAACCCAGAGCAGTGCCCAGAAGAGACAGCTTGGCCTCACAGAATTCCTAAGAGGATATGGCTTAATGGTGAACATTGGGGTGCTGGGTTGACAGCTAGACAAGATGATCTTAAAGGTCTTCTCCAATCTCAACATCTTATGCTTCTGTGAACTTGGTTTTCTAGATCTGTACTAGAATACATTGGTCAGACTTTACTGAACAGACTTATTCCAGCTGAGATTTTGGATTTACTACTTAGGCATGTCACCTTATCTATTGAGGTTTCTCCCAGCTGATTGAATAATATTCTTCCATTCTTGGAACAGAATTAGTAGGTTTTTGCTCCATTGAAATGTACTGATTAGTCAAAAAGTAATGCTTTGTAAGAGGAGTGTATCATTTTTAACAAAATTATCCGTGAACAATTGCAGATCCATTTCATTTATGCTGAAACATTTAATTTTGCTATTATCTTAGTGTCGTAGATTGAGCGATAAACTTTAAATGTAATTCTTTTTTGTGTTATGGAAAAACACAATGGTCTTGTGATCAGACCATTCTAATAATTACCAAGTTACTATTTATTTCCCTGTGACCTAATCACAGGAAACATCTTAGTATCTTCTGTTTCAAGTTAGGATGAAAGAAGTTCGAAATGTAACAACTTTTTGTAGATTTGATCTTCTGGGACTTTGAGATGTTCTGCTTTGAAAAGTAAGGTAAGTGAAATAAAAGCATGACATAAGATATTAAAAATAATAATCTTTATTCATGTTTCATTAAACAGATGGTAAGAATCCCTTCATAGTCTCTGAGCTCCGTTTATATCAGGATGTACTTATAAACTCATTAGAAAACATTCTGTGCATGGTAAAAGTCTTTCCTGGAGACTCGGGTCACTCTAAATGCAATTACATGAAAATGCATAGAGTGCATCATCACATCAACTCACTTATTTGGTTTTTAACTCAGTATCTGTTAATTAGTATTCATGATGGACTCTCTGACAAATAGGGTTATTACCAACACATGCTGTAAACATAAATCAGTGGATATCAATAAAATTGTATTTTTGTTCTGGTCTTGTTTACAGATCTTCCTCTGGAATGCCACATAAATACTCCAAGTGCTTGCAAGAAGCTTGCCACTCATGTTATTAGTTTTCTCTGGCTTAGAGCACTGACACTGATCATTTTCTGACAATGTTTACCAACAACAAAGGTGTCCTATTGATCAAACTTTCTCTCTTTTACACTCCTATATGCCCATGAATGCCTTACATCACTTTGCCTTGAGCCAAATGGAACTATAAACACAAAGCATGCAGCAAATGATGTCTATAACCATTAAGTTTATGGCTTGATGTGAATGACAGCAACAGATCACTGCAGGAATTTGAAAGAATCAGTACTTTTACATTTCATGAGAAAAAGTTAAAAGGAAAAAAAAGCAAACAAACAAAAAAATCCAACCAAACCCCCAACAAACTAAAACAACTACAACAACACAAAACATTCATAGTTTAAGTTTTTATGTTGTGAACCCCTGAAATCAGGATTGCTCAGTTTTAGAAGGATGCATTCTGCCAGCCTCTGCATGCTGACTCACACTGTAGTCATAGGGCATAATTATCACAGTGAATTATATCTGCAGACAAATGCAGTTTTTTGTCTGCAATACATACAGGACAAAGACTGAAAGGCAGAATGTGTCCCACAGTGATTTGCAAAGCCTCAGACTGATTTCTTTAAAAGAGCCGCATCAGTCAGTTTGTGAAAAGCATGTGTCAAAAACTGCACTCTCAGCTAGCCTGGGGTTTTTCCTTCCATTATACTGACAACTTTAGAGACTTTTATACACCATGATGATTCCACTTTCTTACAAACTATGTATTTATCACCCTGCTTTGGGATAGACTTAATCTAAGGCTATATTTGAAGAAATCTTAGTTTTTAGAAAGCAGTAAAATAAGAGGTTTGGGTCTCCAGAATAGATTTGTCATTTAGGGAGTATGTATTTCTTTGAATCCTTTCTACTTTCTTTCATTTTTATTTTTCCCCTTTAAATAAACCACTATGTTTTGGGGGAGAAAATTTCTCTTTGCCACACCAGCTACTGAAGGACACATAACTCTGGCAATGTCTTCACTTTTTTCTTTTTAGCTTCAGTTCTATGACTCATCAGACATATGCTAACAAGTAAGTGACCTTGCATAGATATCATAATTATTGTCATTTTAACTTAAAAATTTGATTTTTTCCCTGGGACTTTTTCTGACACAAACACCTTTTTATGGAGACTATTATTTATGACTTTGACCTCATTTGCAAACATCCCTGTGGAGGACAGACTGCAAAAACATTTATAGTTCATCGCTTCAGAAAGTTGTTAATAGCATAGGAGTACTTTTCTGAATTTGGACTTCAACCTGAAGTAGTTTAACAGTAAATTGATCTACTTTGTATATAATTTAAACTACCACTTGATCAATTTGGAAAAATAATGAAATCACAGAATCACAGAGTTGTGAGGTTTGGAAGGGATGTCTGGAGACCGTCTAGTCCAGCCCCTCTGCAAAGGCAGGGCCACCTAGAGCAGGTCACACATCCATGTGGGTTGAGAATGTCTCCAGTGAGGGAGACTCCACGACCTCCCTGGGCAGTCTGTTTCACTGCTCTGCTGCACTCAGTGTGAAGTTCTTCCTCATGTTGAGGTGGAACTTCTTGTCTGTTAGTTTATTGCCATTACTCCTTGTCCTGTCATTGAGCATCACTGGTATGAGTCTGCCACCATCTTCTGGGCACCTACAATTGAGATCCTTATATTTTTTATGAGATCCCCTCTTAATCTTCTCTAGACTAAAAAGACCCAGATCCTTCAGTCTCTTCTCATAAGAGAGAAGCTTCAGACCTCTGATCATCTTTATGGACTCCACTGAACCCCTCTCCAGTAGCTCCTTGTCTTCCGTGAAGAGTGGAGAACAGAACTGAACACGATACTCCAAATGTGGCTTCACTAGGGCTAAGTAGAGGGGGACGATCACCTAGTGATGTTCCTCAGTGTTAAATGAGTTAGGAACAGCTCATTAGGATTTATCTTAAGAGGATACAAAAACGAGTTGATATTATACTGTACAGAATAAGATGATGTTTCAGCAAAAAAACAAGCAACTTCAGGAAAACGAGTAATTTTAAGCTTCAGAACTTTGTGCTGCCTCAGAGCTGACAGAAGTCCAGAACCAGAACTTCTATCTGAAATATTGAGAAATACAAGTAAATAAATACGTGGAGCTCAGCATTCATTTTGCAAAACTGTTAATGGACTGTTTACTGTAATGTCTGAGACAGCAATATGTTATGAAGCTTGAAATGTCTCAGAATGTATTTCTGACAGGACTGCACTTTCTGATAGGAAATCTGCTTTGCCTTTCCTTTACTATTCTTAGTCTATGACACTGTGATTTTTTATCAAGCAGTTTGACTACAGATGGAAACAGTTCCTAAGTGCTTAACTGCTGCACTTTTAAGGAAAATAGGGTTAAATTGTCCCTTTGGGGCACAGTTATGCTCTTTCTCTAGTACTCAATATGTGGGATAAGTTATTATCTAGCTCTCATTTTTCAGAGCACAAGATTAGGATATGTTGTTGTATTGAAACTTCTCCCCTCAATTCAGTGTAATCTTCTTTCTTTTAAAACTGTAGAATATTTTTTAATATTTCAGAGAATCATATTCCTTCTCCTCAATGCTAGTGCTAGGTTGGAGCACTTGGGTAACTTGGGGAAAATAGTCACACAGAACTCACTAGAAGGAGAAGTTCTGGGATACTTAGCTGCCAGGAATGGCTGTCACAGAGTCTTTCAGTGATCCTGCTAGGTTGTTATGAAGATTAGCAGTCACAGAGCCTTTACCTTGTCGCTTTTCAGCCCAAGAGCACTGTCATTTTTTTTTTCTGCTCCTTCTTCATCCATGCCCCGTCTGCTACAAGATCCAGCAGTTCTTTCTCTGAGTCCAATCTCACAACATATCTGGACTCACAAAAACACTCAGAGGTTTTAGCACTCCATTTCATGGCACTCCCTGTCCTGGGAAAACAGTGCAGGGACACCACAGGGACCTTGCTAAGAGCCAGAGAGAAATTTTTATTTTGAATGATATCAGTTCTCAGACTACCACAGATGTAGGCATGTTTAGTAGAGCCTCTGCTCTACACCAGGGTATAGATCAGTGCAAGGAAATTTTAGGGACGGTCTGTGCAAATAGAAAACGCACAGAACAAGATGGGAGAAGGGGTAAAGCCTCCTCACTCAGAGTGTTGTCACACTTAAGTCTCTGTTCAACAAACTGCAGCTGCACTTTGGGCATTATCCTTGAGCGATCCAGTCTAGATTTAACTGCAGAATGAAACAAAGGGATCTTATTTACAAAATTGTGTTGGTTTTGCATGGCAAAGTTTTGGCAGCGGTAAATTACAGGGGTGGCTTCTCTGAGAAGCTATCAGAAGCT
Organism: Myrmophylax atrothorax; assembly: GCA_026770055.1. Classification (NCBI taxonomy): domain Eukaryota; kingdom Metazoa; phylum Chordata; class Aves; order Passeriformes; family Thamnophilidae; genus Myrmophylax; species Myrmophylax atrothorax. The sequence goes on along the minus strand of JAOXXN010000446.1, from coordinate 109,708,537 downwards.
TTCCCCATGCATGATGGAGCCAAAACCAGACCTCCAAGGTGGACCTGCTGCTGGTCAAGGTTGAGCCCATCAGTGATGGTGGTAGAATCTCAGGGATAATGTGTTTAAGAAGGAAGACAAAGAAACCCATCCTGTGCAGCACAAGCATTAGTCAGAAGAAAGGAGGGAGAAAATCTGAGCACAATAACCCTGCAGACACCCAGGTCAGTGAAGAAGGAGGAGGAAGAGGTGCTTCAGGTGCTTGAACAACCCTTGGTGCAGACCACAGTGAGGAAGGCTGTGTCCCTGAAGCTCATGGAAGTCTGTGTAGGAGAAGACATCCACCTGCAGCCCATGGAGGATCCCACGCTGGAAAAAATGGATACCTGGAAGAGGCTGTGAACCTGTGGGAAGCCTGTGCTGGAGCAGGTTTGCTGCCAGGACCTGTGACTCTGTGTGGGACACACACTGGAGCAGTAAGTTTCTACGGGATTACATCCTGTGAGAGGGAATGAACTCCCCTGGAGCAGGAAAGAGTGTGAGTCCTTCCCCTGAGGACAGACTGGCAGAGATGATGCATGATGAACTGACTGCAGACCCTAGTCATGCTCCCTTTTTAAGATTTAATTTTTCTTTCTGATTATCCTAGTCTGATTTAATTAAACTAATTTCCCCAAGTGGTATCTGTTTTGCCTGTGATAGTCACTGGTGAGGGATCTCTCCTTGCCTTGCCCTTTACTCCATCCATGAGTTTTTTGCCATATTTTTCTCCTCTGCGCAGCTGAGGAGGGCAGTGACAGAGAAGTTTTGGAGGGCACCTGATGTCCAACCAGAGTCAACCCACCACCAAAATGTTATCATAAATCATGGGGTTTATACCAGCAGGCAGCACAATATTTTAACTCCAGGGTCACAATTTTATTGGAGTTCCTAAGTGACCTAAAAAGTACCTGCCATCGAGGACTGGCAGCAGCAACCCCAACAAGAGTGGGTGCTGCTGGATGAGAGCAGCCCTGTGCCCTCCAGGCTCTGGGTGCCGATGAACTGAGGATGTGGCAGCCTGCACATGTCTGAGGAGCCACTTATTGTCTCTGATCAGGGGATTAAGCTAAGCACTGCTGGTGTGTATTTGAGTTGTTAAGTTCAGTGCTCTGACAAATCCCTTCATTTATATGATCTGGCACCCAAAAGAAAAAGGAGAAGGTATTTAGTTACATTTTATCTCCTACATCAGCCTATGTGGAATCAGTGAAGTAGTTCTTTCCAGCTCATACTTAAACACAGGGGGTTACACTGTGAGTTATCATATTTGGAGAGAAATACTGAACAGGAGAATCCCTAAAGTAAAAAACTGCTTTTTTCTTTTGCCTTTTTTTTTATTTTTATTTTGACAAGTGCAGTTACTAAATTTCTAATTATTTGTACTGGTTCATATTTCTCTACTCAGAGCACTGTACTTTATTAAATAATGAAATCAAGTATTATGTTTCCTCAATACTGACATTCAGCTATTTAATCTTTGCTGAGAAGTGGGAAAGAGTCTACCATTTCTCATGTTAATTATAATGTAGGAGGATTAGCTAAATGCATATTAGCTCCTTTTTTTTTTTAAACTGTGATACTTTTATTAAACTGTTTCATTAACTATTTG
>JAOXXN010000446.1:109694436-109706282 GCA_026770055.1 Myrmophylax atrothorax | reverse complement strand
ACTATTTGAATCTCCTTGTAGGGCTTATGAATGTTTTGGTGAAGGATTTATCCACTAAACCTACTGGTTTGGTGTTACTGAAACTGTTCACAGCAAATTCAGCAATTGATTTGAATCTAAAAATGGGAAATATAGTAATATTTACATTTACACTTACATTACCAAAAAATACCGAAATACTGGCCTCAAAGAGGTGCTGTGTGTTCTTATGCCCATTGAGATTTTGCAATTTCTATTAGATGCTAACATTCTTTAGAAATATCTACTTTACACATCTGCTAAAAACAGATTTCCAATTACTCCTTAGTGTCTTCTAACAGTTTTATTCTGATTGGAAAATATCAAAAGCCATAAAGCAACATAGAAATGTATGGAGAGCATTGCCAGTGTCCTTGATTCCAAAAGCAGTGATCATGTCTTTTATTTCTGGAAAGTCTTGGGAAAACCAAATGCTAGCCTTCCTGAAAGAAAATAAAGCCTTAGCATTTGACCAGTAGTCTACTGGAAAAATTTCTTCTGACTCCAGCTCTAAGAAGCACTTTAGCTTTGTATATCTGATCAAGGCACACAATCAGAGGCTGAACATATTAACATCAGGAGCATCACCATAATCAAGATAATGTGAATGTTTTGGTTACTTATCTGAAATGATTCAGAAGAATAGGTGCAAAAAGCCCCATCACATATATTTGATGGAGACTGTTTAAAATATATTTCCTATTATGTCAGGAGTATCTTTCATTTAATCTACTATTTATCCAACTAATCAAAAACAACTAAAAAAATCCATCAGTTGCTTCCATTGACCTATAAAATGGTTAATATTTACACAGAAATCAGCAAATTTCCTACTGTGAACTTTGTAAATTGGAAATTGGCACTCCTATTTCTGCCTTTTAAAGTCATCCCCTTGATCCAAAACTCAGGGAAAATTTTGTACCAGTGTTAGCAAAATGCAGAGCCATGAGGTCTCTGTGAGTTACATGCAGGCTCATAACTAACTGTCCCTCATTCTGTCCCTCTGTTCAGCTTGGACAGTGATTATGACAAAATTCAGAAATGTGATAGGAGGAATATTTCTTGAGCCAGCTGAAATTTTTCACATTTTCAAGTAATAGGATCATTAGAGATGATATTCAAGGATATAGAGAGGTAAGGTTTAGGGAGAGGAAGAATCTTTTATTAACTCAACTTTATAGTTTCAAAACCAGACATGCTTCAGGCATACAAACCTTTTTCTTTTGCCCTGGAAACTGGTCTCTTTTTATAACTGTATCAGCTAGTTTAATAAAAGATATTGCTTCTCCCTACAAACCTTGTCTTTCAGATTTTAAGACACATTAAAGCAAGTGAGTTCTGCCCTGCTATGAGCATTTCACAAAATTTTTATTTCAAAGCAATAGTCAGCAAAATGCTATAACTTCAGCAAGTGATACAGACACACAAAAATGTTGACTTTACATTCCTTTATATCTTCAGCCTACACATTCCTACTTTATCCTCTTCATGCCTGCTTTCATCCTTCCCTTCTGGTGCCTTTAAAAAGTGGAAGTACTAATTGCATCATCCCTGCATTTTATTGATACAGATTAAACCCAGCAGTAGTATGTCTACTGAACTCAGTGGGATCTCTCTTAACAATTTCTGCAAACTAAATAATACTTGTTCCTGTACATGATATCACTAGCTGCACTTCACACACATTTACCTATTTCCATGCTTTTTTATTCAGATATGCTTCAAATATATATTTTTTAAAGCTACCATCAGAAATATTTTAAAATGTCACATAAAAATAGGCCTGAAAAACACTAGAGGGAGAAATATCATGAGCCATCAAGCCTAATTTCTTTCTGAAGTAAAAATAAGCCCGTAATACTTTCCCTCTCTTCTTAACCTATGTTCTCCTAGTTCTCTCTCCACCTCTTGTCCTATTCCTGTCCCATGATTCTCACTTGTCCTAATTATATTTATTACTTATAGCTGAAGAATAATTATCAGTCAAGTAAGCAGGAAAATTTTAATTAATGCTAATTTTACATTTAGATTTTGTCTGTGTACACATATAAAAAAATTATATGCAGTTCTAGAGTTACAGAATTTAACCCAAAAGTAAAAACACCCAAACTCCCAGTCTGGTTTAAAGCATCAGCTTCGACATCTGGAAAGTGAACATTGCACCATTTAAAAATCAGGCAATTGAACATATCACTGGGAAGAGCAGAGGGCTGAGAAAATTCAATGGTCTGGCCTCTGTCACAGAAGTTAGACACTTGGTTTTAAAAAGTGTTTAAATAGCAATTGCCAGAGATTCAACAAGCATATTCTCCTTTTGGGAGCCCTGCTTGGTAGCAAAAGATAAACTGAGTCATCTTCTTTCCCGCAACCCATTCCCCAAAACTCTCTCTTGTCTGTGTCCCTGCCCCACCATGTGCTGTCCATTATATCGTCAATGACTCCCCAACTACACTGGGAACAGAGACGGTGCTCCTCTGCCCCATTGCACAGATGCTTTCACACTCTACAGGGTACTGTGCTTTTATGTCTCAGTCTAGTCTTTTCTTTCCCAGTATCCAATGACCCATGACCAAAGGTAAAACTCATCTGATCAGATGTAGGTACCTACCATGAGATAGTTATTTAGACTCCTTATGATCACCAAAGAGACCAGGATACTTCAAGGTTGAAATTTATCTTAACCTAAAGCTGGGATTTGATAGGAATCTGATTAATTGCATCCTAAGAGTGCCTTATTCTCACCACTGCCTGTAGTGGGCCCTTGGATTGACTGGCATGTAGATAGATGTCTTTAATCTAACCACACACCTAAATGTATAGATGAATGGTACATCTCAAATCTACTAGGTCCAGGGATATTTTAATGAAATATTCTGGAAGTTACACTTCAGTTTTGCCTAAGCAGCATTTTAAGCTTGTAAGTGCTCTGTTTGTTCTGGTTTTAGTTAACTAACCTCTTTACTCACTTCTGAAAATCTATGCAGGTTTCTGTCCTCACCTTTGAAAATTTGGTTCTTAAGACCTTAAGTCCAACTCTAAATTGCTTCTAAATTCCTAAATTTCTATAACATTATTTTGCAGATAAGTTACTGAGTGCTCCAAGCCTGTCTTATAGAAAATACTTCATCCACCCCCAAATAAATTGGGGGCATATAAAAACTGGGAGCTAATTAATTCTCAGTTATGCTAAGCAGCACTCTTTCTGCTTGTCTTTCCTAAGAAAGCCTTGTTTGCACAAAGATCTTTTTTTAGAAAGGCTTTGAAACCTTTAGTACAACTGAAATTAAATTAATCAATTTATATTTAAAACATAGTCAAAAGGAATAAAAATGTATTACTGTAAAATATTCTGAAGTATTATAAAACCTGAAAATTTTGTTGACATTCTGAGGTTGGATAATATATGGTAAATAAAAGGTCACAAGCGTTTTATGGTTTTCACTGTTCTAATTTTAGAATAATGGTATTTAAGTTTTGGAGAATTTTAAATACACCTAACTTTTAACTGGTTTTCTATAATTCTGATTGACAAAGAGATTTAATCATAGAATTATAGAATGGTTTGGGTTGAAAGGGACCTTAACGATCATCAAGTTCCAGCCCTGCCATACATAGGCAGGGACACCTTCCACCAGACCTGATTATTCTGAGCCCAATTCAATCTGGCCTTGAACACCTTCAGGGATGGAGAGTTCACAAATTCTCTGGGCAACATTCACTGAAGTTGAATAAAAATATTCACTATTAAAAGTAATTATGGTTATTTTAATGCTTCTACATACTAAGCAAAACAAAGATTTTCGACCACATTTCAAATTAAAATTAAAAGCAAATCTTTTGGAATGCAGAATAGTTAACAATTTTATTATTTTTGCCTGAAGATTGTTACTGTCATGAGGACAAATTCTGTATTCTGGTTTTGTCATCCCAAAAGTATTCAAGAAAACTGAAAATTCCCTTCCTTTTTCCTCTCCTGCTCCTAGACTGGAGCATCTTACTCCAGGATGTGCTACCAATCTCATTTCTGTTGCAAAGACACACAAGTGGATGAGGCAGCCTCAAGGGAAGGTGACACTCAGTGCCTGTGTGGCTCAGAGATACCAGGATCTGTGGGCTTTAAAGTTTTAGGAAAAGCAGTAGAGAGATGCTGGGGGAGAACACAGTATCAGCCACAGATTAGAAACACAGGAATCATCTTGCAAAATTCTGTCTGTGTCTCACAATAACACTGGGACTGGGAAGCAAAGGCTGTGGCAGCAACTGGGTGTACTGGTAGACTTGCAGTGCTTACTACAGAAGTTGAATCAGAAACTTGGAAATTTTATAATTGTCCCTGACTGTAACTCCCATCAACCAGTAGCAGAAATATCATAAGAACCTATGTGTGTTTTCTGCTTGCATTTGAAAATAATGTATTTATCCTATTCCATTAGCGTATTTTAATAGGCATTGCTTTGGGAAAGTATGCCTGCCAATTTATGTTTATGAGACTGTCAACAGAATTTACATGCCTAAGAAAATATGATACAACATTGCCAAAGCAGGGACTGCCTGTCAAATGAGGTTGTCATGGAGAAATGAGACATAGGAAAGCTCATACATAAAGTGGCACATGGAGAATGCCAGGGATTTTTTTATTTCCCCTGTTGAGTTCAATAAGTATTTATTTCAGTAAGGGGAGGGGGTAAGAAAGTAAGGAAATTATGATCCATATGGTGCAGTCATTTTTATTTAGGAGAACTTCCCATTGAAGCTGGCCCAATACAAAAGCACACCAGTTAAGTTCTTGCATTCTGTGTTGTGCATTTAGAAAGAAATTTTAGTGTTTTACATTTTGCCTGGCAGCCCCCTGGCCTACTTTGAAAATTAACAAGTCAGGGAATAAATGTCATTTCTGGAGTGTGCCTCTGGGCTGGCTTGTTGCTGACCACTGGAGTGGCTCTCAGGAGTCTTTGGAAACTCTAAACAGCACTCAGGACTCAGACTGGTGCTAAACTGGCTCAAGAATTGGGAGCTATTTAGTGACCTTTTTGAACTTCTGCTCATGTCAGTAGTTAATAGTTTGGGATTTCAGAGAAAAATACAAAAACAAATTCTTATCCAGCCTGAAAAAGCAGGCAATTCTGTCTCTACAAGATACTCCTTGTGACACTAACTTGACTCATGTCCAAGAAATAGGAGGTAGCCAAGTGCTCTGGTGGTGTTTTCCTTATCATAATTTTAATTACTCCAGGGAAAAGATTAGATGCTGCTTGTTATTTTCTGTTGATTCATAAAATGGTGATTATATAATAAGAGAAAACATTGAGGGGAATATCTCTCCAAGCTCTCTAGGTGGAACTAATTCTCTCTGACTTTAACTTACTAAAAATTTGCTGTTGATATCTGAGCTAGTCATTAAGGCTTCCTTGAAAGAGATATAGTCTCCTTGAAGCCATGATTTATCATGTTGTAATTAGGTGAAATGGTTTGTTCCTCAAAAGCTCTTCCTTTCTCCAGTGGCATGCCAGGTACCCTAAGGACAGACCTGGAATTTAGAAGAATGAATTTCTGAAAATTAAAGGCCATCCTAAGGTGATACCTATCATGTGACCATGGACTCGCAGTGTGGGGTGGTATTTGCCACTGTTGTCTGTGTGATTAACTTGCTTCAGCTCCAAAGAGGTAAAAAAACAATTCACAGTTTCTTTCTTTGGTATCCAGGGAAACTTCAAATTGCTGATGGCTTCTAAAGGGGAGCTTTGAACAAGGAGCAAACCCACTGTATCAATAGAAGTGTGACATTCACCTGGACGATCTGTAAATAATTAGCATCCATTGTTTGTGGATTTCCAAAGTGACACCTGTTTCCCAGGTCCTCTCCACCATCTATGAATACTTTTGTATTCAGCCCAAAAACCAGCTGCTAAGCAATCAGTTTGGTAATTGTATAGATCTACATTTCCCTCCACCTACCTCCTGCACAGTTGTGCCAAATGAAATTTGGTGTCCCTTCCAACACCAAATTGGGTGCCTTCCAACCAAAACTATTCTATGATTCTATGAAATTCATGTGTGCAAAGTGGTAAAAACTATCTAATACTTTCAGTCCAGGTAAGTTTATATTTGCCTTATTTTGAAGTCAACTACAGCCCTGAGTATGAATCTATGTATTTTTCTTCATAGCTAATTGTATTAAATATCTGACTGACAAGTTATTATAAACTGTAAGAAATATAGAGCAGATTATCCTGTACTGTATAACTTTCACACGATGTAATGTTATGCTAGCATATTATAAATACACTAGAATAATTTATTTATTATATTCCATTAGTGTATTTTAACAAGCATTGCTGTGGGACAGTATGCCTGCCAATTTATGTTTATGAGACTGTCAAGGTAATTTACATGCCTATGAAAATAAACAACATTGCCAATGCAGGGTCTGCTTGTCAAATAATCTTGTCAGGAAGAAATGAAACACCAGCAAGCTGAAGAGTACAGCATATTCATTATTGCTGGCTACACAGATTCTAGGTGACACAATGAAATACATTTATGCCATTTTTCATGTATCATATGAATAAAAAAATGAGGGAGTGGGGTACTTCAGGCTGCCACATATTGTACTGTACAAAACAGATTTAGCATTCAATCACTTTTCTTCAAAATAATAATAATAATATTTAAAAAATAGAAATACCTGGGCCCCAGCAGCATTAGTGGGCAAAATAAAATGCATTATTCATCTGGAAAACTGAGAATGATACACAAAATCATGACTACTTCACAATACTTAAGCTGAAATAAAATAACTGCAGAACTGTCTAGGGCTGAAAAAAATTACTGGGAAGAGTTCATTCAGGAGTTCTGACTAGATAATTATTAAGCTGCACTGACAAATTCTACACTTCCCTGCCAATTACACCTTCCAGGCCATGGCTTTTGGAATAATTTAAAGCACTGAGATTTAGAATCTTGTTCTCATAATTCCCCATAGACAGCTAACTCTATGTTTCCTTCTTCAGGAGAAAAACCCCAAACTGTAATTACGATTTCCTCCAAAATCTCCCTAAGCATGGAAGTACCCTTGGAAACAGACTCAGAGACTAAATGTATCCAGGAGGTATAAAAGGACCCCAAATCACCCCAAAGCAGATAAATAAGTCTCCCACTAAAGTCTTCAGAATGATCACTGTTACTGGGCGAGCAGTGAGAATGACTTGAGAGAAAAATGAATAAGAGGCATACAATGGGGGGGTCAGTGTTTATCAAAAAGACTGTAAAGGTATTCTCATTTACATAGAGAGATTGTCTGTACACAGAGCAAGCAGCTCAGATGTGAATAATCTCTGCAGTGCACAGCACAGAGCGTGCCGGCAGCCGATGCTATCAGCAGCAGCAAGGAGACAGACAATAAGCATGCAGATGATGAATGGAGAACGCGGATAGGGCTGAGAATCACAGGAGAGATGATAATTCAGTACCAGTGAGATAAATTAGAGGGGTAGAAGATGAAACTTAGCTGGCTTAGATATGTATGTGCACAGAGACCAATGAGTAAACTGTCTGCTGAGGGAGAGTGCTGCTCGGACAGGGTCACACTGGGAAGGGAAAGTGAGCTGTCCATGGAACTCATTGCACTTGTCTTTCCCATGAATGGGCACCACAAGCTGAACCACTAGATGCCCTAAAAATCTGTGACCAAACAGATATGAACCTGTTGCTTCAGGCTGGCCTGGCCTGTCTGCTGCAGTCTCCATCCAAGCATCTTGTATGGAGGGTCAGTGCTCAACAAGCACCAAGAGAGTCAGTTCCACAATATAAACCACAGTACGATACTTCCTGTACTTGTTGCAACAGATTACAGGAAAGACTGCAAAAAGATATTTTAAGAGTCATTCCAAGCTGAAATTTTGCTAGAGGTGATGTACAGTGATTTTGTAATGATGGTCTGGTAGATGTGTCAGCACAGTGCCTTTTAAGATGACGGGTGAACCCTTTTGCTGACAATTGTATTATATAGTTAATATTTCAGTAGAAATTTTGCTTCCAGAAGGAGATGGCAAGACATGCACAGACTTTAGTGGGACTGGGTTGCCTTTCTTTATGACTTTCTTGATAGAGGTCTAAAGCCTATCAGGTAATAGGTTGCATTTAGATAGATTTCAATAGGGTTATAAGAGAAGAGTTAGTCACAGGTTAGAAAACAAACCAAAAATTTCTATTCCTCATTGATCTTTAAAGTTTGTTAGATCTCAAGTGCAGAAATCTGGATGGATGAATTTGGTATTTAAAAAAAAAAAAATCACAGAATGGTTTAGTTAGAGGGGCATATAAAGATCACCATGGACAGGAACATCTTCCACTAGACCAGGCTGCTCAAACCCTCATCTAAAATAGGCTTGAACACTTCGAGGGATGGGAAAGACATAGCTTCCCTGGACAACCCGTTCCAGTGTCTTACACCCTCACAGTAAAAAAAATTAAACCTTATATCCAATTTAAATCTATCTTCTTTCAATTTAAAAGCCTTGCTCCTTTTCCTGTCACTACAGGCTCTTGCAAAAAGTCTCTCTTCATCTTTCTTATAAGCCCCTTATATACTGAAAGTCCATGTGTTCTGAACTGTGTAGTAGGATAAGTAGAGGTAAGATAAATTGCATAGAGAGGTAATGCTGTGAATAATGGGTGAAATATTTTCCCAAGAGACCTAGGGGTAATTTAACACAGGCACAAAGTAAGTTTTGTCCAGAATCCTTCCCAGTACACATCAATCCTGCCCTGTGATAACCTCTGCATCCCACCACTGGACCTCTGGAGTAGGTGCTTCCAATTGTGTCACAATTTCTGATTTGAGCTGTTATCTATAAGAAATTGCATCTGGCTTTCTTCATAGCACTCTATCAAATCACCACATGTCTCTGTTGTTGATTTAATTAACACTTTTCTCCAGCTCTACCCCCTTTCTGTAAGCTTTCATCTATTTATTTATATTTCCCTCCAGACTGTTGAATCTTGAGTTGTGTAAAATATTTTTAGGTACATTACATCTAATGTAAAAGTATCACAAATCAATCTGCCTTTAACTTCTCAGGCACATATATACCCCATTTTAAAGTGGCCATTTATACTGCTGTGTAATACATCTTCATAGGGTTGGCATAATCACAAATGACAAGTGTTGAAAATGTAATAAAGACAGGGACACATTAATCCATTTTGTATGAAAATGTGAAAAGGTAATCAGATTCTGAATGGCTGTATGCTTTAAAAATATACTGGCTGAGATTTCTTTTTCCATTCGGGATTCTCACCAGAGATTCTGATTAGAAAGATTTCAGTATAAAATTGCCTTAAAATATTACAATTGTGCCAAAAATGCACTGAGGAAGTTTTATAAAATGAGAGATGAATCTCAATCAGCCATGTGATGACCCCAAAGCTTCTAAAATACTTTAAATAATCAGGAAATTCTGTATTTCTTTTCTTTTTACAGAATCTTATGCACCTTGCCCATGGGTAGAAATGCAGGGTGTATCATTATCATTTCTGTTTCTGAATATCAAAAGCTAATTAAATAATTATTGTTAATAATTATTCCAGTCTCAGCAGGCAGCTAAGGATACTTTTGTACAAAAAAATCTGTATATAGAAATATTATCTCTTTCTTTTGTTTCCCCTGCCGAAACAAGAAATAGGTGGTAAACTAGCATTCTGTTCAACAGATACTCGTAGCATATTCTTCCCTATCTATCACTGTGTAGCATGTATTTCCCATGATCTAGAGAATCTGTGCAGCCTGCCATAACCTGACATAATGCCTTTTTTTTTTTTTTTTATGTTTCTTGTTTTTTCTCACCAGCCTACTTGGACATTAAGGTAGAAGCATTGAGATCATTTAATGACTCCAGCTTACCTCTTCAAATAACTGTCTAACCTCTAACCCAGGCTACAACAGCACCAACTATAACACTTTCAGACTCATTTCATCACATTTGGTGGCTTAAAGACTGGTACTTAGATCCATCCTGTAGCAGTGTTCAAAAAGGATCTTCCTACAGGAAACTATTCTCATTCCACAGCTATTTTGCATTCTATGTAAAGGAAACATCTCTCAGATCAAAGTTACATTACCAAATGAAAGAACTTTTAAATTGAGATCACTCTCTGTTAAGCGTCTAAATGAAATTATTAAATCCACAGAAGTCCTGATGAAACTGAAAATATTTCTTTAGTTATTTTACTTTGAGTAATTATAGTTCAATGTCATCTTAACTCTTGAGCAAGAGATGATGATCTGATTACACCATTGAAAATGTAGTTTCATATACCACAATATCACTGGTATATTTTATGTGGCATATTTACCTTAGTGCTTGTTTACCAGTTTGAAGTATTTTAGCTGCAAAACATCAAGGTCAGTTTTTCAGATGCTTTATAGAGATTACTATCGGGCCTCAAGTATGGCTCATAGCTGTAGACATTCGGCTTGTGAATTATGGTGATTTACTAATTTCAGCAATCTTACAGTTTCATCATCATTTCCAAAATAACTGAAAGAGTTCAGCACACATCATAGATACTTTTGTTCCTACATGAAACCTAGGAAGTATAAAATCTTTTCAGAGATTTTCAGATGAGAAAAGCATTTGCAACATATAAGCAAGATGTATTCCTAAATGTAGAGTGGAAAGGTAAATGATTAGAACATTTCCCAAAAGCCTGTGCAAATCATATAAAATCAAGGATCGGTCCTGTCAATCACTTTTCATTTAACACTTTCAATTAACTGGAGATGCTGTAGGATGCCACTTTAAATTATCTACTTCACAGAATAGGAAGGGGAAGGATTGGCTTCCTGCTGTGGCTAAGGCAGTCCAAAACCAAAGTGGATTCAGCTCTACCTGCAGAGACCTTCTGTAATATAAAGCTGTTCGTCTTGCAGCAGAGCCACAAAGGAAGGATGATGGTGGACCACTTCCTGCAGAGATGGGTCATGGCCTTGCTTCAGTGGGTTTCTCCATGGAGTTCTTATACTATTAGTAGCCTCCTATGCCAAGCATAATGGAATCTATTTCAATCTTTGCTGGCAGCGTAGATAGTGATATTTTATCTAAACTACAGTCCTGTTCTAACCTCTATCTTATTTCTTGTTAACCAATGTTTTAATGTATAACATTGAGATTATGCCCATATTTGTGAACTACAGTAATGTCATTTCAGGATTAACAGAGATGAGGAGAGAATTAATTTATTTTCTGTGATGATTGTTTATACAAGCTTCCCTGGAGTCACAAAATAGGTTGGTTATAAATGAGGGAGCACTAGAACAACACCTTCTGAGATCTACTTTGTAAAGAAACTTTAAATAGAAATGAAAATGTCACTTTCATGGACAGTGCATTTCACTCTCTTCTACTTTAATTTTGAAGAAAATCTCAACTTTGTTATAAGGGTTAGTGCAGTTCATCATATGCTGGTAAAAACCTTAGATAAATGCCAAAGATGTAGTTCTACAATTTTTTGATTCCCTGAACCTTTTACATTCTATGTGATAATTTTGGTGCTCTTTAGAAGGAGTGAAATACAGTACACATGGTTCTATCTCTTGTAGTTCTAGACTATTTCAAAATAGACAGATAATACAAGGGTCCAGGTCAATACAGATCCTTTCATAGGAATACATAAGGATGCTCAGGACAATAGGAGCCACCAGCATGTCAAAATGCTTTGAACTCAGTGGCATTGTAAAGAGAATATCTAAGTACACGGTTAGAGGAATAATTTTAAATCTCTATTTAGATCAGGGCTGAACAATATTTCTGTGAAATCAGTATTTTTAT
>JAOXXN010000446.1:109635887-109653864 GCA_026770055.1 Myrmophylax atrothorax | reverse complement strand
AAATTGTAACTCTGACTCATAATCTCTTTTGTGTGGAGTTCCTTTCTCCTGCTGGTTTACCTCTAAACCAGTACACTGCCTTAGAAAGAACAAGTGTACCTGCCCATCCCAATACATGTAGGACCCCCAGCAGCCCAGAGAGGAGGAAGACAGAACCCCAAAGTGGAATGACCAGAGAAGAGGAACTTCTGGAGGGGTTTTTTTTTGCCTTAATCTCCTTTTGGGAGTGGGTTTTGGCTGAACCTTGATGTTTTGCCTTTTTGATGTTTTGCCTTTTTTATGTTTTGCCTTTTTTATGTTTGTGAAGGGTTTTTGCCTGAATCTCACTATTTTGGAGCTTTTTATGGACCCCAGATGCCTGGTGACTTCTGGAGGTGGGGAGTGGAGAGGGGCGATAGTGGAGCTGGGGGACCCCTGGCAGCCTGGAGAGGGGTGAGTGTGGGAAATGGGGAGTTCCAGGACATTCCAGGACTCTGAAACGGGCCTGGAGAAGGAGGAGTCTGCACAGGGGGGACCCCGGAGACAACCAAGTGGAGGGGGGGGGGGCTCTCTGGGAACCAGGCACCCTGAAGCAGAGTCAGGGCAGAAGGGACTCCTGGGGCCCCCAAATCCCCCATCATCCCTAAGAGGGACCCCCATCCTAAACAGGGGAGACCCCCAGAACCCCAGAGTGGAGAGACCATAAAAGGGGAACTTCTCGGAGGCTTTTTTTGGGCTGAATCATCATAGTTTGGAATGTTTTTTGGCTGCGTCTATGTTTTGCAGTTTTGGGGAATTGATCTCGATGTTTGTCAGGGTTTTGGTTCCAGGGACAGTTCAGAAGGATTCCAGGCTGAAACTGTGACACCATTTAAATTCAAGCAAACAGGATTTATTACAGAGAAATAGCAAAGGAAAGGATAAAAAATGAGAAAAAGGGAACAAAAAACAAGCCCCCAGAAAACTCCCACTCGCTCACACTCTACTCACAGTTCCTGTCCATACCAACCCCAATGTGCTCAGGATCCCCAGTATGAGCAGCTGCTGCATCCTTGGGCTCCAGTGGTTCAGCACATTTAGCAGCATCCGCTCGGGAGGCAACGTTGTCCTCGGTGACAGCACACCACCACCAACCCACCATCCCCGCCACATTATGCAACTGGAAAACCCCCTGAGCCTGCAGAGTGTATATCGAGGCTCTCCCTTTTTGTTACTTCATCCTGCTCCTTTTCTTCTCCTTGTCATCCTTGACTGGCTGTCAACAAGCAGCCAGGCTGCAAAACAGCTTCAGTATCCACAAGGTGCTTCTCCTTCAAGGTCAAAGTCCCTCATGATCAGGTCTTGTTTTCCATAAGTTGGCAAGAAAAGAACAGACTCTTGCAGGCATCAAAGCCAGTCACAGACCAAAATAACAGTCTCATCATGCCTCAAGACAGCATGGGAATCCTGTGAACCTGTAACATAAAACTGGCAACGAGGGTGAGATTCTGAGAGCACAAAAACTGACATATATGTGAACAGGACTCACTCAGTGCAGTGCACAGCTGTACTGACAGACACTGTTCCCCAGAGCATAAAAACCAGGGCTCAGTCAGTGCAGTGCACAGCCTGTGTAATGTGGGCATGAAGTTATCTCCAAACCCACCACAATGGCATTAACAGCAACCAAACACATAAAGCTGAGGAGACATAGTTTTTTTCTTCACAACAAAGGAATGAAAAGTGATCTTACTCATACTACCATTATGCCATTACAATTCAGTGGACTTCAGTGGAGATCCTCCTGAATTACTTCAGATATATTAAACTTAACTCTCTAAATGTTATATTTATTGAATAGCACTCATCCAGCAATATGAAAGCACCTCAGGAACATTCGTTAAGCTCCAGAATCTCTCCTCCCACAATTTTCCAAGTGGGAAATAAATTAATACAACTGTTTTTTTTGAATTTAAATCATCACCCAGGAATATTACCCAAATTTGTGCAAAATCATAGAGCAAATCATCATCTGGGTCAGATATGCAACCGAATGTTACACCTGCTCTCTTGAGCTCTGCTATTAGACATTTTATTCACTTTCAGAACAATGGATTTCAACTCTTATAGATAATTACTTTTATCTTAAACTCTCTCTTACCTGAAATGGCTGCTCAGTTCTGTTGGGTCATTTAACATAAGTGCCTGCTCTAGTTATTCAGTCCATTAAAACAGAAATCAGACTACTTTACCCAGAACACACTTAAGCCTCCCACAGCCCTTCTCAGTCACAGAGGAAGCCTGCCAATAAATATGCTCTCGACAGTGTTTCATACTAAAATCATCAGGGAGTTCCAAGTTAAAATACATGAATGTAAATTTTGTATAAACTCAACTGCCAATATCAGAACTATCAGGTAATTTAGTCAGACAAGCACTTGCTTATAGATGTTGAGTTGGATATTTCATTATTCAGGACTAATTCCTGGGCTGTTGTTAGTGAGCTTCTTAATTTCTTTCTCTGTCTACATGGACCTCTGTAGTAAGAACACAGACATTCTTTTCTTTGGTTGTAGGACAACTTTGCTAGTAGAACTAATCTGGCCATGGGAAACACAGGATGTCTTATGCATGTAGTTCTTGGGCACATGAAGACTATTAATCTACACATAAGCAAGGTAGGTAATTCCCTAAACTAATAGATAGGAGGAAAAAAGACAAATAACAAAAAAACCAAAAACCTTAATGCCTGTTTTACTAAAGTCTGAAGATCTAGGTTGCCTTTTATTATTGTCACCACTGAAGAAAATTCAGAGCTGAGAGAGGACGTAGGTGCTGCTAGGTATCAATGTGTTTAAAATTACATAGATGGCTCCTCAAGGCAAAGTAGAAGTTCTACTTTCCCTGTGGAGGCAGTGCAACCAGCCAAACTGATTCTGAGGTATTCTTTCCCATCTTTTCCTTTCATCACTTTTGCTTTCACCTGTTGCCATGGCATGAACATGACTCAGTCCCAGATCTTTGTCTTGAGAGCAGCAAAATTAATTTTTACCTGTACTATCTTGAACTGACTTCAAGCATACACCTTTGCTTAGTGAATTCAGGGATCAGTCAAGGAACACACATGCATTACTAGTCCACAGTCCTGCAGATATTTGAATGCCCTGAACACTCATATTCAAAATATGTGCCTTTGCAAGACCCAAACTCTATAAGAATACATGTAATCAAATTCAGACAGCATTTGCTTGCCAATTACTGGCAGATTTGCACCATTTATGGTCAGTCCGTTATTACACAGCTCTACAAATTGAATTTGTTACAGAAAATGTTAAGAAGGAAGGATCTTTGGCTTCAATTTATCCAGAACAAATGGGCAAATGGAAAAAATCAAATCTGAATTTGTAGTTACAAGGCAATTTGGACAAATGTTAGGCTATGCTGTCCTATCTGTTGAGCTAAACATGATCAAAATTATCTCAATGCACTGAGATTGTATAATTTGATGATAACATCTAGCACTGTAGCAGTACTAACAATCTGGTGTCCAGGACATTCCTGAATTTTGGTTAAAAATCTTTTTTGTTTTTTTTTTTCAGTTCAAATATATTTGTTGTTTTAGATTACACTTTTATGATGCAAAAATGAAACAAACATTCCAAAATGGGAGGAATGATGCCTGTGGTATAACCGATTCGTCAATTGCCTTGATTACTGTAGAAATGTTCAGCACTGTTTCCTGCTCAGGGATTTTTTTTCTTGAAAAACTGTGAAAACAGACAGACACATGCATATAAGTTAATCTGTATTTTATAAAAGATAGCATTTAAACATAGCCAGTGAAAAATATGGTATTTACACTACTTGTCGTGGGTTGCCTCTGTCTGGGTGCCAGGTACCCAAGATTCTCTATTACTCCCCTCTGCAACTGGACAGGGAAGAGAAAATAGAATGAAAGTCTCATGAGTTGAGATAAGGATCAGGAGAGATCACTCACCAGTTACTGTCATGGGCAAAAGAGACTCAACTTGGGGAAATTAATTTCACTTATTACCAATCAAATCAGAACAGGACAATGAGAAGTAAAATAAATCTTAAAAACACTTTCCCCCTACCCATCCCTGCTTCCCAAGCTCTACCTCCTCCTCCACAGCAGTGCAGGGAGATGGGGAATGAGAGTTATGGTCAGTTCATCACAGGTCCTTCCTGCTACTGCTCTGGGAGAGGAGTCCTCCCCTTGACCCAGTATGGGGCCCCTCCCATAGGAGACAGTCTTCCACAAACTTCAGCATGTGTTCCTCTCATGAATAGTACTTCAATGAACTGCTTCAGCATGGGTCCCTTTCCATGGGGTGCAGCCTTTCAGGCACAGCTTGGTCCAGAGTGAGGCCCTGAAAGCATCAAAGTCCTACCAGGAAACCTGTTCCAGTGTGGGCTTCTCTCTCATGCGTCCCCAGGTCTCCACCAGGAGCCTGTTTCAGCACAGGCTTCCCATAGGATCACAGGCCTCTTTGGGCATCCACCTGCTCTGGTGCGGGCTCCTCCAGGGGCTGCAGGTGGATCTTTGCACCCCTGTTAACCTCCATGGGTTGCAGTGGCACAGACACTTCACCATGGTCTGTACCACAGGCTGCAGGGGAATCTCAGCTTCACTACCCGGAACACCTCCTGCCCCTCCTGCACTGACCTTGGGGTCTGCACAGTTGTTGCTCTTACATTCTCAGACCTCTTTTCTCTGAACAGTTACATCAGTGCAGTAACAATTTTTTCCTTCTTAAATATGTTATTTGGCTCAGCCTTGACCAGCAGTCCGTCCTGGAGCTGGCTGGCATTGGCTCTGTTGGACATGGTGGAACCTTCCACCAGTTTCTCCCAGAAGCCTCCTCTGTGGCCACCGTTCCCACTACCAAAACCTGGTCATGCAAACCCAATACACTGAAATCCATACACTCAATTTAATTAGTGAGAGAAGATGCAGAGTTAAAATAATTTCCCCTCTCTAGACTAAACACTCCCACCTCTTTCAGCCTTTCCTCTTTTGAAAGTTGCTCCAGGACCCCTAATTGTGTTCATGACCCTTTTTGGACCCTCTCAAGTAGTTCCATAGAGAAGCAGAAATTCACAGAACAAAAATATTGTTGGTACTTGTGAAGATGACATATCCCATTGCAAATCTGATATGGGTGTTTGGATCTGTTATATGGAATTAATTTCATCCAGCTTCATGGATAAGATTCTGCTTAAACTAATGACACCTAAATTCAAGTCCACAAGGAACAGTCTAAACGGATGCTGGGAAGTGGAAATCAATATCTTAAATACCTTGGATTTAGAAGACACCCAGCTATTTCCAGGTGTTACTAGTTCAAGAAGGGAGTATTTCCTCTAATTCCCTTTTCATATCTGCCAGTCTAGTGTGGATGCCTTGAATTCTTTGGGGGTGTCTCAGATGCAGCTGTGTGGCTATTAACTATGATGGGATTATAATGCCTGTAGACTGTTAAAGTGTAGGTGATTTAATCTCAGATTCAATCTCCTCACCACTGAAATCAACAGTAAAGATGTCTACATTGAAATTGGTTACACAAGCTGTCTTGTAGGGATTTTTTATAGTCCTTGGAGAAAATATCACCATTCTAGTAAGTAATTTGTTTATTTTTTATCATGAAGTGGCTCCTCCCTCTTTTAAATGAAGGTTTTCATGTTCTCGGAGAGATTCTGTTCTTTATTTCAACACCTGCAGAACTTCAGTGTGCATTTGAGCATCCACTTTTCAAAAGCAGAGCTGACTGGCTTTGTTGTTTCTAGGGTCTGCTCATCTGCACATTTCACTGGGGCTTGTAGAAGCACAGCACCTGCTGCTTGATGCTACAGTAAGATGAGCTTCTCCACTGAGCCTTTCTCAGTGAATTGTAGAAGGCTATTGCCATCCTCTGGGCACTCACAGAAAGGTGTTTGAAGAAAGGTCATCTCCCAGTTGCTCTGTCAAAGCAGTGTAAAGGAAGGTCATCCAAAGTAATAGAGACAACAGCAGACTGAAAGTCAGCAGCAGCATAACGCTGTTCCAATCCATATTGTCTCTGAGTTGAAGAGGTTTAATGAGAAAAAGGGATTATTAACTTTTAAGTGTTGCAATGACAGCTTGTTTTTTCCCTGTAGGTGCATAGTGGCACAGCACAGAATAACATATACATAGCTAGGTGCTAAATATAACTTCTTGCAATTCACTTTGCCCACATCTTGACTGAAGGGTGGGTGAGAATAAAGTGTTTCTAGCTGAAGTGAGCACAATGCAAAGTCATCATTAACCTCTTTGTGAATATTACCATGATTTACAGCAATAGATGAGCACGAGCATCAGCAAAACTTCCATAGACAAATGGAAATGTATATAATATTTAGAATCTTGGGACTGGTTTCAAAATATTTACTTCTTAAAGTTTCTAAAATTGACCTTGAACATTTCCCTCTCCCCTTGATATCCCTTCCTGTGATCAAACATTGTCAGTTATCACCAAACTACACACATCATATGTATTTTCTTATAACATCTCATATGAAAGACAAAGTCACCTTCCTATTTTAACCTCAAACCAAACCAAACCATACCAAACCAAATTCCATTACTCATTGCCACCAAATTTAATCCTGAAAGGAGAAGCTGACAGAACAGGAAGAACCTTCAGACTTCTATTATAATCATCTCCTTTATGACCCTTGCCAGCTCTGTTTAGCTTTCACATCCTTCATCTCTTACATATGATTTGTCTTCCTTTTTTGCAGCAGCTTTGTCCTATTCACAGCAGAGTGCCATTTTAGCAGACTTGTCCATCTGTGGGAACAGGAATCTTTGTCACAAGCCTGACAAGAACTTCTCCTACCCAATATTATGAAGCTCCATTAGAGATAAAATTCTTGTTCTTTAGAAAGATTAGTATTAATGTTCTTGTTTAGTTGTTTCTCACAGTATCACCTAACCTTTTCATGACTTGACATAATGAGGTGATGTCTTGGGTTGAGCTGGCAAACTGACAACTGTCCAATACAGATGTCAGAGCTTCTTTCCCTCCCTGCCTAGAAAAGGGAGGAAAGGGGGAAAAAAACTTCAAACTAGATTTATGCTTAAACTAACTATATATATTTATACAGAAAAGAGAAAATTAAGAGAAACTACAATATAACATACACTTGCACAAGTTAGAAATAACAAGAAATAACTTCCCACTCTCCAGTGAACACAAATCCCACCATTCCAACTACAAATCATTTTAGAAAAGTTAATTCCCCAGAGACACACTTTAGCAAACAGAAAAAACTAAGAACAGACATTTTACTTCCCTAAGATAACATGATAGTGAGCCGGTGCTGTGGGCCTGGGCCTCCCTGTCCCTCCTGGGATGGCACGGTGCGTCCTTCTGAGACAACAGCTACAAAGGAACTGACCAAACTACTCCCACACTGGCTCTTACCCCTTTTGAGATGATGTCATAATATGGTATGGAATATAATACTACTGGCTAGAAGAAGTCAGCTGTTAGCTAGCTCAGCCCAGCTCAAGTCAACCAACAGTTTCAGGCCTACCCTGAAATCCAAAATGTAAATTTAGGCCCACACCTAGCCAAACCCATAACAGGTGGAAGAAGGGATACATATAAGCCAAATTTCTAAAAGAGCACATTTTGCAGCTTCCTTTTCAGTTGTAGTCACTGGTTCTCATCACACCTGAGGTTCAAAAGCCTGCTCATTAATTTCCATGCCAGTCAAGAGAAAAAAGAGAGAGATGAGTACAATTTGCTTTCCCTGACAAGTATGAAATAGGCTTCAGTGGTGCATGTATCTGACAGGACACTACAGCTTTTGGATTAAGTGAAGACAGAATGATACTGGACATCAGAATGTATTGTCACGATTGGTCATTTGTTGACAACTAAAGGGAAGTGTGTTAGAGCTGTGGATAGACTTAGACACAAAAAGAGGGAAAGATGGGTGTGAAAGTTGCCTTGACTTGATTTCCAATGGTAGCATTAGAGGGAAATGCCTTTCAGTATCCTTCATTGCTTTTTCACAAGTTCTGGTATGATACACTGACAGAGAGTGTGCCATGACACACTCTGTGCACCATCTCCACCAAGTGAGAACCTGTGACTTTCTCCTCCCTGAAATTTACCATACAAAGATTCATATTTAGAACTTATGCTAGTGCTATTTCACATTATTTTCACAAAAAGATTTAAGATCTGGATGATACATTCAGAGATTTTCTGGAAATGCCCCTCTTTGTGACATTGGTATCCTTGGGCAGATACAGAAAATGCAAAATATGAAAAAAGTTTAAACAAATTTGACCTACTCAGGTTCAAAAGTAAGATCCTGAAAACTTCTATTCATCTTCTTCCTGACTACTAAAAGTACCTGAATTCCTAAAGTATGTTCTTCTGCATGTGCCTTGATGTCTTGAAGGAACTGAGAAACTCCTCTGAGGTCCAATTCCTGTCCAGTAGATCTTCCTCCACATAAGTACCCTAAGGGTTTCAAATCTGTGATTGGATTCATCATACATAACCTGAATATCTAGGAGAAAACTATCTTCTTATTTAGTTTAACTCTCTTTACAATTTATGGAGTCAAGCACCTCTGAAGGTGGTTCACTTCATCTAAAAACATCCCTCATGAATAAGTCTGTGACCATATCTGTTCTCTGCTGGATGCAGAGAGAAATCGAAGTGGTGAGTTTAGGAAGAAGTTTTAGGCAAGCTAATGTTTGGCACAATAGTACTGAGGCAAGGCATTCTAATCTGCTAAAGTTCCTATCCTGTATTCTCTACTTCCTTCATGTGTACTGAAAGAACTGAAGTAATTTCCAAAGTTTTGTTTTCAAGTCCATTCTTTAAATCCATTTTGATGACAAACCAAGTCTTCCTAAATCATAGTCTTGGACTTCAGTAACTGACTTATAAATGTTTCTATGTGATAACTCTTACTAATGCACAGACTACCCTACTGATCAGAACATTTGGCAAGGAGTCTGGAAGTCCTAGGAATCATATTTTTCTCCAGCAGATTTACTTTTATAACTCTACCTCGCTGTGTACAAAATCCAAATGACAAAATTTCCTGCTTGTCCAAAGTGATGACATTTCTTCCACTATAAAGAAAATAATATTTTTGGTTAAATGAACTAATGTTCTTTTTGTAAGAAGGGCAAGGTTTCTAGGTGCTGAACAATTTTACTTTTTTTTTCCCCCCAGTGTACTGATGTTGAATCTTTTTGTTTCTGTCACCTACTTTCCCCAAGACAAATAAAGGGTCCCAATTTATCATAGAATCATAGAATCATAGAATCGATTGGGTTGAAAAAGACCTCTGAGATCATCAAGTCCAACCCTTGGTCCAACTCCAGTCCATTTACTAGAACATGGCACTCAGTGCCACATCCAATCTGCGTTTAAAATTTATGCTCCATTCTCAGTCAGACATCTCAAAGTTAAAAATATCAAGAGCAATCTTTCCAGTATTATGACTGATCTATTCCAGCTTACCCTGCCTAAAACAATCCATTTGCATTATGCTAATGTGGAGCCTAGTTTTCCAACACCTCTCCAATATTGGCGTACATCAGCTAGAGGCTACAGGAAGTCTAGATCAGGCCCAGTGTAACTCTCTACTTTGTAAAAAAAGTACTGCCTTTAATGAACACTAATTATAATTGAGGAAAGATAAGCTGTGGATTCAACAGAGGGGAAAAAGGCTAATGCTTTTAAAATGTAGCCTGATTAATGAGGCTGTCATAGAACTTATTTATAGGTATGCTGTACAAAGTATCATAATCTCTGGAAAGATTTGCAGCAAATTAAAGCCATCATAGTTTAGAAATCATAAAACTGATTTGACTCAGAAGAGTATTCCATACAGGCCAACCAGAGGATTACAGCTGAGGCAAAGAAGTTGTAAAGAGCAAGTGTTCTTACACTGTTCCATGATGTGAGTCACATTTCAACCCCTTGACTTCCCCTTTCCCTCCCTACCAGTCACACATGGAATATTTCATAACTAGATACTGGCCTTGTGTAACAGCAGTAATTGCCCTGTTTGAATAGTGGCATTCAGAAACTATTTAATATAATTTTAGCTGTTTGTAATGTAAGGTAGCAGATGGAAATACAGAGGAACCTGTGCTTTGCTAGGCAGTTCTCTGTGGACCTCCAGTAAGTGCTCCATGAATCACTAATGGTGCATGGTCTACAGTTGGGAGCTACTGATTTGAAGAAAGCCCAAGCAAACAAACAGACAGACCTTGTACTATACGGTGAAGGTCACTAAGCATAAGAAATAAAATTTCCCTACAGCAACGTGCATGGAACATTTGGTATTCTGAAAGTTAAAAAAAAAAAAATATTTGGGATGTTATATTTAGAGTAAAGGAAGTACACTGACCGAAGGAGACTCAGGCATATAGGTGCAAGACACAGATCATCTGAGAATTGGCAAAGAAAATAATCTGGGCTCTTGTTTTGTTTTTTGTTTTTTAAGAATGACAAGTCCCTTTGATGTGAACAGCATTTAAATCATGACTCCAAGGAATTGAAAGCATCTCACAAACTAAGACAAATGAAGTGAGGGGCAGAAAAAGTTTTTGTAATTCTAAATCTGCATCAGAGAGGATAGCCAACAAATGTGAACACATACTTCTACACTTTTAAGGGGCAGAGAGGAAAAAAAGTAGTAATAAGGCAGGACAGTGCATGTAGTTGGGTGTCTGGCTATGCTGTCAGACCTAAAGAAGGAGGAAAAACACCAATTACTACAATCATTCAGAATATAATACAAAGTCAAAAGGAGAAAACATTTTAGAAATGATTGATTTCCCAGCCTACCATAACGTCTTCGGACATCAATATAACATTTGATTATACCAGTGTTTGCCTCTTGTTCCTCTCATAGCTCTAGCAATGTTAACTTGCAAGCAGCCTTTCTGGCACAAGAACATAATAGCATATAGGATTTTGGCTATATTGAGCACTGGATAATTTTGATGACTTCTAAAATCTTTCAGCCTAGAAGTGCTTTATTTTCAGGCTTCACTATAATTAGTTACAATGGTTATTTGAGTGACGTGAGGCAAGGCTGGAAAGTTATTGTTAAATGAAATCAATTCCACCTTCTTTTTCTCCTACTTTAATATTTTCTTTTAAGGCTATAGTGAAGAAACAGACTACTTCAATAGTCATTTACCAACAATGACTTCTTCAATAGCTTCAAGAACACATTCAGAAACAATGAAGGGATTCAGTTGATACCAGTTCTTGGTTAAATAGTTCTCTCTGCCTGTCAGGCTGTGTCTCCACCTACATTACATATTCCAATCATGGCCAGTTTCTTCAGTTTGAAGGAAGGCACAGTTGACCTACATAAACTTCTCAGGCTTTAACTGAAGTTTGAGCAGGGGCAGCATGTCCCACCAGCTCTGTTCAGTCTCCCAGATCTGAGCAGTCTCATACATTACTGATACTCCATAGTTTGAAAGATCAAAAGAATAAAGATGTATCTCCAGAAAACCTAGTCTACTTTTATAATGCATGAATTCTAAAACAAAGGTTTCAAGAAACCACAGTGCATCCCATGCTCTTAAGAGGAGTGGATGGAAGAAGAGTTCCAACAGAAGCCGAGTAACAGAACTGTTTAAGAACTGTGCTAGAGAATAGAAATTTGCTCAGGGATGACACAGATATGGTAGCTACCAGCAGAAAAAAGTGAGACCCCATCCACGTGTCACAATTATTTATACTCCAGATTCAGAAATCATTAGGTTTTCTGTTCATTTTTTGAGTGAAACTTGGCAGATATAAAAAAACCTAACTTGAGCTGGATGTGTGTGCACATTTATGCATGTATACAGACAATGAGGGAATACAGGAAAAAATTAAAGCTGAAAAAATACGCCTCTAACAATTGCTTGAGTCCTGACTAGAAAAGATAGCTGCTGAAAGCATATCAGTGATTAGTCTCTTGACCTTTCTTCAACTTGAAGTCATCAGCTATTGTTCACCACTGATAATAATAATAACCTCTATTTTATGAGGTGACTGACAGACAATCCTCAGAGACCACAGTCTTTCACAAGATCAACGTGCTTAAAAATGAAATCATATTTAGTAGACTCAGTACAGTGAAATTAATTCAGAAATTTTACATCAATATTAGAAACATGAAACACTGTCTATGCAAAAAAAAAAAAAGGAACATTCAAATGACTTTTAAAGGAAAAAGGTGTAGCAGAAGTTTGGGACACAGAATTTTTTGGGCATAATATTAAAATTTATTTCCCCTTTACCCCAATTTTTTTCAATGAGAGGATAGACAATTTCTCAAAGTTTTCTTTTCCTTTGCTTCATTTTGAAAGGCTAAGAGGAGGGAAATCCAAGGCTTTATGAACTGTCACAGGGAATAGCCTATCTTTGACAATGGCCAGTCCTGAATCCTCAGATATGAACCTTATTATACTTCATTTAAGAGGAGGGGATTTCCTCCTAATCACAGCCAGAAATCATCTCATGACCTGAAGCTGCAGTGACTGCCCCCTTCACATTTTCAATCTTCCTAGTATAATTGCATATGTTACTCTAGACCAGACTCGAATGGAAGTCCCTTTAAGAGAAACCCCAGGAGGTGGCGTCGATAATAGGGTAGGTGGCAGTCGTTCCTCGAAGTCATTGTTGAACCAATCAGACAATACAGTGTGAGGGGTCACAGTACTGAATGAAATGTAAAGCCAAAGCTCTGAATAACTGTAGCTGTTAGACAGGCTTTTTTTTTTTTTCCAAGAGGTAAGTGCTTGCTCCAACAAGACCTAACTTGAAGTATTGTACTTTGTCTCCTGTTAGTCCAGTCAGTCCCTTAACCTGTGTTAGTAGCATATAGGAGGTCTGTGTGTGCCTATACACCATTCTCCTACCCCCGAGGAAGGAGCAACAATTCACAAGAGAGATTTTAATTTGCCAGAAGAATTTAATCCAACCTGTTAAAATATTATGATCATCATAAAACGTTATGATCATCATTTTCCTGGAGGGCTGCAGAGTATTTGTCCTTAAACTCAGTGTGCTTTCCATGTTCACTGCATTCACCACTGTTACCTACAGAACAGAAGACCCAACTTGAATACTGGGAAGGTCTGGAATTGTTTAGAAACTCATCTGAAGGAATGTCTTCTTTTCCTAGCAATGGTTGTATTACAGACAAAATGTTTTGAAATTTATAAAATCTGTAAGGAGTTAAAATAATGTTATTAGCTCTTAATGGTTTCTTAGATATTAGTCAATTATAGTGAAACATTCATTGAGCCAAAATAAGACTGTAAAGAGACTGAAGAACCTGATAACTAAATCCCACTGGAATTCAAAAAGTCTGAAAATCTCAGCCTAAATTTTTAATTTAGATTTGAGATCAGGGGGAAATATCTGTCAGCTGAGAAGACTCAACATGAGATAGCCATGTCTGAGTAATACAAAATATACTGATATATGTGAGTGCTACAAGAATGTCAGCATTGTAATCCTAAACCCACCTAGCCAGTGGAAGATTCAAAAGTCAAATGTCCCTATCATGTGGCTTATGTCAGTTTCCATGGCATATGACAGTTCTGGACAAATCATCGCCACTCAGGGAATTCTGTCACAGGCTTTCTGCAAGCCAGTTCTCAGTGTCTTACTTTCCTTATATGCGAAGATGGAGGGTTTTTTCCTCAAAAGCTTTTTTGAGAGCTACTAATAAAAACAGAAGGCTATTTTGTTGTTGTGGTGGTGGTGGTGGTGGTTTTGATTACAGTCTAAACAGAGCCACTTTTCATTCATATGTAATTTACTTTGAAGAGTCAACATCTGTTTCTAGTTATGGATGATACCAAGATATCAGGCATCCAGCTTGTAACAATTTTATTGTAGGCAAAATCATTTTTAATGTTGCTAAAATATAGTACTCCTTTTTTTTTCTACCTCCTAAGTTTTGAATGCACATGAGAGATCAGATCTAAATTGAGTGAATCAGCAAAGTATGCTAGAGTCAATGAAGTTATGTGGGTTTACATTATCTAAGAGCATGGCCCAAAGTGATAAGGACTCATAGGAGAAAAACTCCACATACACCCACCCCATCGAAACACATGTTTCTAAAACTGCTGTAAAACATTTTTTTCTGCTAAATATGTAATATATGAAGGATATGTCAAATTTTCATGCTTTTATAAAGATTATGCAGTTCAAAAAGCCTTTTCCAGTCAGACTTAATCTAATCAGCCCAAAGACAAGCTGTTACAGTTTTATACTGTACAGCAAATTTTTGTGTGTCTCTGTGCGTGCATTTGTATGTATGTGAACAAGAGTGAAAAATGCATTTGCAATCATGGAAACCCACTAATTAGCTAAATTAAAGCACACTTTTTTTCATCAAAACCTCAGATATTTTATTTTTGCCTTTTATTGTTTATTGGAAACAGTCCTTTCTTTGACACTACCCACAATGGATTTTCCAAATTTTGTGGCTTATGTTGACTGTTTTGCAATTTATACTAGTATGTAAAATATTCCCAGCACATACACTTAATCAAAACAAGCCCAATTAAGCTCAGTACTCCAGATTCCACCTCATTAGCTTTCTGTTCCTAAAATATAACAGATGTGATTGCTGCGGGCCATGAGTTAAAGATGAATTTTTCAGCTAAGCACTTGCAATACAACCTAAAGTTATATGAAGATTTAATTATTACTTTCATTTTCATGGCTTACTGTAAAAGCTCATTTTTCACATCCTGGCAATAGTATTCCACTACTGCACCTTGCCCACTGTTACAGAGAAAACTCTAAATGAGGAAGTAAGAGGTCAAGGGTCTTATTTTCACTCTTGGCCTCACATACTGAGCAAGTGACTTCACAAACTTGCAGGGCTTTTATCTTTTTTAAACTACTAGAATTCAGAAAGCAGTCAGGGTCTCAGCTTGCAGAATATCACTTCTGCCTAAAGCCTCTGTGCAACTGTGTGAATGATATTGCAGCATGTTTCGTTGGCATGCTTCAAAAAGATCTAATGGCTTAACATACCAGCAATAGATGTCTAGTGCTCTACTCAAGTAATTCTTAGTACTTCTTAGCTGTATTTTAACTGTTTAGAACTACTAGCTTCCATAAAATGTACAATATAAGGAAAAAATTATCCTTTTTCAGTAGTGAAAAAGCCAAAGAGGATTACTATAGGACTGACAGCAGGGATATGAAGGAAAGCTCTGCCAACTGTCACTAGCTGTATTTCTTTGTCAATACCCCAGTGTCAAGATGCTGAATCTCTCCCACATTTTGCCTTTGTTATGGGAAGTCAAGCATCTGGTGGATCAAAAATAATCTGGCCAAACCAAAGCAATTTCAAGAATAATTCAAATGCAACAGTCTGACTTGTCTGTGACACAATTCACTATAGAGAATTCCAAATGAGCTTTCAGCTTCCCAGATTCTGAGCTGATGAATTAGAGACACTGTCTTCTCTTCTAATTTCCCAGAAGACTTGAAAGTCTTGTAGGCAGGACCCACTTCCTCAACCTGTTCAGCCAGGGTGGCTTTTGACCACATTGAGTGAGCCAAGAAGATAGCACTCCCAGGACCTATGCAGTGAAAGGTTTGTCCCAATGCCTCATCATCCTGGTCCAGTGAAGCCAACTGTACATAAAATTGTGCACATAATACACATTCAGTCTTGCAAAAATGGGCATAAAATTGTCTCATTAATACCAGTAGCAATACCACAGGCTCTAAAAAGGCCTTTAGGTACCTTTTTTTGCATGAATTATTGCATAACATACAAGGCAGGACTAATTATTACACAAGTGGCCTGATTTCACCACTCTACACATTTCTGTGTAGCATGACTTTTTAAAACTCTGTGGTTGCTCTCAGCAGTGTGGGTATCTGAGATAGCTTAACTGAAGTCAATGGAGCTGCACATTGACATGAAACTAGTGTACTTAATAGAGGTTAATGATCAGAAGGAATGAGAAGCCAAGTTTACTCTTGAAAGATTTTCTCATGGTTGAGATCTTCTCTTGTTTGCACATTCCCACTGCATTATTCTTTCTTTTCTCTTCCCCAAAAGGTTCATTAAAAACAACAACAAAAAAGAACATGTTCCCTTTGTGGTTCACACTGAAAAGAAGACACAGCTCTTCCATTTGCTAAAATGTGGAAGGAGATAAATAATGAGAATTTCTAGTGATTAGTCCCTAAGGTCTTTATTTATGGATCCCTGGTGCAGAAACTTTACAGATAATGGCCCAATTTAATATTTATGATGTACTAGGTTTTTCTAAATATATAAATTTGGCAATTCGCATGGGAGTTATCCCTTATTTATCTACTTTTGACTTTTAATTAGTATGATTGCCATTTAATCATTAACAATCTCCTCTTCCAAATAAAGAAGCCTACCTGTTAATTCCTTGATGAATGTGCCCCCATTGTGTCACTACTCTTGCTAGAAGATCTTTCTTAGTTATTTAACTGACAAGCTTTCATTTAAAAATACTAGATCTACAGATCCCTGGAAGTGACCTATCACTGACTGGGCACCTTGCAACCACTGTGCTGTTAGTTACACATCAGCCTTCAGCAGACCAGGCATCAGGGGACTCACTAAAGTGACTGATGACCCCTGAAATCTTAGTACCCTTTTCAAAAAACCTAAGAAAACCGTATATATGTGAGAGTGTACAGGGGAGGAGGAAGCCTGGCACAGTCTGTTTAATTAAACATAATAATATTCAAAGATCATCCTTCTTTCTTTGACAATATAAAATAGTGTCACAGAAATTATACCTTTGTTAAAAAGTTCTCTCTAACATTAATCAAGTTGTTTCCACAGAGAGATGAAACTACAAGCTCTAGCATGTTAACATTCAGCAATGTGTTACTAATAGCATCATTAACACATACCATATATAGTTGCATGGAGTGCCTTAGACTGAGCTAGTGCCAAGTCCCAGTTTGTCAAGTTGGTACATGGGAATGGCAAAATAATTTCATTCACTCCACCAGCTAATTAAGATGGAGCTTAAAGCATGGAAGACAAGAACCTTAGCAGGTCTGCTGTGCCATTCCTCCAGGGTGACTTTGAAGGGAATAGTAAAAATACTTAATATAGTCACTGTTGCATGTTAAATGATTGTTAGGGAAGTAGAAGTGGTGCAGGTTGAATCAGTAAAGGGTGAACACTGCCATCATTGTGCAGCATTGACTCCTCCCTCTCCACTCATCTCTGTCCTCATGTTGGCCCATACCGTTATAAAAGAATATTTTTACTTTCTTTTAATATTTACTCATTTATTCATTTACTTTAAAACCAAGTTATCTTCCTACAGTGTGCTGCTACCTGGTAAGTATTACACAACTTTGTACCAAGAATGTGAGGGGGAATTAGGACCCATTCATCTATTTAGGTTTCCTAGCAATTTTCATTATGAAAGAATCTCTCATCATTCCATTTGAGGAACTCTGTCAGCACACATCTTTGCAGCAGTTCTTAGGAAAGGAGTGAATGAGTGGAGTGTCCAGATTCTCTTGTACTTGGCTCACTGGGTTATTTTTTAACCTTATACTGGTATAATTATTCTGTCCCAAAATCTGACATGTAGAAACACTTTTATAATACACTTTGACCAACAGCATGTTACTCTTATACCTGCAGCAAGCTTGTAACGACAGCAGAGCTATCTATGCCCCAACTCTGCATGCAAGACTTCAGGGTGCTGATGTCAGGGTCCATTTGAAAAATATCATGTATTCAGTCATGAAGAGATAGAAGCAGGTGTATATAGTGCCAGTGCAGTTCCCTCTGTACCAGAGACCATCAACCCCTTGATAAGTCCATATGTAGCTGCTGCTCAGATCTCTGCCTCCAGTTAAGAAAGTGTCTCAGTTTGAGAGGAAAAACCAAATTGTTTACCCAGAAACGGGGAAGGAGAATTCCTCCACAATGATCACAC
>JAOXXN010000446.1:109613538-109627685 GCA_026770055.1 Myrmophylax atrothorax | reverse complement strand
TATTGCTGAGTGCCTGGGAGAAGAGACCAACCCCCACCTGGCTAGAACTTCCCTTCAGGTAGTTCTAGACAGTGATGGGGTCACCTCTGAGCCTCCTCTTCTCCAGGCTAAACAACCTGGTCTGCTGAGTTGAGTGTCTCAGCTTGTTGTGTATGATGTACTTCATCTGCTTTCAGATCAGCACTTGCACTGAGCAAGATCTCTGACTGTAGCTTTCTTTAGTTCCTTTTACTTTTTTCCTGGCTCTCCATTATGAACTCATGGTCTAGAAAAAAGTGAACTCAGCACAAGGGAACAAGATTTCCTGTTCATTAATTACATGCTATTAACTTGACAACTTTGATTGTGGTTTAGAAGGCAAATAGCTGTCCAGATTGCAACACTTAAGTTCACAGCATGGCACGGATCTCGTAAAGGTGATTCAGGATAGTGTATAGAAAGCCGGACATTGGATGGTAAAGTTAATCTCCAAAATGGCTCCCTTAGTGCTAATGTAGGAAAGACAAGAGAATGTAAAAGTTCAGATACTGTGGAAGCCAGAAAATGTAAAGGAAATTTCATTTTGGCTCATATAGCTACAAATCCAGGTACTGAGTATGAACTGAGTATTTCTAAGTTGCTTGAGAGAAGGCAAAAGAAAACAGAATATAAAAAGAGAAATGGAGGGTTAGGTATTTTTTTAAAAAAGTAATACAGTTAAATTCAGAAATTAATTTTTTTAAACATTTTAAAAACTAAATATCTACATGAAAAGAGAAAATCATAAATTTTGATTTCCTATGGAGTTGTCTTCAGTGCTATCTCGGAGGGTATGACTTCCACATAAAATTTGTCTGATGGTTGCAGTTTTTAAATGCAATCCTTCTGTGTGTATTCCCTACTGTTTAATAAAAGCTGAGGTCATACTGCAGACAGCTGTATGCTTTTTCTGAAGTACTCAGATGTCTGTTTCCACAATAAGTCTAGAAACTGAGTATCTTTGAAATTACTGTGTCTGTGTCAAAGTTTATTGAACTTGGTAGACAGGTTAAAAATTATGGACAAGTGAAGGGGAAGGAGGGAGAGATAGACATACGATATGATCACTTAAATTTTATTTGTCTAAGAAATCTCACTGGGAAGATCAAAGTAAAGCAAAGCAAACAGAAAGCCAATAGCTTGCTAGAGACATCTGAGAAACAGTGAGATCTTTTACAGATAAAATATCACAGGATTAACACTTTGAGGTTAATTTTCAGCAAATGGCATAAATTCAAGCCTGTTCATTTCTGTAACAGAAAGAAACAACATGTTATAGCAACATACCACTTTTGATGACTTTACAGCACAGATGTCAGGACTGCAGCTTGGGAACACCTACTATCACTACTTGGTTTGAAGAGATGAGACAATATTTTTTCCTGGGTTGATAGAATTCTATTCTAAAGTCTGTTTGCTGACACCCTTTT
The DNA here is from genome assembly GCA_026770055.1 of Myrmophylax atrothorax. Taxonomy (NCBI): domain Eukaryota; kingdom Metazoa; phylum Chordata; class Aves; order Passeriformes; family Thamnophilidae; genus Myrmophylax; species Myrmophylax atrothorax. The sequence goes on along the minus strand of JAOXXN010000446.1, from coordinate 109,626,237 downwards.
AGATACTTCAATGTTCATCCCGCTGTCCTGATCACTCTTGTGTGAGTTTTAGTGAGAGGGATCTCCTATTCTTAACCTAGCATATGGCGACTTTCCTCATAAACTGCTGCTGTTTGGGGGAGGCAGCAGTTCTGATACAGGTATTAAAGCAGTTGTAGATGATGATACAGTTCATTTGGGGGTGCTTTGGCATGTCTATAATACTGCTATTCCCTAATTGTGACACAGGACCAAAAGTCTGTTAATGAAGAAAAATACAGAATGTCTGTATGCCACAGTAATTTTAATCTTTTTATATATTTTAAAAATTCTTATTAGAAGAAAATATTAATCATCAAAGCACCTGTCTGAAAATGTAATTTTATAAGAATGCTTATGGACATGCACCACAATCTGGGTTAGAGCTTTTCTTGGGTTGTAGGAGACCAAGGCTCAAATTTATGTTTCCCATGCTAACAAGGAATGAGGTATCCCAGCACTCTGAAATTGATGACAGTTTTCCATATAATTCTTTTTATCATTTGTAGTATCCAAAACACCGCATTACAGTGTAGCTCTCATCACAAAACCTTCACAAGCCAAAACAGAGCTGAGATGAGAAAGGAAATGGGGAATGATGATGAATATCTCCAATTACTGCATGTAAGTTTTCTGAAAGCATCAGGTGCATTTCTGTAATGTTGAGAGTTTAGTTTGAAACACTTGATAAATGCTTCAAGTGCCATCCATTTTTCTCTGTTAGAACAATCACACTGTTTAGACCACTGATAAGGTATTTGTCTGTCGACAGCTGTCAACATGTAGAGCTAGTCAAATAAGCCCTGACAAAATAAAGTTGCAGAGAAACATTCAGTTCATTGAGCCCAACTGTCTCATTTCAAACATGTTGGGTTTAACAAGCTTTCATTGACTGCAGAGATAGTTTTGCAGGGAACAATTTTAATTCCTGGTAGCTCTGCCACAGGGACAGGGATCTCACAAACTGTGAAAAACTCAAATTGGATTCATACAGCTGCTTGAGAGCCAAGTCCTCTTCAACCACCCAGTGGAAATGACAGTATCATCAGTTTAATGGCAGGGATTATTTGGGAAATTGGCAGAAACACCAATTGCCCTAAACAGCTACAGTGTCCAAGAGCTACCACTAGACACATAGAGTGAGCAAATGCTTTTGATTCAGTGTGCACAGCAAACAAACTTTAACATTCACTTAAAATTTTCTATAACTAAAACACCCTACTTTTGAGCAACATCTACACTTAGATTTTATTTTGTTCCTTTCCCAAGCCTCCCTAACATATACTTTGCTTGATAGAAGCAATCCACACAGAGTATTCATGCAGGGATATCCAAAAGAGCCAAAGTTATCTGTGCTGTTTTCTTTAATAATTAGTGTTTTAAACCAGATTGCACTTCCTTAGAATTACACTCACCACTTCCTTGTCCTTCCTTATCCTGAGCAGAAGTCTGATAAGGGTCACACAGACCATCCTAATGACAATTTACCAAGTGTGGTCTGCACAGAATTCAGAAGAATGACATTTGTGAATCCCACTACAGATCTGAGAAAAACTCTGTGGATAGGTTTTGTTGGCACAGGAATAGCCCCAGACTCATTGTTGCTTATCTGCTTATTCTCCCTCTTTAAAAGAGCAGCTGTTGGGCTAGTTTGTACAAGTCTTGAACTGTAGTAGTGTTGCTGGTGACTCAGATGCATGATCTAAAGCATGAACACAAATTTCAAATGCACCAGCTGTCAAAACTACCTGTTCTCAAAGTGCAGTGGGAAAACACTGCCTCTAATCATGTTGGGCCCAAGAATATTAGCCTAGAGAGCATCTGCAAAACTGGAAGTAGTGTTCTAGAAGTAAGCATTATAATATCCTTTCAAATTCAGATAAGATAAAACAGGCTTAAGACATTCCCAATAAAAAATAGTATTTTGAAATACAATAACATTAAAAAGATATTAAACCTACAAATATGTGACTTATCTCAAAGTAGCCCAGCTATAGACCAAAATTTGGCTTATTCCTATCCATTTAGTAGAATGGCATAGATCAGAAAGTCATTAGCTGGAGATACACAAGTAAAATGCAGCCAATCTCATTCCAGTAATGACAACTTCCTCTTAATGCTAAAGGCATTCTTGTGGTCTGTCAGAGTACCTGTAGATTTTAAAACATAAAGTACACATATTTTTTAATGAAAAATAAATGAAGTTATTAGAAAAGGTTTATTTCTCAGACATAAGTCAGTTCAAATGAAAATACACATTCACAAAAAAAAATTGTGAAGTCAGATAATACTCATAAAATAGGGAAAATTAGTGTTCTTTTATCTTTTTTATCCCATCTGTTGATATCCATATGTTGTCTTTCATTTTATTCTTATACTTTTCATAATAGAAATAAGTTTGCTTCATTATTGATCCATATATATCCAGCACTGAGCACAATGGGTTTCCAGTCAACAATCAAAATTCTGAAGCTCTATAGTTAGACAAATGCATCTATAATAATACATGAAAAGGCATCATTTATGAAAATTAAGTGTGAATGAGAAAATTGTATAATTGAAAAGCGCTACGGAAGGATGGATTTTACAACTATTTGTTAATAAACTTAACAAATTTTCTCAGATTCCATCCACAAAACACGCTAAGTAAAGGTACAACTAGAAGAATGGTAAAAGTAAAGACCACATTCTCTGGCTTCGTTCAGTTTCATTGTAAGACAAAATCGATAAATGGGATCAGGTGTGGCAAGAATAAGAAGAAAAGAAATAGACATTTTAAAAATTAAGCTGCTTTCCTTTATCTTGCAAGAATGTGGAAAATAATCTTAGTCCTTCAAGAACCAAGAACGTGTGAGTAAAATGAGCATAGAGCAATGTAAATCTTCAATACATTGTAGAAAGACTATTGCATAATGTATCATACAATAAGATTATTTGGAGTGATTTCTTGGTAAAATGGATGCAAAGTTGAATGGAGATGTATCTACTGTATCTGAAATATGAAATAAAATGTTGGATAAGCTATGGTTAGAGGTTATCAAAAGCAAATCATCAATGACTCTTTGTCAGACTTCCTCTTTCTTAAATGCCCATTTCCACTGAATGAAAAGTATAGACACAGAAAGAAGGACACTTAAGGACTAGAGAAAGAAGCCTTGCTTCACTTTTTTTAAACATCTGACAATTTTATTAATCTGTTAATATTTAATCTGTATTCAGTTTCATAAAGTATAAAAATAATTGCACACTTGGGTCACAACAATGCCCTGAAGCTCTGCAGGCTGGGGACAGAGTGACTGGAAAGCTGCTCAGAGGAAAAGGACCTGGAAAAGGTCCTGGTTGACAGAAAGCTGAACATAAGCCAGAGCCAAGGACAATGGCATCGTGGCCTATACCAGGAATAATGTGGCCAGCAGGACCAGGGCAATTGTCCTTCTGCACTGGACACTGGTGAGGCCTCGCCTTGGGTCCTGTGTCCAGTTCTGGGCCCCCCAGTACCTGAAAGACATTGAGGTGCTGAAGCAGGTCCAGAGAAGGGCAAAAGTTGTGAAGGGTCTGGAGTGCAAGTCTGATGAGGAGCAACTGAGGGAGCTGAAGGGGCTCAGCCTGGATCCTCAGTGGTGGCCTTCTTGCTCTCCATAACTCCCTGAAAGGAGGCTGAAGCCAGGTGGGGATTGGTCTCTTCTCACAGGTAACAAATGATAGAACAAGATGAAGTGGCCTCAAGTTGCACCAGGACAGGTTTATTTTGGATATTAGCAAAAATTTCTTCACCAAAAGAGTTATCAAGCACTGTAACAGGCTGCCAAGGGTTTAGTTACCATGCATGGAGGGATTTAAAAGACATGTAGATGTGACAACTAAGTACATTGTTTAGTTGCGGGCTTGGCAGTGCCGGATTAAACAGTTGAACTGGATGGTCTTATAGGTCTTTTCTGATCTCAATGATTCTATGATTCTAACCAGAATATTGATTATAAAATTTGGGAATCCCTTTCAAAAATGTAATTTTATTAAATAAATTAAGGAAGCATAAAATTAATAAGCTTGAAGCACGAGCAGATGTATCACAAGATTATTTTGACTGAACAGGGAATTCACAACTCAGTCTCAGTGCAAAAACTTATATGTGAGGAGGTGGAAGTGAGGATAGGCTGAAGAAGAAGAATACAGAAATATTGCTTGAGTGTGAAGGGTGGTGTTAGGAAAGCCAAAGCCAAATTCATGTGGAATCTGGCAAGGGACATCAAGGGCAAGTGGGAGAGCTCCTACTGCTATATTAATAGTAGAAAAAATAAGCAAAATGTGGGTCAGATGATTCATTGACAGAGGACGTAGTGAAGGCTGACTACTTGATATCTTCTTTTCTTTTGTCTTCACAAACCTTGTCTCTCAGGCTTTTGTGCCTAGAAATAAGGAAGAAGGGAACTATCTGTCATGCAAGATCCAGACATGGATCTCTTGAGAAATTAAACATCTTTCAGGTCTACGGAAATCAAAAGAATGCATCCAAGGTTGCAGAGACAGCTGTCTGGTGTTATTGTAAGGCTTCTCTTTCTCAGTTTCAGAAGGTCCTCTGATAAAGAAAGACAAATGTTGCACAGATTTTTAAAAAGGTCAAGGAAAACTGTCCAGAAAACTGCAAGGCAATCAACCTCAATTAGTTTCTGAGGGAAATCATGGAACATGTGCTCTTGGAAGCCATTTCTGGACACATGATAAGTGGGTTCATGTGAACCTAATGAGATTCAATGAGTCCAAGTGTAAGGTGTTGCACCTGGACTAGGTCAGTCCCAAACACGAGTACAGACTGGGAGATGAGCTCATTGAGAACAGCCTTGTGGACAAGGACTTGGGGGGTTCTGGTGGAGAAAGAAGCCAGCAAAGTACACTTGCAGACCACAAGTCTAACTGCGTCCTGGGCTGCATGAAAAGCAGCATGGACAGCAGGCCAAGGGAGGTGATTCTGTCACTCTACTCTGCCTCTGTGAGACTCCACCTGGAGTACTGCATCAGGTTCTGGAACCCTCCACAAAGAAAAGACATAGATCTGTTAGAGCAGATTCAGAGGAGGCTACAAAGGTAATCAGAGAGCTGCAGCACCTCTACTACAAAGAGAGACTGAGAAAGCTGGGATTGTTCAGCCTGGAGAAGAGAAGACTGTGAAGGACAACCCACTGCAGCCTTTTGGTGCTTAAAGGAAGCCTATAAAAAAGATGGAGAGTGATTTTTTGCACAGACAGATAGTGATAGGACAAGAGGGAAACAGTTTTAATCTAAAAGAGGAGAAATTTAGGTTAGGTGTTAGAAGGAAATTCTTTATTGAGAGGATGGTGAGTCACTGCAGCAGGTTGCACAGAGAAGCTGTGGATGCCCCATCCCTGGAAATGTTCAAGGCCAGGCTGGATGTGGCCCTGGGCAAACTGATCTAGTGGGTGGCATCCCTGCCTGTGGTGAGGGGTTGGAACTGGGTGATCTTTCAGGCCCCTTCCTAAGTCATTCTATTATTCTATTATATGATTCTATGAATGTTTGCATTGTGCTAGGTAATAGCGAGTTCATATGTGAAAGGCTTCAGGTTGAAAAGAAGAGTGAAATAAAAGGTTTAGGAGCACTCTATGTTCTGGAAGAGAAACATACAATAGAAGTAAATTATGTGGGAATAGAAGATGAACTGAGAGGACTTTGAGTACTATTCCAAAGAGTAAATCTTTGTAAGTGAATTACATTATTAGACTGACAGCAAAAGCAAATTCAAGGAAAAACACTGCAGAAAAAGGATTAAAGAGTAAGGAAGAAAAATATATGACAAACTAGAGCTTAAACAAGTGTGTTCTTATGTTGTTTGTTGTTCTCATTTTGTCTTAGTGTTAAGTGGACTTCTGTTGCTCATGAGACATTGAAACAGCAGAGGAAAGGCAAAGTGCAAGTCCAGAGGATAAGGTATACAGTCAGTTATATTAAAGTGCTTGTAACAAGCTATCTGGAGGAAAGTCTGAATACAACCACACAAATTTATCAGTGCAGTGTAAGATATAAGGACTATAGAAAGGAGAAAAAAAGTAATTTTAGATCAGATGAGGTCTTCTAAGTGAACTAAACCATTAAAAGATTGCTATATTTTTCAATAATTACTTTGAAATGTCTAAATATGTTCATTCTTTAAAAAAATAAAAAAGGGAAAAGTACTTTATCTTAAATTTTACTTTTTTTTTTTAATGAGACCATTGAGTTTACAATGCAAGACTAATAAATACAGTCAGTTATGTCAGAAACTTGAAAAATCCTTTGGAATTGAAAGTGTATAATCATAAAACCAATTCTTTGTGATGTTTTGACCCTATGCAAAAATCACAATTGCTTTAAAGACATGGAAAGCTAGCTCTGTAGTAAACCAATATCCTTTACTCAAACAGCATTGCCAGCCACTTGAAAATACTGGACAATTAATTAATTTTTTTAATTCATCGATGCTTTTGTCTAATTTATATTCACAGTAAGGTTCTTGTGAAAATCTGTGGATTATAACTCTAACAGTACTCCTCCTACTGTTTCCAATCACAGTAGTAATTAGGAAAAATCATGCTCAGATGCAACTGTGAATGTAAGGACTTAATATAGATGTTTGTTACTTAGTAGGTTTTCTGATAGCACTGATAACAGCAGTAGGTAGTACATGACTATTTTTAAACAGGAAATATCCAGCTGCAATTTTCATATCTGCTAACCATGACAATGTCACATCATGCTTTCTCTGTCAGGTCTGCTCACAGACAAAACCCCACTGAGTATTGTGCCCACTCTCTATACCCACAGCTGCTCAGAAGGGGAGTGATTTTGTCCAGTTTCATTGATTAAAATCACAGCCCTTATCAAATCAGTAAAACATATCTCCAGATCTTCCCATTCCCTGTAGCTTCTGACTTCCACTCCTATCTTCTGCAGGGAAACTGTCTCGCTCTAATTGTAGAACTAATAGTCAGAATTTGGAAACATACCCCTGAATGCCAATTGAATCCTTAGCTGCTCAAGCCACAGCTTAGCTGCCACAGTCAGAGCCTGACTTTTTCATAAAAATTGGGATAGAAAATTGGCATAATAGGAAATAGGACAGATATTTCCAGTAACAGTTTAGCTCAAATGAAAACAAATAAAACAAAATGTTGCAGACAATAAAAACACCCAAAACCTCCTTAAATAATTAGGAACGAAGCAAGACATTCTGACCCGAAGAGCCGTTTACCCAATCCAACTGAGAATCAGCAGAATGTTGCCAGCCAGTTATAAAATATTTTTATTCTATTTATCCTTAAAATGTTACCATGCAGGTTCTTTGGAAGGATGGAACATGAAGAATATGAGTAATGTGTAAGAAACACAACCTATTTCCCAATCTTTTCCTACATACTATTTCTGAAAATGTCACTACCATGCTGAGTCTACTAATAGGATCATTAGCTCATCAAATCAGGCTTAGAGTCTAAAACTGAGAAATGAGACACACTCACAAAATATCTCTGAAGAAATAGCTAATTAGGTGGAAGATGGCATGGTGTGGGTTCTGAAAAAGGTCAAACTAAAAGTAGGGCTTATAGGGTTGAATCTTAAAAACTAAAATATAATTTTAAAATACAAGGAAACAGGAATGTGATGGGCATTCACAGTCTATAGCCTCTCACATGAAAAGTGGTACCTGAACAACCAGATATGAGATACAATGGGAATTTTCATCCTTGCTCAGTCTATTACAGCTCTCTCCAGCGGTGCTCTTTTCTGTGTTGGAATTGCATGCCTGGCGTATAACCAGCATCAACCACTGTGTCCAAGACCCTTTCCCAAACTTTATGATTTTGTGATAACTTTAGTTTCTGTCAAGTAGGGACAAGAATACAAACTTGAATTTCCTCACTGGAAAAACAAACAATCAAAGTAAAAAAAAAAAAGCAAACAAAAACAAAAGAGGAAGGAAATTTGGGGTAGTTAACATGAAAATGGACCTTATACAGTGGAAATGGGAAAGTACCTGCTATACGCAGGGTTAGTAGTCTGGGCTACAGTTAGTCTCGCACTACCCACCTTAGCCTGTTTCCAGTCACAAATCAACTTTGAATTTTATCTATCTAAACATATGTACATGCATAATAACTTCAAGGGAATTATACGGCCAGTCATAAACATGTGAAAATATTAGGTGATGAGGAATGAACACTGGGAACTATTTCAATACATTTGAGATGGCAATTTCAGTACAGATAAGATGACATAGGAGATTCAAGAAGGCCTATTTTTACTCACTATAAAATGGGTAGGTGGGGAGAGTAACACGGTAGGGGAAAGGACTCATTTTCTTTTTAAAGGAAAGATGTAGAGGATGTACACAGATCATGGGATTTTAATTGACTTCCCAAACCTAAAGGAATAGGAGGATCTTACTTATTTGTGAGAAAGATAAATGGGGTAAAAAGGCAAAGACCAAAAGACAGGGATGTCACTAATACTAGTTTCCATGAAACATTGAAATACAGGCTGGAAACCTGTGAGAGGCTAAGAACAAAACATGGACAGAAATCCTTATGGGACACCTCCAATTGTCCAAAAATTTAAGGAAGATATCTTCAAAATAAATATCCTCCTCATTTAGCTCTCAGCTTCATCAGACTTCAGCTTTGTATGGGCTGAGCAGAAATCATAAAAGCTGCAAGTGAAATTTTCACGATAGAAATGGTGGACAACGAATTTTTTAAATTGCCAATTAAAGAGAGAAAAAACAAGAAGTCAAAGCATCATATGTTTTTCGCTTCTCCATAAGATAGCAGAAGAACTCATGGTTATTTTAAACTAAACAGGACTCACAAACAGCTGTAGAAAGCATGGTGCAACCCGACACATTTCCTCACTTATAGGAAGAAATGAGAAGAGACAGGAACATTGTGTGTATAAAAGAGCCAGAAACTGCCAGAAAACTTCCAATTCAATCCCATGCTGACATTAGCAAAAAGCGACAAACCCAAGTAGACAGTACAACAACCAGTTTATGATTACACCTCTGTTAGAGCAGCTGGCAACATAGACACTGGAGTTAGTAGAGAAGCTGGAAAATGTCCAAGGACTGAAAAAGACACGAGCACAGTACTCACATTCTGTCACACAAGTGGAAAACTGTGGGTAAATATAAAAAAGAAGCTGCAAGGAAATGGCAAGGCTTGCAAACCATGACTGACCTTGTCATCAGAAATAATCACAATTACCTGTGAAAGGTCAGCTGAATTCTCAAAGCGAGTGGGAGATCTACATATACATAAACAATATCTGGCTACATCAATACTATTGAAGGTGATATGGTACACTGGCAAAACAAACACCTTAGTAATATTGTCTATACTACTGGAAAGAGAAGTCATTATACTGATATGCACTAGATGGACTAATAACTCACCATGGAGCACCTCAGGTGTAAGTAAATATCAGTCTGTGAGTAACCAAAGCAAACTTACTGCGCACAACAAACTTACAAAGCACAACTTAACTCTGCAGGCCTGGAGGTCAGCTAGTGTGGTAATTATGTCATTATTATTACACTCTGTGTCCAAAAGATACTGACAACATTCAAATTACCTTTTGTAACTAATCTCTCCTCTGTGCTCTGTTTCAAAGCATGTCTGGGAATTATTCAGGCAAGCACTGACTGGAATAAGCTAAAACCAGACCGGGGACAATTTAATACTGTTAATGATTAACATCTAATACCTGAGCCATCCCCTTCTGTCTGTTTAATTTGCTCATGTAGATGTATCCAGCAGCAGTCAGCTTTCTGGGTTCCAAGGACTACATCAACTATTTCTACGTTAACTGTAACAGAAGCTTAAATGTTTGTTCTCATGAAGATAGACACACACACACACAGACACAGACACACACACAAGTAGACAGTATAACATATATATATATATACATACATATATATACACATACATACATATATATACATAGAAAACAGTGATACAAATCTTACTATAAATTTGATTTCACTGCATAAGTCATGTTAGCTCTTCCTACCACAGTTTCTAGATGAATTATTAAAAAAAATCATCAAACAATGCATAATAAATTTCAACAATTTTAACAAGAAAACGGATCACTGATGGTCATGATTGCATGTCTTCATCATGCAAAAATGCTTCTGAACAACCAAAAAAATGAAAAGGTGGTGTTTCTTTAAATAAAAATTAAGGACTTATCAGGTAGAATTTAGCAGAGCATGTGGTTTTGGGTGTCTCTCATCACTTGATACATTTTTCATCAGAAAAAGAGTGTCAATCAGTTGCCCTGCATGTGAAATACTAGAATTAGAACTGTGGCTTGAGTATAATTAGAAATACAGCTGTTACAGTAATGTAGACATGTTAATGCTTTTCTTTGTGGAGCAGTGAGTTTGATACACAAACAAAAAGCAGATGTTTTTGAGGGAAAAACTGATTGCACTTAAATCCAGAGTACAAACCTTCCAGCCAACATATACCAATAAAAACAGATTACATGAGTCAAAAAGATGCTTACAATAGCAATTGCTTTTTCTAAGTTTTCATTTAAGAAACTAACATCAAAGGAGTATTCAGTTCAAAAAGCAACTTCAGCTGCCCATTGACTCTGACAGAGATTACAACATCATCCACTTCTCAATCACAGCAAGTGCTGATGGTTTGAAAAGCGTACAGCATTGCTTTGTGATGTGGAGCCTATAAAACAGCCTGATGATACAGAAGACAAAGTGTTCTTGGAGATGATTCCTTATCAGCTAGCATGTAACTGTTTAGAAATGCTGATGAAGCAACCTTGAAAATTATAACCACAGGTTTTCTAAAGATGAAAAAATCTGGAGTCTTTAGTTAATGCAGTGGATTTGGAGCCAGATCTCAATTAAAATGTATTGTAGGACTATTATATGATAAAACCCACAAATGCAACAGAGAGAATTAAAACCCTATCAGACTCATTTGTTCTAGAGACAGAACACAAACCTACTCCTGACAATTACATACCTATTCAATGAGCCACAATGAAGACAACAAATCATTCCTATTCAGGAAATTAAATTTTCCTTGATCACCAGTTAAAATGAAATATGTTGAGTATGTTTCAGTAGTCTTATGAATCTGCTGTAGCCTCCAATGACCACACACTGCAGCAGCCCCAGACTGTACATTTACAGTATTTTGACATCATAAGAAAGATGGAAACCTAGGGGGAAAAATCTTATATAACATGCAAATCATTAAAAAGATTTAATTTATATCAACCCTGCCTAATAGTACCCCAAAGCACATATTTATGTTATTAATTCAATCTCTGTAAAAATGAGACCTGCCTTTCTTAACTTTTGGTGTCTGAAGGCTGGTTTTAAAATTAAGTGTCTAGGCTCTATCCTAGCAAAATAAAAATTTATAGTAGATCATTCATTCTTTCTATTTTGAGATGGGGTAGGCTGAGTTCTGATGGCATTTAACTCTTACTGTTCTCTAGGAAGAGAAGACTGATGACCTCCTTAGACTAGATGCCTTATATCTAAAGGTGGCCAGATGTCAAATTTCACCCCCATATGTGTTTGTAAAAGAAGATTCAAACCCTGAAGCTATAAAATGCATTTTCTTGTCTTTATTATACAGAAAGAGCAAGAGTACTGTTTTCTTGAAGGCTGCTGCTCTTGGTGGTTCTGTCATATGCTCTCCAAGCATTAGGCGGATGGCTGGAACACTTGCCCAGGAACTGGGAAATCTGAGCTTAGCCAGACATTCTCAGGGTAGTGTTGAAAACAACAGTTGTTCTGGATCATGTAACCTTTCCCCGCAGACATTAAACACAGTCTAAACCTCCAGAATTCATGGCCCCAGAAGAACAAGCCATCTCTGATCTTTTTGTTGGAAAGGTTTTCTGAAGTAAAAATGTATAACATTGTGTTGGACATGTAGACCATAATCCTGTTTCTGTCTCAGTTTGACTTCATAAATTGATGGATCACAAATACTATAATTCTGCATTTGTGTTCTTCTTTTAAAAGGAAGCAATATTTTTTAAAGAGGGGTCTAGGAGCTCCAATACAACATGTATATGAGAAGTGCTAATACCTCATGGAATGAGCACATGTCTGTGTCAATAGTAAATAGCCTTCAAGTAGTGAATTTCTGTTCAGGCAGGTAGAGTGCAAAGGTGCTCAACTGGGTTTCACAGACTATTCTGATTTGGCAGGGACCCACAAGGATCATCGAGTCATAGAATCACAGACTGGTCTGAGTTGGAAGGGATCCACAAGGATCATCGAGTCCAACTCTTAAGTCAATGGCCCACACAGGGGAACCCGTGACCTTGGCATTATTACAACCAAGTTTTAACCAACTGAGCTAATCTAAGGGTTGTTGGGAAGCTTTATGTTTGAAGGAAGGATATACACTAATAACAGAAAAGTAATCATATTTCTTTACTCTGAAGATATGAAATAAAGCTCAACAGCAATATGTATATATTAAAGAAAGAAGCAGAAGAAACATGTCACTTTGAGCGTACAACACACTCAGTTTTATTTAATGTATGTGAAGTTGTCTTGGTTTGAGGGAAAAAACCAAAATGTTTACCAAAAAGCAGAGGAGAGGATTCCTCCACAATAATCACATCACTCTTTATTAAATT